>CM025790.1:7123792-7504416 GCA_014635995.1 Sarcophaga peregrina | reverse complement strand
ATATTTATTTATGAGTTAACCTGTATGAATACCTTTAATTTAATGTAAATACATTGCAATATTTATGGAAAAATAATTCAAAATATAAGAATATATTGAAAACTTTAAGTGTTCCTATTATTTTTTCCGCGCCTTTATTTTACATTTTTTTAAGAATTTGGCAAAGCTAGTGAAATATTTTTATTTTATTAGTTAACCTGTATGAATACCTTTAATTTAATGTAAATACATTGCAATATTTATGGAAAAATAATTCAAAATATAAGAATATATTGAAAACTTTAAGTGTTCCTATTATTTTTTCCGCGCCTTTATTTTACATTTTTTTAAGAATTTGGCAAAGCTAGTGAAATATTTTTATTTTATTAGTTAACCTGTATGAATACCTTTAATTTAATGTAAATACATTGCAATATTTATGGAAAAATAATTCAAAATATAAGAATATATTGAAAACTTTAAGTGTTCCTATTATTTTTTCCGCGCCTTTATTTTACATTTTTTTAAGAATTTGGCAAAGCTAGTGAAATATTTTTATTTTATTAGTTAACCTGTATGAATACCTTTAATTTAATGTAAATACATTGCAATATTTATGGAAAAATAATTCAAAATATAAGAATATATTGAAAACTTTAAGTGTTCCTATTATTTTTTCCGCGCCTTTATTTTACATTTTTTTAAGAATTTGGCAAAGCTAGTGAAATATTTTTATTTTATTAGTTAACCTGTATGAATACCTTTAATTTAATGTAAATACATTGCAATATTTATGGAAAAATAATTCAAAATATAAGAATATATTGAAAACTTTAAGTGTTCCTATTATTTTTTCCGCGCCTTTATTTTACATTTTTTTAAGAATTTGGCAAAGCTAGTGAAATATTTTTATTTTATTAGTTAACCTGTATGAATACCTTTAATTTAATGTAAATACATTGCAATATTTATGGAAAAATAATTCAAAATATAAGAATATATTGAAAACTTTAAGTGTTCCTATTATTTTTTCCGCGCCTTTATTTTACATTTTTTTTAAGAATTTGGCAAAGCTAGTGAAATATTTTTATTTTATTAGTTAACCTGTATGAATACCTTTAATTTAATGTAAATACATTGCAATATTTATGGAAAAATAATTCAAAATATAAGAATATATTGAAAACTTTAAGTGTTCCTATTATTTTTTCCGCGCCTTTATTTTAAATTTTTTTAAGAATTTGGCAAAGCTAGTGAAATATTTTTATTTTATTAGTTAACCTGTATGAATACCTTTAATTTAATGTAAATACATTGCAATATTTATGGAAAAATAATTCAAAATATAAGAATATATTGAAAACTTTAAGTGTTCCTATTATTTTTTCCGCGCCTTTATTTTACATTTTTTTAAGAATTTGGCAAAGCTAGTGAAATATTTTTATTTTATTAGTTAACCTGTATGAATACCTTTAATTTAATGTAAATACATTGCAATATTTATGGAAAAATAATTCAAAATATAAGAATATATTGAAAACTTTAAGTGTTCCTATTATTTTTTCCGCGCCTTTATTTGACATTTTTTTAAGAATTTGGCAAAGCTAGTGAAATATTTTTATTTTATTAGTTAACCTGTATGAATACCTTTAATTTAATGTAAATACATTGCAATATTTATGGAAAAATAATTCAAAATATAAGAATATATTGAAAACTTTAAGTGTTCCTATTATTTTTTCCGCGCCTTTATTTTACATTTTTTTAAGAATTTGGCAAAGCTAGTGAAATATTTTTATTTTATCAGTTAACCTGTATGAATACCTTTAATTTAATGTAAATACATTGCAATATTTATGGAAAAATAATTCAAAATATAAGAATATATTGAAAACTTTAAGTGTTCCTATTATTTTTTCCGCGCCTTTATTTTACATTTTTTTAAGAATTTGGCAAAGCTAGTGAAATATTTTTATTTTATTAGTTAACCTGTATGAATACCTTTAATTTAATGTAAATACATTGCAATATTTATGGAAAAATAATTCAAAATATAAGAATATATTGAAAACTTTAAGTGTTCCTATTATATTTTCCGCGCCTTTATTTTACATTTTTTTAAGAATTTGGCAAAGCTAGTGAAATATTTTTATTTTATTAGTTAACCTGTATGAATACCTTTAATTTAATGTAAATACATTGCAATATTTATGGAAAAATAATTAAAAATATAAGAAAGAAGGCCCGGAAAAAATAATAGGGACACTTATATTGAAAACTTTAAGTGTTCCTATTATTTTTTCCGGGCCTTTATTTGACATTTTTTTAAGAATTTGGCAAAGCTAGTGAAATATTTTTATTTTATTAGTTAACCTGTATGAATGCCTTTAATTTAATGTAAATACATTGCAATATTTATGGAAATATAATTCAAAATATAAGAATATATTGAAAACTTTAAGTGTTCCTATTATTTTTTCCGCGCCTTTATTTTACACTTTTTTAAGAATTTGGCAGAGCTGGGCAAATATTTTTATTTCATTAATTAGATTGTTTGAATAGCTGTAATTTAATGTCTATAATGTGTATACTTTCTTATATTTATGGAAAAATAATTAAAAATGTAAAAATACATTGAAAAAGTTAAGTGCTCATATTATTTTTTCCACGTGTGTTTCAGGTCAGACAACATAACGAAATAAGAAGTATATTTTTCGTTCGGAAGGGGTTTTAAGTTGTAGGTCCCGCCAGTCATGTATGATATTAAAGCACACAACACAAGTGGTGTAAGAAGCTAGGTCGTAATTCTGACCGAAGAGTTGTACTGATCAAATATGTATGTATGCTTATAGAGCCTCAAAACACATAGTTTAACTGAAATGCCGAAAAAAAATGCCAAAATTATTTTGAAATCTTTAAATTACTGCTCCTAACTAAATCCGTTTATGGTATAAAAAACTAAGAAACTCTCTTTCCTCATAATATTGCTCATTAAACAGACTCATTAAACAGTTTCAGTGTTTGTGCCTTCATTCATTCATTCATTCGTTCATTTGTGCAGTCATTTCCATACGGCTTTGTGCCTTTCAGACTCGGCAATTTGAATTATGCAAAGATTGCAGCTTAAAAGTGTAAAGCTGAGTAACATAATTTGCTTTTGAAAGTTATTTAAATAGAAATCGGATAAAGGAACGAGTAAGAAAATTAACTTATTATGCAAATACAATTCCTGTATACCACCACCATACAACACCCATAACATGGAGGCAACTTTAAAAGTTTTGTTTTGTTTTTTTGCTTGTTTATAAAAAACATACTGGGAAACATAAAAACTGAAGTTTAATTGCATGTGTCTGATAAATAATCAAGAAAGTGAAGGAAGAGCAAAAAAAAAAAAAAAGAGTGCTACGAAATAAAGATTAAGTCAAATGTTTATTTTGTATATGCATGTCAAGCATTTTGTACTTGCATAGCAATGCAATGCAACGCATACATCCCATTTACATACCAGACTACTACTACTGCTACTAAGACAGATTGACATGTAAGTACGAAGTGTTTAAAAAGAATGTGAACAGTGGTTATCAATTCATGCCTGCTTACATTCTTTTAATCAGGACTGTAACCTAGCTTCTCACATTACCCATGTTGTGTGTTTTAATTTTATTCATGAGTGGTAGGACCTACAGCTTAAAGTCAGCTGCGGAAGATATATTTTTTTTTGGGAAGCTTTTCATGGCAATTTAGTTTTACGCTCAGAGCTGTTGAGACGAAATCTGCGAATTAATAGTTTACGTTTTTACATTTTAAAAACGCTTAAAATATAAGCTCGTAGCTTGCAAATAAGAATAAAAATAAATTAGTGTTTAGTTTTAATTAAAATTCTTTATTATTCGCATTATTCTGTGTGCCACTGTTCACAACTTGATGTAAACAACAGCAGTTGCTTTTTCTTGTTATTCCTCTGTTTATACCCTTTGCATAAACAATAAAAATTACTAGACAATTATTGGTCAAATCTTTGAAAGGGAGCCCTTCAAATACACTGCGTCTTCACACAAGACTGACTGAATTTCACTAACTCAGTCGCTTGCTTTGCCTTGCCTTTCATATGGCAGGTAAACAGTCTGATAAGTGTTCTTGAAAGCGAACGTTCATGACAACGCCTTCTCGAAATCTCTATAATTGTAAACAGCGTTGTTTACGTTTATTATTGTAGTGTTTTTTGTATATTTTTGTTTACTTGTATACTATTTTATGGTGTTTGTTGTTATATTAAGCAGTACGATAATTTGTAAACAGGTTCGTTTACTGTATTGTTTTGTTTTTGTAGCTTTTGTTAATAATTTTTATGTTAAGCGATGCAAAAGCTAAACAGTATTATCTAGATTTTTTGTTTCCTCTAAGATGTACTCTAGGCCTAATGGGTAGACTTTGGTTGGTCTCAAGATCAAACTCAACACATGGCAAATACTTTATTAACTGTTTTTTTTCTAAGATCGCCACAGTGACTTTTGATAAAGTTTAAATTGGCGAAAAACTTGAAGCAATCATTAATCGAAGCGAACCGATTTGAAAGAGTGTCTGAAGATGTACCGTCAAATCATACTTGAACCTAATACGTAGGTTACAATAATCTGCCTGCATGATTATTAGTGGAGCTTTGAGTACTACTCCTACTTACCGCTTGACCTTTACTGCAGGGGCGTAGGTTAGTAGGCTGGGCGACTGGACAGTGGCTATACAAAGATATTTGGAGAATTTGGGATAGTCGGAAGCAGTGACTGCATTGCGGAAAGGGAGAACTGAAGAAATGATGCGAAGCACCTCGTAAGAGATTCCGAACAAATTTACACCGATGACTCCAAGCTGGAGGGAGCCATTGTGTGTGGAATTTATTCCGAATCAATTGGAATCTCCCGGAATCACTGCAGCGTCTTACAAACGAAAGTAACGGCAATTCAGGCTGCGGTAAAAAAATTTTATGGACAAAAATGTTCACTTTACGTTGGATTTTTATGTAATGAACTCCAGGACAGTATACGACTGTCACAGATGTCTTAACAATGTGGCGAATCGATATGATATTTTCATCACATGGGTACCGGACGGTAGACACATTCCCGGAGACTGCAGGGCAAATGAATTGGCACGACCATCGAACTCTCTGATAAATTCTCAACATAAGCAGCTCTTTGGGATATCTGCAAGCTTATAATTGACAATGCAATCGTGGCCCTTGTCAATACTAGATCAACAGTTTCAGACACGGGCAGAACGATGCAAAAAATCTAGCCAAGGTTGGATTAGAGGCGCTATGCCTCTTATAAGGGGTTATTCTATCTATCTAGCTATCTACCCACAAGCAGTAGAAAACACCCTTTTTTGCACCTTAAAGGGAGGTGAAATAAGTACCTAAAGAGGGTTAAATAGACCACGAAGTGGTTAAGTGGTTCTTTATAAGCATTGTTACATCACTTTTTGTTGTCAGTGTTGTAATCATAAATCGACAGTTTCAGATACGGGCAGAACGATGCAAAAAATCTGGCCAAGGTTGGATAAGAGACTCGACTTAAACTCCAAAGAAGTTAGCTTAGCACTGTTATAAGGGGTTATTCTATCTATCTAGCTATCTACCCACAAGCAGTAGAAAACAACCGCTAGTCCTTTTTTGTACCTTAAAGGGAGGTGAAATAAGTACCTAAAGAGGGTTAAATAGACCACTAAGTGGTTAAGTGGTTCTTTATAAGCATTGTTACATCACTTTTCGTTGCCAGTGTTATAATCATAAATCCTCTTATTTTCTGGCTTTATTTGAGTTTCAAGAAAAAACATTTCAAAAACTAGTTGTTGTTGTTATTGTTTTTGCTTTTCTCCTCCCTAAAGAAAGTACATATTTTATCCCATATCTTGTCTCGTCGCTGATGGATTTTTTCTTCTTCGTTGTTTTGTTTTGTTGTTGTTTTTTCGTTAAATATCGCCTTAATCTGCTCAAGTTTGTCTTCAAATGAAATGAAATGATGTTGCAAAGGAATGCAGTGAAAAATATGTAGAAGAAGCGTAATGAAATATGCAACAGCATTTTCGCTTTTTTTGTTGTTATTGCTTATTTTGCATATTCATTAAAGACACCAAAACAAAAAACGACAAGACTTTAAGGCGCTGCTTAGCCAACATATGAGATTTTCTTTGCTTTTCTTTTCGTTTTATTTTGAATTTGAGTTCTCTTTGTTACTTACTCCCACATTTTTTATTGTTATTGTTGTTGTTGTTGTTTTTTTTCGGTGTAAATTCTTATCATGTTGACATAACCGACTTTTTCTTGTTATTGTTATTGTTGTTGTTGTTGTTTTTGTTTTTTATGAGCCTCATTTAAATTCATTCTTCCCGGTGCATAGTGTTCGTTGCTAGTTGTTGAAGCAGTTGTGTTGGCACCAGTTGGCGTTTTAATGTAACAGTGCAACTTATACTTGTTGTTGTTGTAGTTGTAGTAGGTTTGTGTTGCAAGTTTTTAAATTGTTGTTTTTAGTTGTTGTTGTTTTAGTTTTTGTAATCAACACAAGTTTTGCAAGACAAAAAAAAAAACACAAAATCTGTGTAAATAACAAACTTCACTACACTACGCTGTGATTACAATTGCTTTTGAAAAACTATTGCGATGAAATGTTTTTACACCCTACAGATAGCAAGTGGAATATGCAATGATTTTTAAAAAATTAATAACAAACCCAAAATCATTTCCATCCTCACTAAATTAATAGTTTGAGAACTATACTACGTAGTACAGCACGTATTGAGTACGTTCCTTAGTACACCCCAAACCTTTCGTCGTATGTACATACACGTAAATGGTCATTACAACACTTCAGTTAGGATTACGACCTACTATCTTCTCACACCACTTATGTTGTATGTGTTTATTTTATACATTCGTTTTTTTACTGGGGAGTGTTACTCACTGATTGCAAATCTGTCCCAAAAGGTAATCATCTGCTCTTTCGATGTTTCTCTTAATCGGGGAATTAAGTCTCTTAATTTTTAAAATAGGTATCACATCATGCTGAAAATATTGCTTAGTTTCTGCTGTATTATAAATTTGGATTAACGTTAACGGTGGCGCCATATATGTATATATACAGTAAGACCCCGCTTAACGCTGTTTCAGTACTACGCAGTAGTATTGGGATTTCTCCAAAATCTTTATAAATCACACACTTAATTGATACTTGTTGTATGTGTGTGTGCAAATGAAACGGCCATGTACCAACCAAAAGCGATGCACTATATAGCCACGGTGTATACAAAGTATTTTTTTTCAGCGCTCTTTTGTTAGTCTGTCCAGAATAAAGATTCCAACTGTGATTTCCACCACCGTGCTAAGTTGCCTGGTTGTTGCTGTTTCATTTAGCGCTGGAACTTATTGGAACGTAACCCCGCCTTAAGCGGGGTCTTTTTCTAATCGACCATTGCAACCGTTCAGTCAGGATAACAACCTATCGTCTCATACAACACTTATGTTATGTACGTCAATTTTATATTTGAGTAGTGGAACGTACAGTTTAAAGTCGACTCCGAACATTAGATTTTTTTGAAAAAACTCTTCAAGGCACTTTTATTTCACTTTCAGAGTTTTTGCCATAAATCTGCTGCTGACAGAAAGTCGCTAGAGAAATACTTTATCGAATTTCGTTTAGTTGGAGTCTGACCTGTGGTTTCAACCGTGGCCTATCAAAAGGATAGCGGGTTATAAGAATCGCTAAGAATTTGCAATTTAAGGACAGAAGTAAGGAAGTCTTCTCCTTCGGCATATGTATCCAACAGACTGTAGTAATATTGCAGGTAAACTTTGGCTTTCTTTAATTTGTGAGATATTGGTATTTAACTGAGGCAATTGGAATAACTGTGGATGGCAATGCAATTTACGGACAGAAGTGAGTAAGTCTTCTTCTACGGCATATGTATCTAATAGATTGTAGCAATATTGCAGGTCTCTTTGGCTGCTAACGAGATTGAGCTCTCTCGAATACGTGAGGCATGGGAATTAACTGAGGCAAGTGAAATATCTATGGTTTGTAACATCTGGGATATTGTAAGCTCCGTAAAGACTTTGGCCAGCTCATCAGCAATGAAATTTCCTACGATAATCCTATTCAATGTCGCCGTGGTCTAGTGGGTAGTGTGTTGGCTTATTGGACTAAAGGCCCGGGTTCGAATCCCAGGTCAGACATCAAAAAGAAAAAATATTTTTTCGGCGGCTTCCTCTCAGCAGATTTCTGGCAAAGACTCTGAGAGTAAAAATTGCCATGAAAAGCTTCTTCAAAATCTGTCGTTCGGAGTCGACTTTAAACTGTAGGTCCCGCCACTCATGTGTAAAATTAACGCACACAGCATAAGTGGTGTGAGAAGCTAGGTCGTAATCCTAACTGAAGGGTTGTAATGGCCAATTATGTATGTAATCCTATGCTTCGGAACCCGTATAAGACTTAACGTTGACTCATTCAAAATTGCACTGAGAAATACTTAGCATTCATGGACAAAGACGGACGTTGAAACAACATGCGTTAATTGCAGCATTTCTGTCCTAGTAAATTATGGGATTTTCCAAGAAAATCCTTGCACTTAACAAGCATTGCATCTCTTTCAAAGTTACAGCGAGCTCTGCTTGAAAAACAATGCAGATTTAGAAGCCTCTACAAGAACCTCAAAAGTTCCATTAGGATCTTCAGATCCTCCTTGTTGGAATTCTAAAATCGAAAGTCATATTCTGAAAGTCCCAAGGAATCATATAATCTTCTTCTTTTTACTATTTATTACATACTAACTCGCATTTATTTCATCCAGTTGAAGCCGTCTACCAAATCATAAATGCAAGTGTAGTGCACCAGAAAACTTAAATGAAGGCACTCATGCAGCAGCAGCAGCAGCAGAAAGAAAGAATAAATTGTTCAGAGTGTAAAAAGTATGCATGAGTCTTTAAATTTCGAAAAGTTAATTTAAGTTGTTATTGTTGCACTCTTAGTAGTTGTATACATTAAACATTTTCTCTCTCTCTCTATCTCCTTCTTTTCATTTCCCTTAAAACCTTATAAGAGTAGATGCTGACTAGTGCATACGGTTGTTTAACGTATTTGCTTAAACATATACGGGCGGCATACTTTTAGGAGTCAATGTTTGAGTGTGTGTGTGTGTATTTTT
The DNA here is from genome assembly GCA_014635995.1 of Sarcophaga peregrina. Lineage (NCBI taxonomy): Eukaryota > Metazoa > Arthropoda > Insecta > Diptera > Sarcophagidae > Sarcophaga > Sarcophaga peregrina. The sequence goes on along the minus strand of CM025790.1, from coordinate 7,495,242 downwards.
TGTAATTATTTCAGTTTTCTTTAATAATTGTTGTTTATGTTGTTATTATTGTTGTTGTCATTTTAAAAGCGTTAAGGCAGGAAATTGCAAAATTAATTTTTAATAAGTTTGATGAAGTTGACATAACAACAACAACAAGAAAAAAAAGAAAAAATGTCGTATTTTTTCTCCTTCAACATAATGAAGGCTGTTGTAAATGCTTAAAATAATAATAAAATATGAGATGATAAAAAAAAAAACAGAGTGACTTAAAAGAGAATAAAAAATAAAAAAACAAATATTATGTTAAACGCTAAATGGGTTAATGAAGGATAATGAATAATTTATTCCAAGTACACAGTTGGATAATAATGATAGAATGATGATGAAATTTCCTACAAAAATTTTTAATTATTTTTAGAAAATTTTAAATTTTTATAAGTAAAAAAAAATAAGGATTAATTCTCTTTATTATAATAAGGATATACGCCAGGAGTTTCATCAGTTAATATCTTTCTAATGCCAGGCAAACATATTGTTACGAAAATAAAAAATTTATATCCAAGTGTTTTGCTTTTACATTGCTTGACATTAAAATTATAAACAAAAATACAACAACAAACACCAGCATAAAAAAAATTGTAAACAAGTAAACAAAAATATACCATAAATACCAACATAACAAAGCGGTAAGCTAAATTATAGCAACAACACTGCAATAATAAACATAAACCACAATGTTTACATTTATAGGGATATGGAGACATCGAAGTCATGAATGTTCGCCTTCAAGAACATTCATCAGATTGTTAACTATGGCATATAAAAGGTAAGATAAAGCAGGCAACTGAGTCAGTCAAAGTTCAGTCCATCTTGCGTGAAGATGCGGTGTGTTTGAAGAGTGTAATCGTAGATTGAAGATCTCCGTTACAAAGATCAATCGAATAAATGTCTAGCCATAGTAAATGTTTATACATATATACATAATTGGCCATTACAACCCTTCAGTCAGGATTACGACCTAGCTTCTCACACCACTTATGTTGTGTGCGTTAATTTTATACATGAGTGGCGGGACCTACAGTTTCTTTAAAGCCGACTCCGAACGACAGATTTTTGAGAAGCTTTTCATGGCAATTTTTTCTCTCAGAGTCTTTGCCAGAAATCTGCTGAGAGGAAGTCGCGGAAGAAATATTTTTCGTTTTGATGTCTGACCTGGGATTCGAACCCGGGCCTTTTGTCTAATAAGCCAACACACTACCCACTAGACCACGGCGACTTCATTGTAAATGTTTATACAAAGTGTATAAACAGCTTTTTGGCTTATATGGTAGCATTAATTTATAAATTTTTATATAAAAATGTATTTTCGTTCTTGTCTTATGTAGTTCCGGTTTATTGTTACCTTATTCAGGTGATTAGGTTCTGTAGCTGTATTATGTTCTCGTTGCCATAACTTTTCCCTTACCCGCGACTGTCCTGACTGTAGTGTGTACGTGTCCATACGTAATGGGGACGAGCACTACGCGGTCGGGTGAGGGTGGGTCAGTGTGAGTCCGGGGACGTTCGAATAAAAGAAAAAATAAAAGAGGAATATCAAAAAAGACAATTGTTGTTGTTTACATTAAGTTGTGAATTGTGGCATACAGAATTGTGTGAATAATTAAGAATTTTAGTTAAAACTAAATACAAATTTATTTTTATTTTATTTTTTGCAATCTACGAGCTCATATTTTAAACGTTTTTATTTATTTTTTAATTACAATACAATAACAAATTATATTCTAATTATATACGAGCTTAGGAGCTTGGACCATGAGCTCGTTGTGCACGATAATATTCTACCACACTACCCACTGGATTACAAGGGCGATCTAAACGTTTTTAAAAGTTAAAAACGTAACAATAAGCACACAGCCAATATACACTCTCTCTTTTGTCTTTGAGTTACTCACACACGAGGCGTATGAGTAATACATACGAATTAAATATTGACACACAAGGCGTATGAGTAATAATTTCAAATTAAATATTCATCATACGCTGTGTTGGAACGAATTTTTCTTTAAATTCTTTTAATTTTTACTGAATATTTGTATTTAAATTACTTTTCAATTGTGCTGAGTCTGATATTTTTTGTTTAATTCCAAAAAAAGCTGCAACAATAACAATATTTTACAATTAATATCAAAATGTTTGTAAGAGAGAAAGAGAGAGAGAGAGGGACAGTGGATGCATGTAACAGATTTGTTTATAATCAACCGAATTAAAATGATTTAATACTGTTGATATTAATGTTGCTTTTCTTGTGTTCTTTCTCTCCCTCTCTCTCTCTCTCTCTCTCTCTCTCTGCTTTTCTGTTATGTAAACATACAATTACATAAGCATTCAATAACAATTGATACACAATCATTTACATGAATAAGTAAAATCTGTTTCCGGTTTTATTATGTCGGCTTTTTATAGCATTGTAGTATATGTGTATGGGTGTGTTTATGTGAGTGTTAATGTGTATATGCATACATTAAAAAAAATACACAGTAAACCAGAGAGTGTGTGTGTGTATAATTTAAGTACTTGTTAATTTCATTATTAATTAATTTCATTTAATATGACAAAAAAAAGAGCTGCAACTACTGCAATAAGAAAGAAAGAGAGAGAGAGAGAGAGAGTGAGAGAGTGAGAAGAGAAAACAAGCCATCAATATACATAAAATACTTGTACATTTGTGCCAATTAATTTGCTTTTAATTCTCTGGTGTTTAATAGACTTGAAAGATTGCAAAAAAACGAAAGAAAGAAAGAACTCCACAATAATTTTCATAAATTTTGTCATTTTTAAACATTGAAAATGGCAAAAATTTAAACAATCGAAGTAAATTTATTGAATTTATTTCATAATACCATAAATAAGATTCCATTTAAATGCATTTTCTATTCAAATTGTTAAGTTCTTAAAAGTATGGCACAAATTATTGGAGTGTGAGAGTGTTTTTGAGTCTTTAAATCTTAACGAAAAACAAAAAAAAAAAAAACCTTCAGGTGGCTGATTGCCAAATGCTGTTGAAAATATTTGCAAATGCTATTGTAAAGCCAACAAAAAAAAAGTTACAAAATGGAATGAAATGTTATAACGTTAAAGAAATTTTCAATAAATTTTTTGCTTTTATTTGATACTGTTGGACTGGAGTGGCCGGCTGGCTGGCTGGCTGGTTGTAGGAGAACTTTCGGTTATTTAGAACACTGTTGAAATTTACATCACCTTAAAATGGTCTTAGAATCGCCACTTCACTTTAGAAAGAAATGGTGATCTTTTAAAAACGTACTACAAATCCATCTGCCATGTATTGGGTTTGATCTTGATATCAACCAACATCTTGGCGTTAATCTACTCTGTAATTCCTGGAGTACATTAGTGCATCTTAGAAAATATCCTGGTTAAAGGAGCGATCACGTTAAATCTCTAAAGAAACATTCATTGCATTGCGATTGCCATATATCCGTATTTTGTAAGTTCTTTGTTCTAATGGCGGTTTATGTTTTACCTGCTGCCATATAAACCTTTCCTTTTTTTTACGTTGAGGAGGAGTAAATGAACCTAACTGGACCATAGGGGTAGTCGTCACTACCCCCTGTATGTGGGGCGCACTAAATCTCCTTTAGCCCACTTTTGGGCTCCACTCCGGAACTGCCGTGGGATTATTTCGAAGGGGAGTCCGTCTGGCCATTTGACCCTTTTACATTCATATCCGCGTCCGGATTGCGCATCAAATTCCGAGAAGATGTTTAAACACCGACTCTACTTCTCTCATCCAATTCTATTTCTCCGATTTTAGAAAGACTTCAGCGTAGCAGACTATGCTGTTTCAATTTTCCTCGTTCCTGTTCAGAATCTCATCGCAGAAGTTCCCGATAGTATAGGCACCGCTTTTACTCTCAAGATCCCTTCTTTCCAATCTCCATCTCTCACAGTGAAAGAAAGTATGTTCTGCACCTTCAATCGTTGCGTCATCCTAGATACAATTTGGTCGTGTCATCTTCCCCGTTTTAAAGCCTAATTTAGAAGGTGATCGTTTAGGTCCCATACCTTTGAAAGACGGAGAATCGCCTATCAGTTCTTTGACATAAGATTTGCTGAAGAGGGTTTATTTAGACTTTTTTGCATTGCCAACATTTCATATAACTTTAAAAGCCTTAGAGGTACCTGGCCACGTACAAAGAGTTACCAATCACGAACTGATTTCAATACGGCTTAGCTGTTGCCTGAAGTCTGAAGTCGCCGTGGTCTAGTGGGTAGTGTGTTGGCTTATTAGACAAAAGGCCCGGGTTCGAATCCCAGGTCAGACATCAAAACGAAAAAATATTTCTTCGGCGACTTCCTCTCAGCAGATTTCTGGCAAAGACTCTGAGAGTAAAAATTGCCATGAAAAGCTTCTCAAAAATCTGTCGTTCGGAGTCGACTTTAAACTGTAGGTCCCGCCACTCATGTATAAAATTAACGCACACAGCATAAGTGGTGTGAGAAGCTAGGTCGTAATCCTGACTGAAGGGTTGTAATGGCCAATTATGTATGTTAGCTGTTGCCGTAGTCTGAATGGTAGTGTATTAGCTTATGAGACGTGAGCACACGGTTCAAATCGCAGATCAGACATTAACAAAACGAAATATGAAAAAATATTCCTTAGGCGACTTCCTCTCTGAGAGTAAAAGAAAATTTCCATGAAAAACTTCTCGAAAATCTCTCAATCGAAGTCAACTTTAAACTATAAGTCGCCGTAGTAAAGTAAGTAGTATGTTGGCTTAGTAGAGTGAAGGCCCAAGTTCAAACCTCAGGCCAGACATCAAAACTAAATAAAAAAGTATTTCTACGGCGATTTCCATGAAAAATTTCCATGAAAAGCTTCTCAAAAACCAACTTCAAACTGTAGGTCCCGCCTCTTATGTATAAAATTAACACGCAAAACATAAGAAGCTAGGTCGTAACCCTAGCTGAAGGGTTGTAATTACCAACTATGTATGAATCTTACCAGAGTTTTTCGCTAGTCCAGCAACCACTCGGAGCACCGTGACACTGGTGTTTTGCTTTCACATCGTTTAATATTAAATTTATAAACAAAAGCTACAAAAAAAAACTACTGCAGTAAACAAAACTGTTTACAAATTATCGTACTGCTTAATATAACAACAAACACCAGCATAAAAAATGGTAAAGAAGTAAACCAAAATATCCAACAACAGTACAATAATAAACGTAAACAATGATGTCTGCATTTATGGAGATATTGAGAAGGTGAAGTCCTGAACGTTCGCCATTTATCACACTGTTTACTTTGTCATATAAAAGGTAGGGCTAAGCAGGCGACTGGGTCGGTGAAACTCAGTCAGTCTTGTGTGAAGACGCGATGGGTTTGAAGAAAGTAATCGTGGTTTGAAGATCTTCGTTACAAGAATCAGTCGTACAATTGCTTAGTAATTGTTTAAGCAATGCGTGTAAATAAAGGAATAACAAACAAATCAATTTTTGTTGTTTACATCAAGTTGTGAACAATGGCATACAGCATTGTACCAAGAAATTTTAATTAGAACTAAGCACAGATTTATTTTTATTTGCAATCTACTAGCTCATATTGTAAATATTTTTAATAGTTAAAAACGCAACAATATGCTTCATGTAGAGTGCAATGCAAAAATATTTTTATTTTTGCAAATGTTTTTCTTTTCTTTTTTTGTTGGCAAATTTACAAAAAGTATTGGAGGATTCGTTTGTTTTTTTCTTCTTTACAATTTCCATAGGTAATGGTGGGCATTGCCAACAAAAAATTAAAAAAAAAGAAGAGAAAAACCTGTCAGTATGGAATTGGGTCATTGGTTGCTCTCTCAAAAATTATCCACGATTTGTGAGAGTTTTATTCTACTTTTTCCCCCCATGATTTTAGTATTTTTATTTTGTTTTTGTTGCTTGTTTTTCTAACAACATTTCATTTCATTTCATTTTTAGTTTTACAAGTTTTTTCTCTTTTCTTTTATTTCACTTGAATTTTTGTGTAATAAATTTCGGTTAAAATGTTGTTGATTTGCAAAATTGTTGGAAAAATTGGAAACCCAAATACGGCATCCTATTGGCATAAGGTACATACAACAGCAGGCAGGAGAAAATGAAAACTAAAAAAAAAAACAAGAAATGAAAATAGAAATTGAAAATTGAATCACAAAAATATCAGATTTGGTTTAAACTGAGTTGTATACAAGATAGGCAAGTTACAATATTTAAATCACTAGGTTTGTTATGTTAGGCTTGTGGACACTGTACATGAGGTAATTTAGTTTAAAGATGCACATGATAACGATGTGATATTTTCAAAATTTTGATTTTTATAAGGATATTGTAATAAACTCATTAATCTCTTTATTGCAATAAAATAATTTTGCTAGTAGATAACAGAACAGAGTATACCAAAAGTATTCTGATGGTATGTAGTTTTAAACAACGATGTTTACATTTATAAAGATTTCGAAAAGGCGTATTCCTTCAAGAATATTCACCAGACTGTTTACCCTGCCATATAAAAGGTAAAAGAAAGCAGGCGAATCAGTTAGTAAAGTTTAGTCAGTTTTGTGTAAAGACGCGGTACGTTTGAAGAGATCAATCGTGGCTTGAAGATCGCCATTACAAAGATATGTCGAAAATTGTCTAGTAATAGTTATTGTTTATGCAAAGAGTGTAAACAAATGAACAACAGAAAAGGGAATTGTTGTTGTTTACATCAAGTTGTGAACAGCAGCACACGAAATTGTGCGAATAATAAAAGATTTTAATTAAAACAAAACAGGAATTTATTTTTATTTTATTTGCAATCTAAGAAAATCCCTAAAGAAAACATCGTAACATCGTAAAATCGCTTGATGTATATAGTCATCATTAACCACTCCTTCTGAATATCGAATGTAGCAAGAACTGTGTAACACGTTGGGCTGTGCTGTTAAAACCACATGTCGTGAGATTTAGGTCATACAACTAAGCCCTCAAGAAGTTGATAATCATTAATGTACCGTCCTACCGTTGACAAAGATGACCTGGCCAACATTCTACTTCTAGGTGTATTGATCGTTAACGATGCTAATTCAATATCCAAACTAAAACGTAACTTTTTTGGAATGCATTCGATTTCATGTGAATTGTTATTCTCCCAAATCCGACAATTTTGTTCGTCAATATTCCCTTTCATCTAGAAATGGACCTTATTGCTGAAGCACCCAAAATAAGTGGTAAGTTCCCAGAACAGAATATCAATTTTGATAAAACAATTTATATCCATCCATTGTGATTTGGTAAAGCAGACTGGATAAATGATAACTAACTGGACAGATCTAGATTTAACAAGAGGAAGTCACCGTAGTCTTGATGGTAGTGTGTTGGTTAATTAGACGTAAGGCCACAGTTCAAACCTCAGGTCAGATATCTCCTACAAAACGAAATACGAAAACAAATTCTTGAGCAATTTCCTATCAGCGGATTTGTTCTAAAACTCTGAAAGTAAATAAAATTGCCATTACAAGTTTGACAAAAAATCTATTGTTAGGAGTCGATAGTAGGTCCCGCCACTCATGTAATAAAATTAACATACACAGCCTGAGTGGTGTAGTCATTACAACCCTTTAGTTAGGACCACAACCTAACTTTTCCAAACACTCATGTTGTGTGTGTTGCTTTTATCCATGCGTTACGGAACCTACAGTTTAATTCAACATCGAACGACTGTTTAAGGAAATATTTCACGGCAATTTTTATTTGCACTAACGGTGAGAGGAAGTCGTCGAAAAGAATAGTTTCTTCATATTTCATTTTGCTTAAGACGCTTAGCCAAGACTTGAACCACATCCTTCCATCTTATAAGCCAACACAATACCAACTAGACTAAAGTGACTTTTGGAATATTTCTACATTTATTATAGGGTTTTGTACAATTCGTTTAGGCTTGATGAAGTACTCACTTATTTTACCTTTCACTGTGTTTACAAGATTTTTTAGAATATTGCAGCAAAACCAATGCAAAATTTACATTTAGGCCCTGTTAATAAAATAAATATTGACTTTAACCGTAAAATAAATGTCTGCTGATAGATTTTCCATGTTTAATTCCAAAAAAGGCAATATCGCATTGCATTTTATGCAAAGAGAATTTAGAGAGAAAAATTTCCAATAGAATAATTCTAGGGAAATAGAATTCAAATTGAATTTCAAAATGATTTCCAACAATTTAACGTTAAAAAGAAGGGCATAGTTTTCCAAAAGCAATTTCTTAACAGTTCTTATATGGTCGTTCGTTTTAAGTTTCCATAACGTCTAAAGACCTCCATTAATAAAAGAAAACTTTGCTTATTTACTTTTTTTAGTTTTCCATTTCTGAAAACCCCCAATTATTGTTTAATAGTAATTTAATATGCTTTTTATTATTATTTACAAAGCATTTGTCATAAACATAAGAATTATATGAGAAATACAATATTTGTCTAAATATTTAACAAACAATCAAAGTTCATTCAAGAAGAACAATAAAAACCAAATAAAAAACGAAAAAGGGGAAAAAATAAAAATAAAAATCTAGTAAAAGTAGAACAAAACCTAGAATGTATGGCACTTTTGCCAGACAATAGTAAAGTTTCTAAAACAACAACAACACTAACAGTAGCAAAAACAACAAGAACAACAATCAAAACTAACAAGCAAAACTAATGAATAACAACAAAATTGTAATAAATAAAATCACATACACATACCCATACACACATACACAAAGGAAAACCAATACAAAGGAATGAAAAAACAAAACAAGAGGAAAAGCTTACATAAATACACACAACACTCAGTATCTGTTTTTTTTTAAGAAAAATATTTTCTTGTTAAAATCCTATATTCAAACCTACACACACACACACATATACTTACATGTATATTACTAATATACAGTGAGTGTCACAAGAAACTGTAAATAAAAAATATACTGTTACGTGTGTACCTTTTAAAAACGTTTAAAATTGAGTTTGTAGATTGCAAAATAAAATAAATTCTTTATTATTCGCCCAATTCTGTGTGCCACTGTTCACAACTTAATGTAAACAACAACAATTGCTTTGATTGTTATACCTCGGTTTACTCCCTTTGCATAAACAATAACAATTACTAAACAATTGCTCGACAGATCTTTGTAACGAAGATATTAAAACCATGATTAGTCTCTTCAAATGCACTGCGTCGTTACACAAGGTGGACTGAACTTTTACTAACTCACTCGCCTACTTTGCCTTCTCTTTTATATAGCAGGCTAAAGAGCTTGAAAAATGTTCTTGAAGACGAATATTCGTAGCTTAACCTTTTCGAAATCTTTATAAATGTAAATACCGTTCTTTGCACACACATTGTTGTTTGTGTAGTTTGTTTACATTTATTTAGTAGTGTTGTTTGTGGATTTTTGTTTACGTGTTTACCATTTTTTTGTTGTGAGGCCGCCGTGGTCTAGTAGGTAGTGTGTTGGCTTATTAGACGAAAGACCCGAGTTCGAATCCCAGGTCAGACATCAAAACGAAAATTTGAAAAATAATTTTTCGGTGACTTCCTCTCAGTTTACTCTGAGAGTAAAAAATTGCCATGGAATGCTTCTCAAAATAATGTGTCGTTCGGAGTCGACTTTAAACTGTAGGTCCCGCCACTCATGTATAAAATTAACGCACACAACATAAGTGGTGTGAGAAGCTAGGACGTAGTACAATGGGTCAATTCGACCACCGAGTACTGTACTTGTCAGAATTGACAAGTACACGTCCTCTAACCGAACCTAACCTAACCATTTTTTGATGCTGGTATTTGTTGTTATATTAAGCAGTGTGATAATTTGTAAACAAGTTCATTGTTTTGTTTTTATAGCTTTTCTTTATAATTTTTAAGTTAAGCGATTTAAAAGCTAAACACCTGTATCTAGATTTTTAATTTACATAACAATACAGTCGCCGTGGTCTAGTAGCTAGTGTGCTGGCTTATTAGATGTAAAGCCAGGGTTCGAGTCCCAGGCCGGCCATCAAAATAAAATACAAAAAGCATTTTTTCGGCGACTGCCTCTCAGCAGATTTCTGGCAAAACCTCTGAGAGTAAATAAAATTGCCGTGAAAAGTTTCTCAAAAATCTGTCGTTCGGAGTCGATATTAAACTAGAGGTTCCGCCACTCATGCATAAAATTAAACTACACAACAAAAGTAGTGTGAGAAACTACGTCAATAATCCTGACTGAAGGGTCGTATGTAACAATACATTAATAAATTACCGTTAATTTTATTTAAAAATTGTTTCACTGCCGGTTTTTAAAATTGAAACAAAAAAAATTACCAAAAATTTCGAAATATTGCCAAATTTTTTCGGGCACTCTCCTTAAATGGTAAAAGTTGAGTTAGAATTTTTTCCATGTTGTATAGTTGCTTTTGCCGCATACTGTACATGTATTTGTATATGAATGTATGTATATTTGCTAATATTTATTTAGATTTGTGTTCGTGTGTATGTGTATGTGTAAGTGAACTTAATCTAGTTAAAGTTATTTGTTTGTTTACAAAAATTTCTCTACAGATTTATGTTTACGTTTGTAGAAGTGTGTCTGTGTATGTCTGTGTATTCTTTTATGACAATCTTCACATAAATCTTAACTCATATTTATATACTCTACACTATTAGAGAGCCTGCCATTCTTACTCTCACTTACACATTTGCACATACTTTTACTCTTAAAGTTTTCAAATAAAAAAACTGTAGAAACACGACAGTGAAGTCTCTGTAAGTAAAACTATGTCTGTTAATAAATTATTTGAATTTGAAGAAGGATTAGCTAGAATACATAGCTCATAAGTAAGAAACAAAACGGAACTATATACTATACTTTGAAGATTGGATTCTGGGATTTTGGAGGAAAGAGTTTTCAACTATTTCTGTTAATGTTTTCTAAGTATGTGACTTTTACATGGAAGGTTGTTAAGGCATGCACATGCGCATTGCATAAGGATTCTCCTCAAAGCTGATCTCTGTTAAGGAACACATAACCGAGATCAGCAATGAATTGTTTTTTCGCTAGTCATAATCACTCATGAAATTTTGAATATAAGTGAGGCAATAATATTATAGGACTCTGATTCATGCATACACATTGCACAGGTTGCAACGAGTAGGCGTACAATGTTAACATCAAACTCAATACCATTCGAAATAAATTTGATTCATAAGCCTACTCATTTGGATTTGACAAACTCGAGTCATTTATATAAATTCATAGCCTTAGTTGTTGCTGCATTTACAAAAAAAAGAAAAACTGCACATAAACAAATGAGACAGAGCAGCAAGCATAGCAAATATACAATCTTTTGGTGAGTATTTTAATGTTCGTACGCGAATCATATTTATTTTGTGATTTGTGTAAATGTTGAGTTATGGGGAGTTGAAATCAATAACATTATATGTGTTGTTAAGTATGAATATGAAGAGTATTTCAAACTTTAAATGTGATGTTAAAAGAAGTATGAGTGCGTACAAGTATCAGAAGTTATGAGTATGATTCAATTCTACTCATCTTTTGAATACTCATTCTTGAGTAGATGTTCCATGATATTAAAAGAAGTATGAGTGCGTACAAGTATCAGAAGTTATGAGTATGATTCAATTCTACTCATCTTTTTGAATACTCATTCTTGAGTAGAGGTTCCATGATATTAAAAGAAGGATGAGTGCGTACAAGTATCAGAAGTTATGAGTATGATTCAATTCAACTCATCTTTTTGAATACTCATTCTTGAGCAGAGGTTCCATGATATTAAAAGATGTATGAGTATGTACAAGTATCAGAAGTTATGAGTATGATTCAATTCTACTCATCTTTTGAATACTCATTTTTGAGTAGAGGTTCCATGATATTAAAAGAAGTATAAGTGCGTACAAGTATTAGAAATTATGAGTATGATTCAATTCTACTCATCTTTTGAATACTCATTCTTGAGTAGAGGTTTTATGATATTAAAAGAAGTATGAGTGCGTACAAGTATCAGAAGTTATGAGTATGATTCAATTCTACTCATCTTTTTGAATACTCATTCTTGAGTAGAGGTTCCATGATATTCAAAGAAGTATGAGTACGTACAAGTATCAGAAGTTATGAGTATGATTCAATTCTACTCATCTCTTTAAATACTCATTGCTAATTTATGATTTGGACATACAAACATAACATAATTGGCCATTACAACCCTTCAGTCAGGATTACGACCTAGCTTCTCACACCACTTATGTTGTGTGCGTTAATTTTATACATGAGTGGCGGGACCTACAGTTTAAAGTCGACTCCGAACGACAGATTTTTGAGAAGCTTTTCATGGCAATTTTTACTCTTAGAGTCTTTGCCAGAAATCTGCTGAGAGGACGTTGTCGAAGAAATATTTTTCGTTTTGATGTCTGACCTGGGATACGAACCCGGGCCTTTTGCCTAATAAGCCAAGACACTACCTACTAGACTACGGTGACTTCTCTCAAAATATTTACTTTTTTAGAAAAAAAATTGTCCATAAGGATTCTTTTCACAGTTGGTGTGTTAAATTGGAAAACACTAGGTTATCATTTGGATATGCGATGCTCAAGTAATTCCTGTTCAGTACGCTTTAAATTGTAGTCTTTTAATAAATATCGGCTTGTCCGTCAGTGCTAAGAAATAGCAAAGGGCAATGGAACCCTATCCTTAGTCCTTTTCATCTTTCTGTACTTGTTTTCACTGTTTTTTATTACTTAAATTCGTATTATTTTGAGAATTTTTATATGTTTACTCTTAAAAGAATATTTCTGGCTTCTAATGTATAATCGTGTTGTTGTGTTCATGTAGGTATGTCTATGTATATGTGTGTATGTATTGGTGTATGTAGTTTGATTTTTTTTCTTAGTTAACGCTTGAATTGTCTGCCTTTGTAGGTTAGATGTTTTTATAGTACATTTAACATATAAAATGTATGCTTGTTCCTTTACAACATAAGAGTACACTGTCTAACAAAGTTTTATAGATACACGCTTACATACATACGTATGTACCTATGTACGTACACTATACACTATAAAAAGAGGTATATTATGCAGGTGTAGTAATATCTTGCTTAACTAAGATTTTTTTCAATGCAAAAAAAAAAAAAGAGAAAAAAATTGTCAAAAATATTTCCTTCCTTTCCTATGTACACATTACATAGGAATAAGATAGCATAACTGAGTTGGCAATACTGAATTTCACTTTCAAAATGTTTACAATATTTTACAGGAGCATGTGGATGTGAAATCTTTTCCGAATAACTGCATGTTAGATCGTTCATTGCACTACCAGATTTTCAGGCAGAAGTAATGGCGATAAAAATGGTTGCCATATGAATTCGTTACTCAGAGTAAATCGCCTATTTACCAACAGTAAAACGGCCATTAGATCCTTAGAGAATATGTTCGCCACATCTAAGATTGTCCAAGAATGACGGATGTCTCTGGAAGAGATTGCAAGACATTTGACGGTTACCCTCGTTTAGGTCCTTGGACATAAGAACATCGAAGTTGACAACAAGGCTTATCTAGTTGCTAAAGCAGGTGCATATATACATAATATAACATAATTGGTCATTGCAACCCTTTAGTTAGGATTACGACCTAGGTTCTTATAAGCCAACACACTACCTAGTAGACTACGACGACTATCAGTTCTGTTGCTCAAATATTGTTTTAATCGGGCATAAATGCCTGTCGTCTTTCCAATATGCTTTCATGTCTGTTACGTCATAGTGATTCCGATATAAAATACTGTTGCTTTGTTTACTTTTTAAAAACGTTTGAAATATGGGCTCATAGATTGCAAAATTCTTGTGTTAGTTTTAATTAAAATTTTTTATTATTCGTATAATTCTGTGCCCCACTGTTAACAACTTGACAAAAACTACAAAAACAAAACAATGCAGTAAACAAAGCTGTATACAAATAATCCTACTGCTTAATATAATAACAAACATCAGCATCAAAAAAATGGTAAATTGATAAACAAAATTATACTACAAGAATAAATGTAAACAAAATACGCAAACAACATTACAATAATAAATGTAAACAACGATGTTTACATTTGTAGAGATTTTGGGAATTTATAGAGATTTCTAGAAGGCGAAGTCATAAACATTCTCCTTAAAGAACGTTCATTAGATTGTTTACCCTGCCATATAAAAGGCAAAACAAAGCAGGTGAATCAGTTAGTAAAGTTTAGTCGGTCTTGTGTAAAGACGCGGTGCGTTTGAAGATTGCCCTTACAAAGATATGTCGAAAATTGTTTAGTAATTGTTATTGTTAATGCAAACAGTGTAAACAAAGGAATAATAGACAGAAGAATAAAACAATTGTTGTTGTATACATCACTGTTAACAACTTGATATAAACAACAACAATTGGTTTATTTGTTATTCCTCTGTTTACACCCTTTGCTTTAACAATAAGAATTACTAGACAATTGTCTGATAGATCTTTGTAACGGAGATCTTCAAATCACGATTACTCTTTTCAAATGTACCACGTCTTCACACAAAATTGACTGAACTTTACTAACTCAAGCTCATACCGTTTCGGCATGCTTTTTATATGGCAGCGTAAACAGTCTGATGAACGTTTTTGAAGATCTCGTTGTTCATTATTATTGTTTATGTATTTTGTCTACATTTATTCTTGTTTGGTGTTTGTTGTTGTATTTTTGTTTGTTTATAATTTTAATGCTAAGCGTTGTAAAAGCAAAGCACCAGTGTTGAGATTTTTCCTTTTCGTAACAATATGTACAGTTTTAATGGAATTAAAAGTCGCTCTCTACCTGATTATTGGTTTTACATTCCACAGTATTTACGAAAAATTTTTCTCTACTTTATGTGACATTTATTGTCAGTTTTTTTCCATCTTTTTTTCAGTTTTTTTTTTGTAATACTTTAAGTATTTTATTATTGTTTTTGTTGTAATGGAAGTTGTTGTTGTTGTTAGTCTTGTATTATAACAACCGTTAAGTTAAGAATTTTATACGACTGTCATAAGCCTATTGAAAGTATATTTTTAAGATACTTTACTAGGTGACATGACATTAAACTGTTTGGCAATATGATTTTAGCAAATAAAATGTGAACGAGGAAGATAAGTTCTTGTTTTTTTTTTGTAATGGAAAGTAAATATTTTTTAAGTTTATAAATAATAAATAAAAAATTCTTAATATTATAACATATGAAAAATGCGGAAAAAATATCTGGATCTTGTGGACCATATTGTTATTGTTTTGATATTTCCATACGTATGTATGAATATATGGGATTCGAAGAAAATATTTTCATGGTTTATATTGATGATTTTGATTTCATTTCATTTGATTCATTCTTGGAAATTTTATTCATTGAACGTTAATGGATTTTGATTTGTTTGTGGACTCAACCAACTGTATGCACAGATAAATGAATGTGAATATGAATACGAATGAATAGAAATATTTTGTGTATGTATGTCTGGTTGGTTGTAATAAAGATTTTAATCAAATACACCAAATACAGTTCATTAAATACTACACACACACACACATGCAATGGCAGTTAGTTTATTTATTTTTGTTAAATAGGGTACTACGCACACATATTTTATAGGCAACACAGACATTGTAATCCTTTAGCCAGTACTACCGGATACCTTCACATATCACCATGCTTGTGGACGGCAGATTTGAAAGGCTTTATTGCTGATAGTTAGCTTGGCTTAAATCTTTACAGTTTCACTGGAGTCAGTGTAAATGCGAAATTGAAAAGAAGATCCAAAGGGTAGTAGCAATTCTTTTAAAATTTTGTGGTTTAAAGCCTCTACAAGAGATAGTCATCGTACCAATTAAATTATAAAAAAATGCAGAGATTACCGTGATAAAGGATAATAACATACTTGCACAGTTTTTCACAGGAATAAAATGAATTGGAAAAGGCATAAAATGTTTAAACATCTTTTCAAAAAAGGGGAAGAATCGGATGGCCATCAATTTGGTGTCGGCGAAAAGGATTCTTAGGCTCAAAAACCAAAAAAAAAATAATTTGTTTGCTTCAAAATCTTCCGTACTCTGCGTAGAGTTTACACGAAGAAAACTAGTGTATTGGGATTTGTGTTGGCTTATTAGACATGAGGCCGTGGTTCAAATCCTAGCCCAGACATCGCAAACATAGAGAAATTGGAAGGATACTGTCACGTTTTAACCTTTAAGGTATGTGTAGGTAGGTGCAAGTGGCTGTTCCCTCGACGGAGCCATGAGCGGACACACTTAGGCCGCATACAGAGCTCATTGTGATACCACAGTTTCACATTCTCTCCTATTCCAGGATTCACTCGAAGCTTCCGATAAAGCGACTTAGACTGGCAATATCCATGCTTGATAGTTCATCTAAATCCTTCAGGCACTCAGGTGTATCTTTCTCCTCTGACCAAGTGCCGGGTATCTACACAGTAGGTAAGGAATAGTTTCATCCTCTTCCTTATCTCTACAGCTTCTGCAGTAATCATTCGCGAGGTGTCCACGTCTAATATGCCTCGGATGCGTTCTTATAATACAATACCCCATAATAACCCCGTAATAACAACGCTGAGCCTGCTTTATTGGAGTTGAAATAGAAATTTTTTGCGCCGTATAAAGTCAGAAGCTGCCCATCTCCTGCATGATTCACGATTGCATTGTCAATTGTAAGCCTGCAGGTACCTAAAAGGATCCCTAATTTAGAGAATTCATCAGAGAGTTCGATGGTCGTGCCCCTTCTGGTTAAATCATCACCTCTGCAGTTGCCGGGAATATCTTAACGTCCCGGTACGTTTTCACCTTTTTAAAACGTTTAAAATATTAGCTCGTAGATTGTAAATAAAATAAAAACAATATTTGTGTTTAATTTTAATTAAAATTTCTTATAATTCACAACTTGATGTAAATAACTACAATTGTTTTTCTTTATTTCTCTGTTTATACTCTTCGCATGAACAATAACAATTGCTAAACAATTATTCGAGAAATCTTTGTAACGGAGATTTCAAACAACAGATACTCTCTTCAAACGTCTGCACACAACACTGACTGAAATTTTACTAACGCAGTCGTCAGCTTTGCCTTGCCTTTTATATGACAGTCCCTGTTGTATAATCTTCAAGGCGAATGTTCGTGCCTTCGCCTTCTCCAGGTATCTATAAATATCAATATCGTTGTTGTCTTTGTTAATTGTATTGTTGTTCGGGTATCTTGTTTATATTTATTCTTGGAATGTTTGTTGCTATATTTTTGTTTACTTGTTTACCATTTTTATGCTAGTGTTTGTTGTTATAGTAAGCAGTACAACAATTTGTAAACAGGTTTGTTTACTGTATTGTTTTGTTTTTGTAGTTGTTTTTTGATGATTTTAATGTTAAGCCATGTAAAAGTAAAACGCCAGTATCTTGATTTTTCATTTTCGTAACAATATATTCGCTTGTATTCGTCGACGTCTTTAAAAATGTTCAGCGAGATATAAAAAATTCAGTTTTGACCGGATGTTTATTAATTGCCAGAGAAAATTATTATTAGAATGAGTAATGGATCTCTATACTCTCTCTGGCGTTCACACGAAGCAAGTTGTTGTAGTATAGTTGGTAGTGTGTTGGCTTAGTAGACGTGGTGCTATGGTTCAAGCCCCACATAAAATCTTCGGCGAGTTCCGCTCATCAAATTTCTATAAAAAACGCTGGGAGTAAATAGAATTGCCATGAAAAGTCTCTCAGAAAACTGTCGAAGTCGACACTTAACAATAGGACCGCCACACATGAATAAAATTAACGCTCACAACATAAGTGCTGTGAGAAACTACGTCATAATCCTGACTTAAGGCTTGCAATGTCCAATTAGTTAAGTAAGTAACTTCACACTTAAGGCAGTTTAGTTTTCGGTCTTAATATTTTCATTTCCATTATTACACACCTCACAGAAGTTATTATGATGGCGTACGCATCAACATTTTTTATTTTCTTAATAAAAATATCTTAAAAACGACTGGATTGTACAATGACAGACAGGTTGACTAAACAAAACACTATTTGCTGCTCAAAAGCATTCTAAAATACTTAAACGTTGACAAATACTCATTCTTGCAGTTGTATTGAAACAATAAAAATATTAAAAAATAAAAATGAAAAACATTTTTCGTTTCTTTTCCATTTTCAAATATCTTTTGGCACCGGGAACACATACAGATGACAATAAAGTGTCACTCCTAATAACACGATTTTATTTGCGTTGCCATATGAGATTGAAATTTATTTCTGAGGAGTGAGTTACTGAGTGCCTGTCCTTCCTTATAGAGACAGGAATTGTAAAGCAAATAAAATCTGTAAGACCGTGTCGAGAGAAATAAAAAAAAAAAACAACAATATATTTATTGTCTTATAAAATTTTTATAAAACATAACTTTTCTTGAATCTTCCTTAAATCTGTAAGACTCCGAGTGATTAAATTGCTTCATATTAACGCCCCAACCCCCGTATCATGATTTTTTTTCATATCCATGGATCTCTTAAACATATATTGTTTGTTCACTTTAATTTTTTGGCAACTACTCAAACATCACTTAAAAGCATATACAAGTACTCACTCATTCGTTCACATGATTGCTTGTAAACTGTCGTATAAATAAAAAGGCCTTTAAAAGAATGCATTCATTGACTTATTTTGTTTTTGACTCCAGATCATGTTAGATCATCAAAGATTTTACGACTGGAAGGCTTTCGCTTAAGTTAGGTAAGATGGTAGGGGTCACACTTCGGTTAGAATATAGGCCCATTGTAATACCACAATCTCTTCTACCGAAAGATCAAATATTTCTTAGAGAAAATCATGGCGAATCTAAAATAAATCTTGCTATTGTAGCTGCAGTCTAGTAGGTGGTGTGTTGGCTTATTAAACGTAAGGTCACGGTTCAAACTCTAGGTCAGACATCAAAACGAAATCTGAAGAAATGCTTTTTCGGCCACTTCGCCTTAGCAGATTTCAGGCTAAGTGAGTAAAAAAAAATTTGCCATAAAAAGTTTCTCCAAAATCTTTCGTTCATCACTTTTGGACCAAATTAACACACACAACATAAGTGGTGGCAGAAGCTAGGTCGTAATCCGGACTAAAGGGTTGTAATGACCAATATGTACATGTTATATATGTATGTATTGCAGCAATCATTCCTATTAGAAACCTCAGTCAAGGGTGAGTTCAAAAACCTGCCCATTTCATGACAAAAGCAGGGTATTGACACCTAATGTGAAAGACTGTATTTCCTCCTTCTCAGACCCAAAGCTGCAGCAGAAGTCATTTGTTAGAAAGCTAATTCATTCGGCATGTCCACAAAAAGAATGGTGGCTCGTAAGAATCGTCAGTGTGCGATGGATGGCCATATGACTTCAGGACAGAAATAGATCCTCTTCTTGTTCTATGTAAAACGGGTGGATAATATTCAAATTAATCTAGGTTATCGGAGTACCTTGTCATATAACATGTCGGAGTTTGCTAGCATTTTGTCGACCCTAGTCAGCTCATCAGCAATGCAATTTCCAACGATTACCCTATGTTCCGGAATCCATATATCTCTAATAAATTCTTGGTATTTATGGACAAGCATGGACGCTAATTAGGCATTGAATCGGAGGTTGACTATCCGAGCAAATGAATACATTTTTAAGGAAAATCGTGCCACTCAAGAAGCATTGCATTGCTTTTAAAATTACCATGACACTGCACTGATCACTGCAGCCTGTAAGAAAGTTTAATATAAGAACCCTAGGGCAAGGCTTTAAAGTGATTTGCATATATATTGAAATAAGAAAATCCCTACTTACACATAATCGGCATTATTCCAACCAGTCAATATTGTTACGAAAAATTAAAATGTAGATAATGGTGTTTTGCTTTTACATCGCTTAACATTAAAATTATAAACAAAACAATGTAGTAAACGGGCCTGTTTACAAATTATCATACTTTTAACAAAAATATAACAATAACATTACGATAATAAATGTAAACATCGCCAGCAAGAACATTCATCCGACTGTTTACTTTGCCATATAAAAAGCAAGGCAAAACAGACGACATAGTTAGTAAAAGTTCAGTCAGTTTTGTGTGAAGACGCCCTGTGTTTAAAGATAGTAATCGTGGCTTGAAGATTTCCGTTATAAAGATCTGTGGAATACTTATCAAATGATTGTTATTATTTATGGAAATGGTATAAATAGAGGAATGACAAGAAAAAGCAATTGTTGTTGTTTACATCAAGTTGTGAACAGTGACACTCAGAATTGTGCAAGTAATAAAGAATCTAAATTAAAACTAAGTCGAAGTCGCCGTGGTCTAGTGGGTAGTGTGTTGGCTTATTAGACAAAAGGCCAGGGTTCGTATCCCAGGTCAGACATCAAAACGAAAAATATTTCTTCGGCGACTTCCTCTCAGCAGATTTCTGGCAAAGACTCTGAGAGTAAAAATTGCCATGAAAAGCTTCTCAAAAGTCTGTCGTTCGGAGTCGACTTTAAACTGTAGGTCCCGCCATTCTTGTATAAAATTAACGCACACGACATAAGTGGTGTGAGAAGCTAGGTCGTAATCCTGACTGAAGGGTTGTAATGGCCAATTATGTATGTATGTATAAACAGATGAATAACAAGAAAAAGCAACTGTTGTTGTTTACATCACGTTGTGAACAGAATTGTGCAAATAATAAAGACTTTTAATTAAAACTAAACACTAATTTATTTTTATTATATTTTTTGCAATCTACGAGCTCATATTTTAAAAGTTTTTAAAATCCAAAAACGTAACAATATTTTAGTGCCATAAGTTTTCATTACTTTAAGGCTCTGTTGAGTAAAACAAGAACAAACATGATGAGCATCTTCTAATACGTATAAACATTTTTAAGAGGCTGTTCATATTTTTTTGTTTTTTAAAGACACTTCAAGTGACAAAGTGAAAAAGGAAACCGAAATAATAACTTATCCTGCTGGTATTTCGTCATATAAATGCTCCTTAAATGTGCTGTCATGGTGTTCTTTTTCAATTTTTCTACATGGAATTTGATATTTTTTTCTTTATTTTTTATTATATTTCCAGCAAATGTATGTATGAATGTATGTGTGTATACTCTCCTTATAAATATGTAAACAATTGGTGGAGAATTATTTTCTGTATTCCATTTACTCAGAAAAAAAGATTTTAAAAGAGATTCGATGTTCGCAAGCCAATGTGCGGCAAGCTTAATATTATCTATGTATTGCAATGTATTCCGTATACAGAACTAATACTAACACAAAGATATTGATGAACAACCTACACAGTACGATGATGGCACAATGGTTGCGGAAGACGACTTTATTTGTTCGCCTTTCTCTAAGAGGATTCTAGGCAAACACAAAACGTTAATGGCAACGTCGCGACGTAAGGGAAGAAGAAGTTTTTTTCTTGTGTTCTATTGATTGCAACCGCCCGTGTTATCGAGGAAATGGTAAAAGTGTTATACGAGTTTAAGAGGAATTCTCTTGTTCTAGATGTTGTTCTCCATGTTTTATTTATAACCGTAGCCTGGGAAGGATATGCTGGTGTTTCCTTAAGTGCTTGTTGATTTCGTTTGTACAGTAATTCGTAAAATCCTGTGCATTTATTTGCTTACAAAAACAAAAACAAAATAAAAAACCAAACGTTCCTATTGAAATTGAATTGATTTTTAATAGCGATTGTATTGCTGGTTAGTGTGTATTTGTAATTTGTTTCCGTAAGTACGTGATTATGGTGGAAAGAAAAAAATTTCTGAACTATTTTGTAATGGTTTTTGGCTATTTTGCGAATTGGATTGTCTTAAAATTCTGAAGTTTAAGCAATTACGCACTGTTTTATTTATAAAACTGAGTGATTGCTAACTAAAGAATTTCAAGGCATTAACAAATTCATGTCAAACGGTTTAAATCGTTAATTTTTACAGTGCTTTTAATCTACTTGAGATATTGTCTTTCTGTGGTACACTATTCAGGCGGCATTTTAAGCAGAAAACTTTTTTTTTATTATCGTTATGTTTTTACCTTTAAAAACGTCTAAAATAGATTGTAAATAAAATTAATCTCAATTTGTGTTTAGTTTTAATTAAAAATCTTTATTATTCGCATAATTATGTGTGCCACTGTTTACAACTTGCTGTAAACAACAACAATTGCTTTTCTTTGTTATTCCTTCGTTTATACATACACACATAATTGGTCATTACAACCCTTCAGTCAGGATTATTGACCTAGTTTCTCACACTACTTATGTTGTGTGTTTTCATATTATACATAAGTAGCGGGACCAACAGTTTAAAGTCGACTCCCAACGACAGATATTTTGAGAAACATTTCATAGCATTTTATTTACTCTTAGAGTTTTTGCCAGAAATATGTTGAGAGAAAATCGCCGAAGAAATAATTTTTGTATTTTATTTTGATGTCTGGCCTGGGACTCGAAACCTGGCTTTACGTCTAATAAGCCAGCACACTATCTACTAGACCACGGCGACTTCCGTTTATATGCTTTGCATAAAAAATACCAATTGCTAGACAATTATTTGATTGATCTTTGTAATGGTTTGTGGTTTGTAATTGATCTTTCAAACTACGATTAGTCTCTTCAAACACCCAGCGTCTTCACACAAGACTGACTGAACTTTTACTAACTCACATGCCTGATTTTTATATGGCAGGGTAAACAGTCTGATGAATGTTCTTGAGGGCGAATTTTTGCATTCTCGGCTTCGTGAATTCTCTATAAATGTAAACATAGCTGTTTCATTATGGTTATTTGTTTAGATTTATTCTTGTAGTATTTGTTGTTGTATTTTTTGTTTACTTATTTACCATTTCTTTTATGCTAGTGTTTGCTGCTATATTACGCAGTATGATTTATATTTTGTACGTTTTTAAAAGGTAAAAACGTAATGATGACCATTGTTTTTTTCTGTGCTCTTTTTTCGATCTGTGCTCAAGGTTTATATGGTTTATAAGGTTTCAAAATATAGATTACAACTTAATTTTTAAAATACATTGAAACCGATCGCATAAAATGTTCCAGAAAATTATACAAAATAGTTCTAGCAACAAATAATTTCAAATTTACAAATCCTCTTGACAGTCTTATGGCAAAAGCCCTGAAAATGAATAAAATCGTGGTGAAAAGTTTGATAAAAATCCATTCGATTTTAAATTGTATGTCCAGCCACTAAAAAACTAGGTTGTAATCATGACTAATGACGAATTAAGTATGTAAGTAATGTATTTAATTGTCCATTATTTTAGAAAATATAATTTTGTATTCAATTTATTATTAATTAATCCACACTTTGTTTAAAATTTATTGCAAATTGTTTTTAAAACAAGTTTTCAATTAAAAATCACGACGTATTTACATTTACAATCTGTTTTTTGTTTACATGTGTAAACAAACTTTCTAAGTGCTTCACTTAAACTACTACTACTTACACATCAATTTGTGTGTATAAAATGTAAGCAAAACATTTTTAATTGAATGTTAAAACAAAAACTCACTAGTTTTTAGCAGTTAATTAGGCAACAACAACAACAAAAACCATAAAATCTATATTATAATATACTCTCTCGTGCACTTTTAATGCAAATTAGCCATTAAATAAATACAAACATAAACAAACAAAAACACAAAAAAAAAAATCAAACGAAAACAAAAACAATTTGAAAGTTTTTAATTTCAATATTCGCTTCGCACTCCCCTTGCAACTCGTTGTTTGCCGAGCAAAACTTATTTGTTACAGTGTATGTGTGTGTCTGTGCTTGTGACATACACGCAATGTATGTACACGCACTCTGGCAACACCTTTCTTTAACACTTGTGTTAGAATTTATACTTTCACGCCTTTTTTCTGCTAATTAGAGACAAATGGCAGGTCACATCCACATCGACATGCATATCACATATCGACATCTGCAAAAACATGCATGTGCATGTGTTTATACATACAGCTGCACTTATCATGACACACTACATGCTGTTAGGAGACTGTTAGTGAAGTATGTAGAACAATTATTGGGTACAACTCTGTACGAATATTTATTAACGTTAAGTTAGGTTCGGTTATATAAGTTGTCGTAGCTTGTAAGGCCACGGTTCAAACATCAAAACGAAAATCTAAAAGAATATTTCTTCCCCAACCTCCCAGCACATTTCTGGCAAATACTCTGTGAGTAAAATAAAATTGCTATGAAAATTTTCTCAATAAATCCGTCATTTAGAGTCGACTTTAAAAAGCAGACCAGCCACTTATGTATAAAATTAACACACACAACATGGGTGGTGTGAGAAGCTTGGTCGTAATCCTGACTGAAGGATTGTAATGGCCAATTAAGAATGTACTACCTATGTATGTAGGTTAGGTTATAAAGTTCAGCTTAAGGAAGAGTTACCGATTATGCCCATTGTGACATCACAATCAATTCGACTTGGACATCAAACATTCCCTACAGCAAATTATCTCGCGTCCATAATAAATCTGGCTATTGTAGCAATCCCAGGTTAGACATCAAAACGAAAAATATTTCTTCGGCGACTTTCTCTCAGCAGATGTCTGGCAAAGACTCTGAGAGTTAAAATTGCCATGAAAAGGTTCTCAAAAATCTGTCGTTCGGAGTCGACTTTAAACTGTAGGTCACGCCACTCATATATAAAATTAACGCACACAAAATAAGTGGTGTGAGAATCTAGGTCGGAATCCTGACTGAAAAGTTGTAGTGGCCAATTATGTATGTACACATGTAGGTGAGGTTATGTAGTGCAGCTTACTCTCTTAAAGGAAGAGTTACCGCTTAGGCCCATTGTGACACCACAATCAATTCGACTAGGAGATCAAACATTCCCTACAGCAAATTATCTCGTGTCCGTAATATATCTCGCTATTGTAGCAATTTTTATATTAATGAGCTAAGCCAAGTATACCAGGAACTGACACGTTAGCTGAAAGACAGCCTCGTGCTCCTACTCAAATTCACAGCTTCTGCTGAAATCATTTGAAGGAATGCCAAGTCTTTCGGCTTGTCTACCACTAGGACAGAAGCCCGTAAGAATCGTAATTGCGCGATGGACAGCCATGCGATTTAAGGAAAGAAGCGAATCGGATTTTTTCTTGCCCAAATATGACCAGCGGAGAATAACAATATTGCACGTACTTTCCTGCTGCCAACGGGAACTAGTGAACAGTACCTATGCTCTATAATAAGCCGGAGATTGCTAGCTCCATACCGGCCCTGGTCAGCTTGGCAACGAAACTTCCAAGGAAATCTCTGTCTTACATGAGTTGCCACAGAATTATCAGATGATTCTCTAATAAATCCTCTCCATTTATGGACAAGCATGGACGTTTGTTAGGAGCTTAAATGCAGCATGGCTGCCCGAGTAAATCAAGAGATTTTCAGGAGAAATCCCGTCATTCAACAAGCATATAATCGCTTTGAATATTGCCATTAACTATACCTGGAAAACACTGCAGTGCTCAGGCAGCACATAAGAACATTTAATATCAGAACCCTTGAAAAATATACCACAGCCCAAATTCTGGACTATCGGTCTTGAGGACCTCCGGATCTGCAAAAATGAATTCCCTTGTTGGAATTTTAAAATCGAAAATTTTTGTACCCGACAAATCATCATAGATCGTAAAGGCATAGATTACGACATCACGTGGAAATGTACGCATAGACTCTTGGTGCACAATTAGGATCCAGTGAAGTATTTACACAAAATGTAAATGAAAGTAAATATAAGGCCAACATACTCATATAAAACAATTTAGTCGCATATTTTTTGTAGCCCACTATATTTTCTGTGTATATGTATGTATGCGTGTATGGATATGTTTTTTAGGTTTGCGGTCATTTATTTGTTGAGTGTTAAAAACTAATTAGAGTCAGTTTTCCACACTTTTTTCTTTGGTCTTTTAAATTACAAAAAGAGACAAAAAAAATGTTGGTTTTTTCACACTGATATTGACCGCATAACAACTGTCAATAGCAACAATGATATGAAATTGAAAACCAATAATTATGAATGCGATATTAATTTAAATTAAATATTTTAACAACTAAAAGCAATTAAATATGCCATTAAAAGCTTTACAGTGAAAGGAAGCGAGATACGCATATTAACCGATACTAAAATGGCCATTAGATCCTAAGAGAATGTGTAAATATTACAGCTAAGATTATCCAAGAAAGCCGGGCCTTTCTGGAGGAGATATAAAGATATTAGACGGTTGCTCTTATTAGGGTTCCTGTGATCATTGAAGGTAACAATAAGACCGACTGACTTTCAAAGGATGGCACCACGGAAAAATCAGATGAATTTCTAAAAATGGTAGAATGGAATAATAAACCCATTGCAGAGATACCAGATACAGTATGCGTGTAAAACAGAAAGAATTTGCATTGAATCTATCACGATTTTATATAAGGAACCTCATAGCAGTTATAACGAGCCATTGGGTTCTATGTGTTCATGTCAGGGGTCTGGAAGGTTTACAATGACTTCTGCAGAAACTACAACGATGAAAAAGATTGACGACAGAACATATTTTTTGCCATTCCCCAGCGTTTGGGAACCGGAGAAATAAAATGCTTGGACACCTAGAATCTATTAACAAAACATGGCTAGTCGTCGCAGTTTAATAGGTGTGTGTTGGCTTATTAGACTGAAGGCCCGAGTTCAAACCCCAGATCAGACATCAAAACGGAAATATGAAAATAGTTTGTCGGCAACTTCCTCTCATCAGATTTCTGGCAAAATCTCTGAGAGTAAATAAAATTGCGATGAAAAGCTTCTCAAAAACCTGTTCTTCGGAGTCGACTTTAAACTCTATGTCCAACCAGGAGCTATAATTATATAACGGAATAGGTAATATCGATGTAACAAGAGGTCCTTATAAGATCCAAGTAAGCTGTGAGACGACTGTAAATACAATAGAACTTATTAAGAGGACGACCATAGATGCCCCTAAAATCAGGCAAACAGTAATCGTTCAACAAGTGTAGACGCAGTTAATGCTGTTGTGAATTATTCTTTGCTTCAGTGATTCTCTTGTTAGCTAAGGTAACTCTACCAATAGCAAAGCTATCGTTGTTATTACTTTCAGAATTTTTACACTTACTTAGCGACTACACAGAAATAAGGAAACAAATATGCAGAGGATGGGGAGCACTGCATAAGTGATTAGATTTATTTAATGTCTGCATATTCATGTACCTAGACGAGCGTTACAATAGGATGTCTTAATTAAATATTTCCTGTAAGTACGAATGCTCTAAATTCAGGGCTTGGCAATCAGTAAGGATTCGATAACCCCTGTCATATATTCGGCAATACATTAGTACCTTTTAAAAACGTTTAAATTTGAGCTCAAATATTGCAAATATAATAAGAATAAATTTGTGTTTAGTTTTAGTTAACATTCTTTATTAATCGTACAATTCTGTGTGCCACTGTTTACAGCTTGATGTAAACAATAACAATTGCTTTCTTTTTATTTTTTTATTATTCCTGTGTTTATACCTTTTTGCGTAAAAAATAATAATTACTAGACAATTATTCGACAGATTTTTGTAATGGAGATCTGCAAACCATGATTACTCCCTTCAAAAATACCGTATCTTCACACAAGACTAACTGAACTTTACTAACTCAGTCGCCTGCTTTGCCTTGCTTTTTAATTGTCAGAGTAAACAGTCTAATTAATGTTCTTGAAATCGAATTTTGCCTTCTCGAAACAACGATGTTTACATTTATAATAGTAGTGTTGTTTGTATATATTGTTTACCTTTATTCTTGTAGTTTTGTTTGTGTATTTTTGTTTACTTATTTACCACAATTTTTTTTTTATGATATTGTTTGTTGTTATATTAAGCAGTACGATAATTTGTAAACAAGTTCAAGTTAGTAGTTTTTCCTTATATTTTTAATGTTAAGTAATGTAAAAGGAAAACACCAGTATCTAGATTTTATTTGGTAAAATAAGAAGTTTGACTTGTTGTATTTTTACTTACATGTTTATTATTGTTTTATGTTTGTTGTTGAATTTTGGTTTACTTGTTTACCTTTTTTATGGTGGTGTTTGTTGTTGTATTTTTATTTATTTATTTAGCATTTTTTAATGCTAGTGTTGTTTTGTTATATTAGGCAGTACGATAATGTGTAAACAGGTTTATTTACTGCATTGTTTTTGTTTTTGTAGCTTTTGTTTATAATTTTAATGTTAAACGATATAAAAGCAAAATACCAGTATCTAGATTTTTCATTTTCGTAACAGTGTGAATGGGCGACATTCATGGCTTTACTTTTTGTAATGTATCATAATCCCTCAGGGACTATAAACTAACTGGAATTGCAAATCTTTCTTTCTATCTATCTTTCAATCTGAACATACACATACATAATTAGTCATTACAACCCTTCAGTCAGGATTGTTGACCTAGTTTCTTACACTACTTATGTTGTGTGTGTTAATTTTATACATAAGTTGCGGGACGTACCGAGTCGACTCCGAACGACAGATTTTTGTGAAACTTTTCATGGCAATTTTTATTTACTCTCAGAAATGTGCCGAGAGGAAATCCACGAAGAAATACTTTTTGTATTTTGTTTTGATGTCTGACATGGGTTTCGAACCCAGGTTTTACGTCTAATAAGCCAGCACGCATCTTTCAATCTGAAGCTATTCCTCCTATATCAATTCGTTCTATTACGTTTTGGTATAATTTTGGTGGGGGAAGATGAAATAAATTTTTGAACAGAAAATAATTCATGAAATTTCCTTGTCTTTTACAATTCGCTTTTTATATGCTATTCACCCACTGTGCCTTTGCATTTGTTATGGTTTTAGGCTTTAAAAACAACTCTTATCGTTTAGAGATGCCATGTTTTATATGCGGAGTCATTTTGTCATTCCAATTTATGTTTTTCTTGTCAAGAAAAATTTTTAAAATGTTTTTTTTTCTCTCTCCCTTCCTCTCTCTCTTGCTGTGTCTGTTTCCTATTTTATTTTATTTTTTTTTTTTGATAAAGGATTTAAAAGATTTTCAATTTATTTTTTAATGTTTTTATATTTGTTTGTGTTTATTTTTTTTATTTTAATAATAATAACAACAAGAGATAAATAATAATAACAATTTATTTCTACGTTTTTTTTTAGAACACAAACACATCCTGTGAGTAAATATATTAAAAACATAAATACATACTATGCATGTACGCATATACACACACATGTATAGTACATGTGTGTGCGTGTGTTGCTGCTGCTGCATACACTTTTGTAGTCTTTAATTAAAATTTCCTGTATTTAATTTTCATATTTTTTTTCTCCTCATTTTATTGTTGTTGTTTGTATTTTTATTTATTTATTTAATAAATATTTCTATAAAAATATTGTACAATATCTGACTGGTTGGTACATACTTTGTTTGTTTATTTATTTTGTTTTTTTATTTTATTGTTTTTGTTGTTTGTGTAGTTATTATGCCATTTGTGGCCACTTATGTTGTGTGTGTGTTTTTTTTATTATTTTCTCTTAGAGTTTTTGCCAGAAATCTGTTGAGAGTTAGTCGCCGAAGAGATATTTTTTCAAATGTCGTTTAGATATCTAACCAGGGGTTCGGACCGTAACCTTACGTCCAATAAGTGAACACACTACTTAATAGACTACAGCGACTTTGTGTTTCTCTTAGGGTTTGTAAAATTCTATTTAAAAACTGACCCGAAATCAATTTAAATCGTATAAATCGATTAAGAACTCGATTACCTTCGCCGTAGTCCAGTACATAGTGTGTTGGGTTATTAGACATGAGGCCTTGGACCACATCCCAAACCAGTAATTTCAAACAGAACGAAATCTGATTGCAACTTTTCCTTAACAGTGTTCTGATAAAAAAGAACTCGGAAAATAAATAAAATTGCCATGAAGAGTTTCTTGAAAAATGGCTATAGCTCCCGTCACTTATGAATAAAATTAATACAGTAAGACCCCGCTTAACGCTGTTTCAGTATTACGCTGTTGTAAATGAAATGGCCATACACTAACTAAAAACGGTGCACTATATAGGTCGCCGTGGTCTAGTGGGTAGTGTGTTGGCTTATTAGACGAAAGGCCCGTGTTCAAATCCCAGGTCAGACATCAAAACGAAAAATATTTCTTCGGTGACTTCCTCTCAGCAGATTTCTGGCAAAGACTCTGAGAGTAAAAATTGCCATGAAAAGCTTCTCAAAAATCTGTCGTTCGGAGTCGACTTTAAACTGTAGGTCCCGCCACTCATGTATAAAATTAACGCACACAACATAAGTGGTGTGAGAAGCTATTTCGTAATCCTGACTGAAGGGTTGTAATGGCCAATTATGTATGTGTATATAACGACGGTGTATCTCTTTGAACGCTCTTTTGTTAGTCTGATCAGAAATAAGATTTCAACTGTATTTTCCGAAGTCGTAATTATAGTACGAATGCATCTTTCATCCGTCACAGTTGATTTATTAGTTGTCACCGACGTTACTAGGTGTATACATATCGTTCCTTTATTGCAATATAGCCATATCTCAAGAAATTAAAAATATGTAGTCACTTAAGCAAAACTGCTTTTAGACCTTCTGTATATGTTGAAAAAAAATCAGTTTTATATCCCAAGCTGAACCGAAGTTATAGCAAAAAGTGTTTGCGGCAATTAGATCATAGGACTTATGTTTTGAAAACTTAAATCGCATTTTGCCAAGTTCAAGTTTTTTTGAGATATGACTATGTTGCAATAAAGGAGCGATATGTACTTATTAAGTTACCTCGTTTAACGCTGTTTTGTTTAGCGAAACTTATTGGAACGTAACCCCCGCTTTAAGCGGGGTTTTACTGTACACCTGATGTTTGAGGTAGTTTGAGAAGCTAGTTTACGATCCCGACTAAATATTTGTAATGACCAATTATGTTAGTAAAGAAGTAAGTTCTCTGTCCATTATTCTCTATTCAATATCAAGAAAAAAAAAATGAATTATCATTTGAACAAATATTTGGAGTTTGAGGTCATGGTTTGTACCATAACCAATCAAATAATTGTTGCCTAGTCACTGAATTAAGACCAAATTCTTCTAGAAAATTCTCGAATATATTGTAACGTTTTTACATTTTAAAAACGTTTAAATTATAAACTCGTACATTGCAATAAAATCGAAATAAGTCTGTATTTAGTTTTAATTAAAATTTTTTTTCTTTCGCACAATTCTGTGTGATATTGTTCACAACTTAATGTAAACAACAACAATTGTTTTTCTTTGTTATTTCTTTGTTTATACTCTTTGCATAAACAATAATAATTACTAGACAATTATTCGATAGATCTTTGTTACGGAGATCTTCAAACCACGATTACTCTCATTAAAGTCACCTGGTCTTTACACAAGACTGACCGGACTTTTACTAACTCACTTACCTGTTTTCCTTTTATATGGCAGTGTAAAGAGTCTAATAAATGATCTTGAAGACGAATGACCGTGGAGATCTCTATAAATGTAAAAATCCTTTTTTAATTAGTGTTGTTTGTGTATTTTGTTTAAATTTATTCTTGTCGGGTTTGTTGTTGTATTTTTGTTTACTTGTCTATTATTTTTAAGGTAGTGTGTACATTGTTGTATTTCGGTTAACTTGTTTGCCAGTATTTTTAATGCACGTATTTGTTGTTATATTACGCTGTGCTGTAATTTGTAAACAAGTTTATTGTTTTGTTTTTGTAACAATGTAAATGCAATACACCAGTATTTACATTTTATACTGCATAGTGTAGCGTATATTACATGTAAATTCCTTTTTATTTTAATCTTCTTTGAATATTTCTCGTTTTTTGTTTTCATCTCTCCTTACAATTCCATTTATTCTCTGTTATTCTTACAATTTCTTTTAAAACATTATTCGGATGTTGTTTTGTAACAGAAATTTTAAGAATTTCCCTTTAAATTACTGCAGAGTATATACTAAGTGAGCTGAGTTGAGTTGAGTAGCAAAGTAGCAAAGGGCCTGAATTGCTTAAAAGTCCAAGTAACAATAGAGTAACAATAAATGAAAGGAAAGGAAACAAAGAAAAAGGAAATGAATAAAAAGTGAACGCCTTTGTATATGTAGTTGTTTCAAAGCAATTCATAACAAGAGGAAAACAGTTTTTTACTGTTTTACTGGACAATACTACACACAATACTATTGTGTTCATTGTATGTAAGTGAACTTGTATGTATTGAGAGAGATAGAGATAGAGAGCAATAGGTTTCATGTCAATATCATGTTGTCTTACCAATGGAATTGCAATTATTTGAAAGTGTTATAGAAAATAATTCCTTTTTCTTTTTTTTTTCTTTCTAAAGGTTTTTAATTAAATTAAAAGAAAGGAAAAATTTATATTGAAAGGAATTATAAGTTTTTTTGTTTGTTTTTAACTGAAATATTTGTTGAAAAGATTATTATTTGTATTAGACCAGGAGATTTTTTTCTGATCAGACAAATGAATGTAAGAGTTCAGGTATTAAGGTGATCTGATCTGGGGGTCTGAATTTCGAAATTATGTCGCATCGTTGAAGAAATAATGTTAAATAAGGTATAGTCCCAATGGTTCATGCTACACTAGTTGGCAATACTGAAGACCTAATATTATTTCATTTACAGTGAGCATCAAAAGAAACCATATACTATGGATAAAACTCTAATAATCACCAAGCTCAACTTTTACCACTTAAGGAGAGTGCACGAAAAAATTTCACAATATTTCGAAAGTTTTTGTATTATTTTTTCTGTTTCAATTTTAAAAATTGGCAATGAAACAAATTTAAAATAACAATAACGTTAATTTATTAATATATATTACTGGTAAAGTTTCTTTTGACGTTCACTGTATAATTTTAGATGTGATTTTTTTGATAAAATTCTTAATTTTGACGTTCACTGAAGGTGATTCAGTTAATGATCAATAGATGCATGGGATGTGGTGTAGGGTATATGTATGGATCAGATCAGTAACAAAATGATTAATGAATGTACTAATGTCGTGTATTGCTTTTCATTCTTCTAATGACACATATTTTATTTCCACTTAAAATTTCTTCAAATGGTAAAAAGTACAAAGTATGAGTTTGGTTCTACCACTGGGAAACCGAACAAGTTTAAAAGACTTGGAATGTTTCAGATATCAACACTACAGAAAAAAAAATCTGAATTAGGTCATTTGAATATCAGAATCTTTAAAGCCTATGTATTTTTTAAATTGATGTGCCTTTGTCGTTGCAGTTGAAGTTTACTAAAATCATCATTTAGGCTTGTCGTGGTAAATATTTTCTCCCATTGTCGTACGCTTTTATTAAAAATTGAGTTTACACGATTCTTTCTGCTCTTTTCTTTTCAAAAGCTTAACATGCCATTCAACGACTTGTAAAAGCGTTTCAAATCAATTTCAGATATATATTTTCTTTTCTTTAAGCCTTTACATCGCTTAACATTAAAATTAGCTGGAAAAGAAAACATTGCTGTAAATAAACTTGTTTACAAATTATCGTACTGCTTAATATTACAACAAATACCAGCATTAAAAAATAAAAGCTACAAAAACAAAATAATACAGTAAACAAACCTGTCTACAAATTATCGTACTGCTTAAAAAATGGTGAAGAAGTAAACAAAAATCCACAAACAACACTACAATAATAAATGTAAACAAAATACACAAACAACAATAATGAACGTAAACAACGATGTTTACAATTATAGAGAATTTGAAAAGGCGAAGTCATGAACATTCGCGTTCAAGAACATTCATCAGGTTGTTGAACCTGTTATATAAAAGGCAAGGCAAAGTACGCGAGTAATTTAGTAAATGTTCAGTCAATCTTGCGTAATGACGCGGTGCGTTTGAAGAGACTAATCGTTGTTTGAATATCTTAATTACCAAGATTTGTCGAACAATTGTTTAGTAATTGTTATTGTTTATGCAAAGGGTATAAACAGAGGAAATTGTTGTTGTTTACATCAAGATGTGAACAGTGTTAATCAGAATTGTGCGAATAATAAAGAATTTTAATTGAAACTAAATACAAATTTATTTGTATTTTATTTGCAATCTACGAGCTCATATTTTAAAAGTTTTTAAAAGTTAATAACGTGTACATATTTATAGGCTCTTTAAACTTTAGCCTCATTTGCAGTAGTGCAACATAAATATCTCACGAGATCATTCGCCATAAGTAATGTACACACAAAAAAGTTCACGGATACTATTCGCATTCACAAAAATTTATTTGTTTTTGCTTAAATCTCACCATATCACTCTCCCTTTCACTCTCTTTCTCTCTCGGTATTTTATTGTTTCTCTTAAATAGATACAAAAGCAATTGTAAGCAAGTGCACTGGTGTGAAAATAAGTGTAAGTATTACTGCCTGTTTATGTATGTATGTATGTGTATGTGCTTTTGGTTGTTGTAGTTTAGTGTAATCCTGTTCAGTCATGTAGCGACATGTATGGCTATATTTACTAGCATGCATGCATGCATGAACATTTTGTTTCGCTTTTGTTATTATTATTGTTGTTGCAAAACTGGTTTGTTTGTATAAAATTATTTCATATTTTTGCTTATGAATAGCTATTTTTCTCTTCTCTCTCTCTCTCTTTCGCTCATTTACTTTTTCTATTTATTTTGTTTTATTGTGTGTGTGTGTGTGTTTGTCTAAATCATTTCATTTATTAACGAAATCTTTGTTTATTTGTTTGTTTGTTTACTAGCTTTTGTAATTTAATGTTTGTTAATGTGTGCATATGTATGGGTGTGTATATTTGCCAATCTATTGCCAGTTTTTCTTTCCACACAAACACACAGCAATTTTTGTAAAAGAATTTATTTTTGTAAAACGTAAATTACATTTGAAATGTAAATATTTATTTAAAAAATTTATTATTTTTTTCCAATTGTCTGTTCTTGATGTTGTTGTTGCTGGTATTGGGTGTAAAATATAAAAAATGTGGAAGTCACAAAAAATGTTTTCATGGTTAATAGCAGTTCTACTCCAAATTATAGGCGAAAAGCGATATTTTACTCCTTCAATTTCACAAAAACAAAAACAAAGGCCGCCGTAGTCTAGTAGGTGTTCAAATCATAGCTTTTATATCTTAAACAAAACTATGATGTATTTTCACCAGTCTTCTAGTAAAAACTCTTAGAATAAAATAAAAATTATCATGAAAAGTTTCTTAAATCCGTTATTTTAATTCAATTTTAAGCTGTAGATCCTGCCACTGATGGTTTAAATTAACACGCACTATATGGGTGAGGTGAGTAGCTTGGTTAAAAACCAGACTAAAAAATTGTAATGGCCAATGTCTATCCTAAATATGTACATGTTTTCGATTTCATCATGCTAGAGAATATTCTTACAGTTCAGAACTGCTGATTATCATACGACAGGGTATTACAGTCTAGGGCAGCTAAACAAATGATAAATTTAAAGCATTGTTCGGTGAATATTATTGCCAATTGTAATTGTAAAAAGTTTTACACATAAGGACTCCTCATTAAACAAGAAACATTTGCTACCAAACGAATGGAAGACGGCAATCATTTGATGGCGTCAATATCAAAGTGGAGTATACACAGAGTCAAGGTGAACCGGTGTATTTGATGGGATCAGACATGTACATGACTGAACATACACACATAATTGGCCGTTGCAACCCTTCAGTCAGGATTACGACCTAGCTTCTCACACCACTTATGTTGTGTGTGTTAATTTTATACATAAGTGCCGGGACCTACAGTTTAAAGTCGACTCCGAACGACAGATTTTTGCTCTCAGAGTCTTTGCCAGAAATCTGCTGAGAGAAAGTCGCCAAAGAAATATTTTTCGTTTTGATGTCTGACCTGGGATTCGAACCCGGGCGTTTTGTCTAAAGTCGCCGAAGAAATATTTTTCGTTTTGATGTCTGACCTGGGATTCGAACCCGGGCGTTTTGTCTAATAAGCCAACACACTAGCCACTAGACCACGACGAATTCTGACTGAACATGACATGACTGAACAGATCCTCTTATTTATCAAATGTTTACAGAGTATCTTTACAAAACAAATTAAATTCTTTTGTATTGAACAGAACAATGCTTCCTGCGGAAAGGTGACTTTATTTCAGATTTTTCTTATTGTGGTTATGGCTCGATTGCAAGGAGGCTGTCTCTATAGAAATCAATAAATGGTAAGATCATAGGTATAAAAAAATTAATGCCAAGAAACTTAGATTTGAGATGAAATAGAAAAATGGAACCATACTCTTAATAATCTCATAGATTTTTAAACTTATTCTTCGTTTGGCGACAGTAGAGACATAGTAGAATCGGCAGGAATTGAGGTTATGTTATTATTATTATGTTTTACATTAGGTTAGGTTAGGTTAGGTTAGAGGACGCGTCCTTGTGAACTGTGACAAGTACAGTACCCGGAGGTCTAATTGAATCATTGTACAACGTCGTAGATTGCTTTTACATTACTTAAAATTAAAATTATAAACAAAAGCTACAAAAACAAAACAATCCACCAAACGCCAGCATAAAAAATGGTAAACAAATAAACAAAATACAACAATGAACGTTAACAATGATATTTAGATTTATAGAGATCTCGAGAAGGTGAAGTCACGAACATTCGTTGTCAAAAACATTATTCAGACTATTTACTCTGCTCTATATAAAGCAAGGCAAAGCAGGCGAGTGAGTTAGTAAAAGTTCAGTCAGTCTTGTGTGAAGAAACCGTGCCTTTGAAGAGAGTAATCGTGGTTTGAAGATCTGTCTTATAATAATTACATAATTTCTTATAATTTCTTAGTGCTTATTATTGTTTATGCAACGGGTATAAACAGAGGAATAACAAAAAAAAGCAATTGTTGTTGTTTAAATAATGTTGTAAACAGTGGCACACAAAATTGTACGAATAATAAAAAATTTTAATTAAAACTAAATACAAATTTATTTTTATTTTATTTACAATCTATGAGCTCATATTTTAAACGTTTTTAAAAAAGGTAAAAATGTGACAATTCACAACAATTTCTCTTTTCTACACTCAATATTATGTGATAACATTTGCCCTCTCCCCGTTTTGTTTTAATACAATTGCAAATATTTATGTATACATACAACAACAATTTTTAAATGTTATTGTTGTTTTTACTGTTAACATTAGTTTAACTAACAGATTATTATAAATGATAACAATTACAATACAATACAACAATATGCGGTTATTGTGACCATGTGACCATGCCTATAAAGTCTATTGAAGCCGAATGAATTTTTCTATTCTCAAATATTATTTTCGGCAAATAATTTATATTCTGTTCTAGAGAAAAATAAATAATTTTCCGGTTGTTTTGTTGATTTTATTATTATCGTTATTGCATTTATTTTTAATACTTTTTTTTTGTTGTTTATTTGTTGTACTCAAAAATAATATTTAAAAACTTTGTTTCTATTTTTATTTTTATTTTTGATAACCTGCTGATTTGCAATTGAAAAAATTAAAAAGACAAATTAAAAAAAGAACCAGAACAACAATTAAAATTGACAACAATTTACTTTAAATGTCGTAGTGTGCATGTGTGTGTGGTTTTTAAAATATTTTTTTTTATTTCATTGTAATGAATTTGGAAAATAAATCATATGCAGTGATGCGCTCCAATGAATAAAGTTTATGATTTATTGGTGATTTTTGTAACAATTTTGTTAAAGTTTTTAAAATAAAAATAAAATAAAAAAATATTTAATTTTCTAAATACTGTGATGAAAATCCCACACATTCTATGAGTACTTATTTCTTGGTTCATTTGAAAATAGACAAAAAAATTTAAAAATTAAAAAGAAATAACTTTTCGTTTATTTGGAAAGAGTTTTATGAAATCAAAAATATCCCCTTTTGATCGATAAAGTTCTGCCATTTCTGTGGATACAATAACCTTTTTATTGGCCTGTACTAAATGCCTATCTAAGGAAATAAGGTCCGGGCTATGTGGTGCATACATCTAACCTTCCAGTTCCTTTAATTTCTGCATGATCATCATACATGTGTGAGTTTTGTAGTTGTTGTGATAGAATCAAAACCTTCACTGTTCATCAATTCAGATTGTTTTAATTGAAAAGCTTGCTTAAATCTCATTTATTTAATCTGACAGCAAAAGTCAGCATCAATCGTTTGACTGTTCCAACCCCATAAATCTCCATTTTTCTTTGTTTCTCCAGCTGTCAATCCTGTTGCTTTACCGCCAGTCGCCTAAATGTATTGCGGGCTAGTGCAGGTGTCGAGACTGTCGAACATCTCCTCTGCATCTGCCCAGTCCTTGGTAGGTTGAGGACCCTTGGCAGGGCCTTCTTTGAGAACTTGTGTTCTGTGTCGAGAGCCGACATCAAGGCTCTCCACAGATTCATTAGCAGCTTGGGCTGGTTGAAAGATGCTAGGGCTTCATAAGTCTAGTCGCACTCTCAACCTCTATTGTTTTGTGTCTGTTGTTTTTCATTCCTCCGTTTCCCACTCTCCCTCCCTCTCCCTACTTTCCTATATCCTCCTTTTCCTTCCTCCCCTAAGGACAATGTACAATGGGTCAATTTCGACCTCCGGGTACTGTGCTTGTCTTGACCGACAGTTGCACGTCCTCTAACCTAACCTAACCTAGTGCAGGTGTCTTTATACAGGTAGTCGATGTAGTCTAGTGTAGGTAGTGTGTTGGTTTATTAAATTTGAGGCCACGCTTCCAACTCTAGCTCAGAAATCAAAACGAAAATATGAAAAAATATTTCTTCAGTGACTCCTTCTCAGTAGATTTCTGGCAAAAAGCTTTGAGAGTAAATAAATTAGTCAAGAAAAGTTTTTCAAAAATCTGTCCTTCGACTTTAAACTATATATAAAATTAACATGAAGTCGCCGTGGTCTAGTGGGTAGTGTGTTGGCTTATTAGACTAAAGGCCCGGGTTCAAATCCCAGGTCAGACATCAAAACGAAAAAATATTTCTTCGGCGACTTCCTCTCAGCAGATTTCTGGCAAAGACTCTGAGAGTAAAAATTGCCATGAAAAGCTTCTCAAAAATCTGTCGTTCGGAGTCGACTTTAAACAGTAGGTCCCGCCACTCATGTATAAAATTGACCCACACAACATAAGTGGTGTGAGAAGCTAGGTCGTAATCCTAACTGAAGGGTTGTAATGGCCAATTATGTATGTAAAATTAACGTACACATAATTTAACTGGTGTGTGAAGCTAGATTCCTGGCGGCAAGGGTGGTATTGCCTTTTCAGTTAAGATGCGGAAAATGATATTGCTTTTCTGGATGGAACCCATTCAAAATTTTCCACAATTGTGGGGCTTAAATCAGGTTGAATTTCACCGTTTACTGGGTTACATTTATATACCTATAAACTGGTAAACATATAAATTGAGCTCAATTCACACCACCTCGGTGGCCAGTTCACATAACCGATGAGACACCATCATACCCTCTAATAACTCTTGTAAACTGTCGAACTCTTGTAGACTATGGAATGGTACGTAATCCTGTTAAAACCCTATACCGTTGGCATCTAGGCCATCCATTTCAGGTCAACAGAATTCAGTAATTATTAGCTGTTGATTGGTGCTCAATGTTGACAGTGGGCTGACAATACTTCGCTAGCCCAAAATCCACATCAAATAGTGAATTTTTCGGTATGCACTGCTAGTTCTTGGTTCTCATCTGGATTATTCTAAATCCTATATATTAATGTATTGCTTATTTGTGACAAAACACAAGTCGTCAGAGTGATTCCAAAAGTCGATAATTTATTGGATAGCTCGTTGGATATGTCACACCAGACTGTTCATCCACTTTGCAGTTACCTTGAATGTCACTTTTCCCTGATACTTACATATATGATATGATGGCGTTCCGTTCCAGACATCAAAATGCAAAGTGATTTCTGATAAGGAAGATATTGCAAGGGAGCCAATACCCCTTGGTAGGATAGGCTTAAATATATTTGATAAGGTATTTTTCGAGAACTTGAACTCTTTCACTAGTTCGTTAATGAACTCTACTTTATTGGGCAGTGTTTATAACACATTTCTTTGAATTTTTTTCGATAACTTGTGCTGCCACTGTTAAGTATGTTGAAATCATCGGCTCCTGAATAAATTCCTGGCAAAAAACTTTAAACTTTTTTTGTACTCAAAGTTAAATTAAATAAATGATTACATGTGGGAGCTTTTTTTTGTTCTTTGTTTAACGGAAAAACTGCCATAAAATAATTAATTTAATATGTGTTTAAGACTTATTCTTAAATGGTATAAGAATACAAAAAAAAGCCTCTTGATGGTGGACAATTGATAGTTGCTAAAGTATATTTTAATTCATATTTTGAATCATATTTATAAAAAAAAAAAATTCTTAAAAAAATAATTAACAGATCAACAAAAAATTTTAAAAATTCTCTCTTTGTATGCATTGGTATTGACAAACATCAAACTGACGGTATACTTTATATTGAATTCTATTTAAAATTTATTACTCATACGCACCCATACTATCTGTACTGTATTTGAGAAATTACTCTGAAAAGTATGCAATAAAATAATTGTTAATTTTGTTGTATGCATTCGGTATTAATAGAATTTAATATCACTCATACGTTACCTTACATGCATTGCTGTCAGATAAACAAAATCATCAAATCATCAAATATTATAAAAAATCATCAAAATCATCAAAGGGATTCATGAAAATCGTAAAAAAAATCGTAACAAAAAATTAAAAAATTAATTAAATGTTAAAAAAAGAA
This sequence comes from Sarcophaga peregrina, assembly GCA_014635995.1. NCBI lineage: Eukaryota > Metazoa > Arthropoda > Insecta > Diptera > Sarcophagidae > Sarcophaga > Sarcophaga peregrina. The sequence goes on along the minus strand of CM025790.1, from coordinate 7,454,290 downwards.
AAATTATATTGAAACATATAAAGTTTAGACTATGTTCGAATGTTCAATAAATAAATAAAAAACAGGAATAAACAAATAAATTTAACAAGTCCTTTTAAAGCTTTAATTTAAATAAAATAAGGAATTTAGTTTAATTTAAATTAACTTGCCTTAATACTCTCTCGAAATAAGCTGAAGTATGTGATAATACTAATAAAGGGTCGGCCAAATAACTTTTTTTTTTAGAAAATGCTTTCAAAAAAAGGAACTACTGAATATTTTCTCAAATTTCTTTTTTATTTGAAAGTACAATCAACCATTAAAAAAAAAAAAAACAGCATAAAATGAATAGTGAGAGGTATTTTATCTGATATTTTCTCTTTCAACTGCTACAAATGATCAGTTTGAGGTATGTGTTATGTTCACAACGCTATTATTTCGTAGATAATATCAAATCTTGTATTCCGTTTAAAGTGGTTTAAAATTAATTTCAAGTGCGCTTCTCCTTTTTCTATGAATATAAATTCATTTCATTGCATACAATGCAAATGAGCTTAAAGTCATATACACCAACGCTTGCTTAATCATAAAACACTTGCAATAACCCGCTTAAATCATAAATGAAAAAATAATTTTTTCTCTTTCAAGTATTTGTAATCAAAATAAATTGCAACACGTCATAAAAACTAACACATTTGCATTCTATGAAATTCAAAATGAACACTGTTTTATCTGTTGTTGTTGTTTGTTTTTTTTTTAAATTATAACTGCAATTGTCTAACACATATACAACCATACACACTCATACATGGATATTTATAACCCTTTTTATTTATAAAAATAATAACAACAATAACAAACAAACAATGGTAGCTGCAGTTGTAACAGTAAAACAAATGTCAACACAATGACACACAATTACAAAAGCACATACACAAACAGATTTGTAAGTGAATATTTTAAAGGACACTACGAAAGAGGGAGAGCATCACATGGAGATCGAGAGAGAGATAGTCTGTTCAAAAGTTATGAGTGATTATGATACTGATTTTTGCATACACATACGACAACAATAGGGAGCGTATGAATCCGCAAAAAAGAAAGAAACCAAAACCATAATAAATCTTGTCTATTTCAAAAATGTTTTCACAGGAATGTAACAACGACTACGACAACAACAACAACAAAATGTATAAGAGTATAAAATGTCATAAACCAACCACCAAAAACCATAACAGGGGGTATAAACGACCACATAAAGCGGCGTTAAAGATATTTTTGGAAAGTTTTTTCAAAAAATTCTCAAATTTCTGATGGTTTTATAAAAGTGAACGGAATTCTTGTTAAAATATTTGCAAATAAATAAGCTCATCTCATGGCACAGTGGTTAAGTACGGTCTTTATTCAAGGAAAGCAATTTAATATTGCTTACAATAAAACTATTCTTCGTATTGGAAAACTGTTCTTCAAAAATGGAAAAATCTAGAAACTGGTGTTTTGCTTTCACATTGTTTAACATTAAAATTATAAACAAAACCTACAAAAAGAAAACGTGTTTAAAACTTATCACACTACATAATATAACAACAAACACTAGCATAAAAAAATGGTAAACAAGTAAACAAAAATGCAACAACAAACACCAGCAAGAATAAATGTACAAACAACAACAAAATACACAAACAACAATAATGAACGAACGACGTTTATATGTATAGAGATACCGAGAAAACGAAGCCATGAACATTCGCCTTCAACAGCATTCATCAGACTGTTTACATTGTAGGTAACTAGGTCAGTAAAATTTCAGTCAGCTTTGTATGAAGACGCGGTGTGCTTGAAGAAAGTAATCGTGGTCTGAAGATCTCCGTTACAAAGATGTTTTCATTTATAGAGATCTCGAGATCTCATCAAAATGTTTACTCTACTATATAAAAGGCAAGGCAAGGCAAAGTAGGCAAATGAGTTAGTCAAAGTTCTGTCAATCTTGTGTGAAGACGCAGTGTGTTTGAAGAGAGTAATAGTGGTTTGAAGATCTCCGTTGCAAAGAACTATCGAAAAATTCTATAGTAATTGTTATTGTTTATGCAAAAATCAATTTCCTAAAATTCTGGCGCACAAATCAGGCTAAACTAAATTTTTGCATATGGTTTTATTTGAGACTCGCTGGAGTGCATGTCTTATTCACATACATCTGCAATTTAAGAAAACCCCAACAAGAAAAAGTTTAACACGCTGACTACCGTGGCAATTTTCAGTAAACTAGCCAAAAATCGACAACTTGATTTACTCACATTAGTGGGTACGAGATATCTCATAGATTGCGTTCCTTTCTAGGGAACCAAACTACGAGTTATCTCGTAGTCGGCAGTCTACGTGTTAAGAAAGTCAAATCGTTTAATCTTGATGGATTGCTTACATCACCTCGATGTGAGCTGACTATGTCCCTCGAGCCGTTTGTGCAGAATGTTTAATTTGGCATGAGCTAAGTGGCTCATGGTCGAAGTCGTCGTAGTCTTGTAGATGGTCGTAAGGTTCGGGTTCAAACCCCAGGTCAGACATTAAAACGAATACATATATGAAAAAATATTTCTTCGGCGACTTCATCTCAACATATTGCTGGCAAAAACTCTAAGAGTAAATAGAATTTCCATGTAAAGTTTCACAAAAATCTGGCATTCGGAGTCGATTTTAAACTGTAGGTCCCGTCATTCATGTATAAAATTAACACACGACATAAGTGGTGTGAGAAGCTAGGTTGTAACCTTGACTGAAGGGTTCTAATGACCAATTATGTATGTATGTGTAGCTCATAGTGTCACACGGTTGAAATGAGATATTTTAGAGATAAACATCGACCTATAGAAGGCTCGTTATTGTCAGTGATTGCTTGTCTAACGTTGTTCTTAAAGAAATATGAAACAATGATGCTTGGATTGCAGTCTTGACAAAAAAAGTGACTCTCTTGGCGTGCAATTGATTCCTACCCCTAGAAATCATGGCTTAACGTGTAATATAAGGCAACACGACTACCTACTAGACTACTGCACTGCAGCTGTCTTCTCTACATTTAAACGCGTCACAACAATCCACAACAAATATCTTTCAAAGTAATTAAACAAACGAATGCTTTTTAAATTTATTTTTTTATGCTGGCGTTTTAATTAAAAAATAAATTTAAATAATTGAAGGCATTTATTATTATTAAAAAGCAAATGTTCTCCTATTCTCTCAAGGATTGTTAGCTAGAGACCACAATTTTTAAATCTTTTTTATAATTTTCCATGTTCTCTGCTACCTTCACTCTGCAGTAACCAAAAGCAATCCTTTTAAAATAGATTTCATAAACCAATAAGAAAAATGCATTCGGATTCGATGCAAACGTTAAACTCATATGCTGTATGCCCCCTCTATATAGCTGAGGCGCATGTAGTTCGTTTTTTGCATAAACCAAGGGACGTTTTGTTGCTGCATTTTTCCACCCCTTTCGGAAAGTATTTGCTATTGCAGTCACCATATAAGTATAGAAAAAGACCTCATAAAGTATGTAAAACTAATAGGATTTTGAACTCTCTCTTCCCTCACTGGCCATGGCTATGAATGAAACATTTGTGAGCATTAAAGTATTCAAGTCCATACACTTGTTGTCGTAGTCATAGTCAGTATTGCTGGTAGCTGGTGTTGCTGCAGTCTTAAGTTGTATGTTGTACATGCTACGTTGACTACATGATTTCTAGTGTCTTGACTTTTGACCCCCACTTGGATTTCTGTTTGTGTTTTTTGCCTCTTGAATTTTTTCAATGCAAAACGAATAAGAAGAAATTGATCGTGTGTGTGTGTGTGTATGTATAGAGGGAACAATTGTTGTTGAATTGGTTTAGGTTCTTTGTGTGTGTGTGTGTGTGAGTACGTAATTGGATGGGGGAGGACAATTTAAAAAAATTAAAAATACCATGAACGACTGGGAATTGGGAAATGAAATTTGTTTTGTTAAATTTAATATGAAAATGGATTTTAAATATAGAAGAGAGGAAATGAAGGATATGAATTATGATTTGTTTAATTAAAAAGCTTGTTGTTATTAATATGATGAGACAATAATTAGATTAGGCTGTTATTGTATTGTTATGAAAATGGAAAAATCTAAATGCTGGTGTTTAGCTTTCACATTGTTTAACAAAAAAATTATAAACAAATGCTAGGAAAACAAAAATAATGCAGTAAACAAACCTGTTTACATATTATCGTACTGCTTAATATAACAACAAATACCAGCATTAAAAAAATGGTAAACAAGTAAACAAAGATACAACAACAAACACTATATTATAGTATAAAATGTAAACAAAAAACACAAACAACAATAATTTCATTATTACAACTATGCTTACATTTATAGAGATCTCGACATTAAACATTACAAGAAAATTATAAACAAAAGCTACAAATACAATGAACTTGTTTACATGATAAAGAAGTAAACAAAAATATGTCAACATACACCAGCAAAAAAAAAATGATAATATGTAAACAAAAATACAACAACAAACAGTACAAGAACAAACGTAAGTAAAGATGTTTACATTTATAGAGATCTCGAGGAGGCGAAGCCACGAACATTTGCCTTCCAGAATATTCATTACACTTTTATATAAAAGGCAACGCAAATAAGGCAACTGAATAAGTAAAATTTCAATCAGTCTTGTGTAAAGACACGGTGGTTCTTGAGAATCCCTAATTGGTAATGGATGGCCATGCGATTCAAGGACAGAAGTAAGCAATTCCTACTACTTCTAATCTTTTGTGTCCAGCAGAGTCTCTTGCATGTATCTTTCTGCTTTCGATGAAATTAAATTTCTTTGTAATAAGTGTGAATAATATTCAAATTAATTGAGGCAATTGGAATAACAATGTCCGGCCAGAGGTTGCAGAATTTCATACCGGCCCTGGCCAGTTCATTTGAAGTGAAATTTCCAACGATATCTTTATGACCCTGACCATTTATATGAGAGTTACATTACAATGATACCCAAAATATCCCTGTCAAATCTTTAAAATTCGTGCAAAAGATCAGATGTTGAAACGACATTCGTTAGAGGCTAATCTCACACTGGCTGTCTGAATAAATCCAAAGATTTTCAAGGAAAATATCGAAATTTAACTTTCGTAATAGCCAAGAACTCTACTTAGAAAATACTATACTTTAGGTAATCAGGTAGACTACTCAAGCGTGCGTACATACATACATACATACATATGTGATTGGTCATTACAACCCTTCTGTCAGGGTCATGAATTAGTTCCTCACACCACACAAAGGCTGGTAAGGGTACAAATTCCCTAAGAAATATTTTATCAGTTTTCGTTTTGCTGGAGACAATGGCCTCACGTACCATAGCCCATTCTGCTACTCATTTTTAAGCCATCAATGTAAATCTCAAGGATCCCAATGGGAAAATAACGATCTTTAGACCAGAAGGTCGTTTGTAGTAACTCTATCGAACGTTCTGCACAAATTTTATAAGGAAGCATATGGTGGACCGCGTGAAGTCGTTTCCGTCTAGTAGATAGTGTGTTGGCTTATTAGACTGAAGACCCGAGTCAGACATCAAATCGAAAATATGAAAATATTTCTTGGGCGACTTCCTTTCAACAGATTTCTTGCAAAAAATCTGAGAGTAAATAAAATTGCTATGAAAAGCTTCTCAAAAACTTGTCGTTCGGAATCGACTTTAAACTGTAGTTCCCGCTACTCATGTATAAAATAAAAGCACACTGACTGAAGGGTTGTATAACCAATTATGTATGTATAGGGTGGACCGCATGTGTCTACGTATTCCCAAGAATTTGATTGGATTGAGTCTTTCTGCTTTTAATGCTTTAATTGGAGAGCGCACTGGCGATCAAAATATTTATGTACCATTCATCCGACATATACATATTGAAGCAAGGTTGGTTCCACCGCTTTTCAAATTCAACGAGAATGCGATTATGGTTGCGTTTATAATCCATGAACACAGATTTGATTCAATTGCCCATGGTGCTGTTGTATTATTTTATAGAAATTGCGTTTTGGAAGGAATAATGTATTGTTTTGTATTATTTAGGTATTATTTTGAAAGAAAATTGTTTATTTTATATTTTTCTAAATATTTTACAAAGCTCCTGTATTTACTATATTCACAGGAAATAAACCATAAAACCTATTTTTATTAAAAACCCACACACCCACACAATTTTATCAAAACTCTGCCACACTATGGCCATGAGTGGCCTGGCCTGGCCTCATGGAAATGAAATTAAAATCTACGAAATAGAAATCAAATCATCGGATACCATTTGTAAGCAATTAAGTTAAGTTTTCATACATTTTTCATGCGTCCTCTACCTTTACTCCGGTCTTTTATGCAGCATTCAAATGATGGTTTAGCACAGTGCAGGCCAACGAAATAAAATTTCCAGCATACATTCGATTTTATTTACGGCAATCGGAATAAAGAAATTCAGTTTTGAAATATTTTTGTTTATCCATTTAGGGAGTAAAAGGGGAGGGCGAATTTACTTGCATTGAAATATTGTAAAATTTATTGTTGATTGTAAAGAAAATCTAAAAAAAAAAAAAACAAATCGATGAGTTTACAGGCCATAAACTAAAACAAATTCTCATATGAGTTTAGATTTTTATTATTTGATTATTTTTATTATGATTTAGAAATAAAAGAATTTATGAAAGAAAAATAATGCATTTTCCAAATGGTTTCCGATGCCTTTTTTAATGTTTTAAACAATGTTTTCCGTTTCATAAAATTTACAAGCATATGCACTTCTAATACGGTTATACGGCTGTTTTAATATTAAAACAAGGGACGTTTTATATGCTGGTATTTGTTGTTTTACATATTACGCAATGCGAAATCTGTAAACAAGTTCATTTTTTTGTTAATGTTAAACGATGTAAAGGCACAACACCAATATCTAGATTTCTTATTACGCAATGCGAAATCTGTAAACAGGTTCATTGTTTTTGTTTGTGTAGCTTTTGTTTTTAATTTTAAGGCAAAACAACAGTATCTAGGTTCTTTACATGTTCGTAACACTATATTCAATACGCTTAAAATGATTTTTAATTTGTTATCTTAATACTTATGGACGAAAATACTGTTACGCAGATCGAAAAGACCTAATATCGTTTAAAACATACATTCATCGAACTTATTATATGTAAACCAGCTACAACAAGTCTGAGAGAAAAAAGGATAGACAAGCAAGCAAATGCAACAACAAACAATGTATTCGTAAAAGAATTCTCAAGAAAGCGAAAGCCCGAACGTTCCACTTCGAGAACCATCATCAGACTAAAAGCGTTCGCATATAAAAAAGGCAAGACAAAGCAGGCAACGAGTAGTAGTAATTTAGTCAATCTTGTGTAACATTGTCTGCGAAGCAAACAGTTCTGGTTTGAAGTTATCCGTTTGAAGATATGTAAACCAGCTACAATAAGTATGAGAGAAAAAGGGATAGACAATAAGGCAAACGCAACAACAAACAATGTAGTCGTCAGGAAAGCGAAACCCCGAAGGTTCCACTTCGAGACTGAAGACGTTCGCATATTAAAAGGCAAGACAAAACAGGCAACGAGTAGTAGTAATTCAGTCAGTCTTGTGTGACTAGTCTAGTTTGAAGATTACCGGTGTGCACAGAATACCGAATTGTTGTGTTATAAGAATAACGAATAAACAGGTTATTGTTGTATTTATTATTATATACGTGGTACAAGTTCGAACAGTGGCACATAAGATAGTGCGGACAATAAAGAGTTTCATTGAAACTAAACACATATTTGTTTTTAACGGGTTATCCATTTTGTGGTTTCAAAAGTAAACGTAAATAAAACACATATAAAATATTTTTTCAATGATATTTCTTTTTTATTATATAGTTTGAACGTTGACATTATGTGTGAAACACTACATCATTTAAATGACCTCCACGCAAAGTGTTGCAAGTATTTATTCTTTTGAGGTAATTTTCGACCACTTTTTGACACATATTGGGCGGTTTCTCAGCCATAACTTGACGAATGTTGGTTTTTCAGTGCTCGAGAGTTGAAGGTTTATCTTCATAAACCCGGTCTTTCCCGTAGCCCCACAAAAAAAGTCTAATGGTGTGATCTTGGTGGCCAGTTGATATCGCCACGACGAGAAATTACGTGGCCAGGAAATGTCTCTTGCAATAAAGCCATATTCGATCGATTTGTGTGGCATGTGGTACCATCTTGTTGAAACCACATATTTTCCAAGACGTATTCTTCAAAAGCAGACAAAAAAAGTCGCTTATCATATGACCATAATGCTCCGAATTGACGGTGATAGTCGTTCCATCGTCGTTTTCGAAGAACTAAGGTCCAAACACACCTTCGGACCAAAGAGCGCACCAAACAGTGACTTTGTCTGGATGTAATGGCCTCTCTTCAATTACTTGAGGATTTTCAGAACCCCAAATACGACAATTTTGTTTATTAACATACCCACAGAGTGCAAAATATGCTTCATTGCTGAAAAAAATTTTGTTTGAAAAATTGCCGTTCACTGCCTGTTGTTCAAGCACTCATTCCACGTATCTACGACGTTGTGAATGGTCACCTGGCTTCAGTTGTTGCATGAGCTGGACTTTATAATGGACCATAATGTGCCATATGGCAGTCCTAATTCCTGAGAACGGCGAGGAATCGACACATTCGGGTCTTCGGCAAGACTTTCACTTACAATAGCGATATTTTCAGCGGAACGAGCGAAGCAATGATGCACAGCCGTTTCAATATTTGTAACCATTCCAGTTTCTTCAAATTTCTTCACAATTTTGCCAGTTGCTTGAGTAGTTGGACGATTATGTAAACCATAATCTCCTCTTAAAGCATGATACGTGTCAGTGGCAGAATCACCATTTTTGTAGTAGGTTTTGATAATTCTTATGAGTTGTGTGATAGTTAAGCGCTCCATTTTCGTCAATGTCAGAATTTCAACTGAAAAGAAAAAATTTGGTTTACAACTTGATTTGACAGATGTCGAACTCTAGTTCCATGCTTTTAAAACCACGAAATGGATAACCCTTTACTTTGTTTGCAATCAACGAACTCATATTTAAACGTTTTTAAAAAGATTGAAACGTAACAGAATTCTTTGCATATCTTATTCAAATATATTCCTAGTCACAGGCAGCTTTACAAACCTAATACAATTTAATAGTAAATAGGAGGTCAGCTACAGTGTAATTAAAAAAAAGAACGAAATTTATTACACATTTTTTTATTCCACAACAAAATATTCACCTTTAAGTAATTACAACCAACACCAATAACAACAACCACATTAAAATGTATTGCATAATAAAATAACCACAAAATATTTTAATTATTTTGCATTCACATATGTATACTCGTGATAAAAAGAAAAAAAAAACAACAACAAAAAAATATTTTGCAATTATACAGGGTGGTATAATCAAAACTTCTTCCATAAATCAATAGAGACTCGCAGTCCCAAACCATTTTAATACGATAACACACACACAGTAACCGCGTAAGAGTGCATACATATGTATGAGTGTTTAGATTGCATTGGTGGTTGAGAATAAATTTAAATAATTTCCAATTAAATACACTCCAATGGATATTTTAGAAAAATTATTATAAACAGCATTACAAATATTTGAATAAATAAATGAGAAATGGAATCGTCGACATACGCACGAATGAGAATAAAATGAAAAAAAATATTTTCAGAAATATTTAATAACACTCTGGAAACGGAAAGAGAGAGAGAAAGACAGAGAGAGAGAGAGAGAGAGAGAGAGAGGGTGAGAGCTCTAAACCGATTTGAGTATATAAATACATATGAAAATTACGAGCCATCCAAGTCGACTGTATAAACACCCTGCACTATGTAAAATCAACGCCTCCATTCTATAAAGTTCTAAGTGTACTTAGAATGAACTTTTTAATGCTCTTGTATTGTTCTACGTTAAGATACGCCGATCCGTTCCGAAATTATAGGGAAAAATCTACTTAGAATAGCGATATTTTCAGCGGAACGAGCGAAGCGATGATCCACAGGCGTTTTTATATTTGTAACCACTCCAGTTTCTTGAAATTTCTTCACAATTTTGCCAATTGCTTGCGTAGTTGGACGATTATGTAAACCATAATCTCCTCTTAAAGCATGATACGTGTCAGTGGCAGAATCACCATTTTTGTAGTAGGTTTGATAATTCTTATGAGTTGTGTGATAGTTAAGCGCTCCATTTTCGTCAATGTCAGAATTTCAACTGAAAAGAAAAAATTTGGTTTTACAACTTGATTTGACAGATGTCGAACTCTAGTTCCATGCTTTTAAAACCACGAAATGGATAACCCTTTACTTTGTTTGCAATCAACGAACTCATATTTAAACGTTTTTAAAAAGATTGAAACGTAACAGAATTCTTTGCATATCTTATTCAAATATATTCCTAGTCACAGGCAGCTTTACAAACCTAATACAATTTAATAGTAAATAGAGGTCAGCACAGTGTAATTAAAAAAAAGAACGAATTTATTACACATTTTTTTATTCCACAACAAAATATTCACCTTTAAGTAATTACAACCAACACCAAATAACAACAACCACATTAAAATGTATTGCATAATAAAATAACCACAAAATATTTTAATTATTTTGCATTCACATATGTATTCTTGTGATTAAAAGAAAGAAAAAAAACAACAACAACAACAAAAAAATATGTTGCAATTATACAGGGTGGTATAATCAAAACTTCTTCCATAAATCAATAGAGACTCATAGTCTCAAACCATTTTAATACGATAACATTCACACACACACACAGTGACCGTGTAAGACTGCATACATATGTATGAGTGTTTAGATTGCATTGGTGGTTGAGAATAAATTTAAATAATTTCCAATTAAATACACTCCAATGGATATTTGCAGAATTATTATAAACAGCATTACAAATATTTGAATAAATAAATGAGAAATGGAATCGTCGATATACACACGAATGAGAATAAAATGAAAAAAAATATTTTTACAAATATTTAATAACACTCTGGAAACGGAAAGAGAGAGAGAAAGACAGAGAGAGAGAGAGAGAGAGAGAGAGAGGGTGAGAGCTCTAAACCGATTTGAATATATAAATACATATGAAAATTACGAGCCATCCAAGTCGACTGTATAAACACCCTGCACTATGTAAAATCAACGCCTCCATTCTATAAAGTTCTAAGTGTACTTAGAATGAACTTTTTAATGCTCTTGTATTGTTCTACGTTAAGATACGCCGATCCGTTCCGAAATTATAGGGAAAAATCTACTTAGAATATATACAGAGTCGTATGTAGCGTGAAAACTTTGAGAGCTCATAATTCAAAACACATTTTCTCGACTTAGAAAGTTATAGAACGGAGGTCTCGCAATAACGTCATAAATATGCCTCCTGTATTGCAGACAGAAATTCTTAGAATTTAAACGAATTTTAAGACATTCAAGTCACTAAAGTTAAGGCATAAAGATGAAGATTACAACCTTGGACGTGATTTAGGATTCTTACATTGCAAGAAAACTGCTAAAGAAGGTGTAATGCGTCATTTATATATATTGTTACGAAAGTGGAAATGGTGTTGTTGAAATAATAAACAAAAGCTCCAAAAACAACACAGTGGTCATCAAAAGCTCCAAAAACAAAACAGCGCACTGTTCACGTGATCAATGAATGAGTAAAAAATATACCAACAAGAATAAAGCGCTTGTTTACAAGATCGATGAATAAACAAGAATAAAGGATAAACGGCGTAAATAACCAACAACAAAATGAAGGAAACAAAGAAGTAAACAAGAAACAACAATGTGCAGTATAAATAGCGGATAGAGAAATAACTCAACAACAACTAATCTACTCTAATCGAATGTAAACAAGAAACAACAAAAATGTAGATAAGTTGTTTACATTTTTAGAATGTTCCCGATGGACGTCATCATCCTTCGAGGGCATTCATCACACTGATGATCCAGTGATATAAAAGGCAAGCCAAAGCGAGCAAGAGAGATTCAGAGTTCAGAGTTTGAGTTGAATCAGTCGTGTGTGCAGACGGCACGTTGTATTCGGAGTTTGAATTAAGCTAGTCGTGTATAACGACGTTACGTTGGTTGAAGTGATAAATCAATCGGTTGAGTGCAGACAAGTTGCGTCTGAAGGAAGCAGTTGTTAGTGTTGTGCTTACAAAAAGGTTGTGAGCAAAGGGTAACTAACAAGTGTTGTTGCTTACAAAAAGGTTGTAAGCGGAGGATTATCACGAACAAACACATATTGTGAAAATTATCGTTGTATACGTGGAATAAACTGGAACAGTGGCACAAAAGTTGTGCAGATAATAAAGAATTCATCAAAACTAAACACGAATTTATTTTTACTTTATTTGCAATCTACGAACTCATATTTTTAACGTTTTTAAAAGGTAAAAACGTAATAATATAAACAAACAAATTTTGAAAATAGATTTTAGAAAGAATTAATTTAACATTCCATATTCTGGACTAAATATATACTGAGTCGCCGTAAAACCGTTGACACTCTAGCCTCATAAGAGGTAAGTAATGAGTATTCAAAAAGATGAGTAGAATAGAATCATACTCATAATTTCGGATACTTTTATATACTTCATGGCACCTCTATACTCATATTTAAAGTTTGAAGTACTCATCATATTCATATTTAATGTTATTGATTTCGATTCCACATAACTCAACATATACAAGGAAGCACAAAATAAGTATGATTCGCATATGAAGACTTGAATGCTTACTAAAATGTTTGCTTCTTTGCTTTGCTTGCTTTGTTTCCAGTCACTCGAATCATGTATAAATATTATGTGAAGAATTTTTCTAAAGTTATAAATATATAGGGTCTGCCAAATAACTTTTTTTTTTAAATGCTTTAAAAGAAAACTACTGAATGTATTCTTAAAAAATTTTTTTTAATAATGAAAAATATCAGCTCTGTGGCTGATAATGCGATCTTCAAAAACAGGGCGCAAAACTTCGAGTGTAGCTTCGGCCGTGTGGCATGTCTTCCTCTTTAATTTTTGTGAACAAAAATTCGTTCAACATGGCCCGATAAGGTTCGCCATTGACTGTTCGCACGCATTCTGCAACATTATCATGATTTTCAAAGTAATATCGCAATACTTCAAGTACTAGGCGAAAAACAAAAACGTTTGATGGCGGACCCGATAAATGATTAGGCTTATGAATCAAACATACTGTTACAAAAATGGAAATGGTGCCATTAAAATAATAAACAAAAGGTTCAAAAACAACACTATGGACTTAATTACGTGATCAATGAATAAGTAAAAAAGCATATAGCAACAAAAATAATGGGCTTGTTTACAAGATCGATGAATAAACGAAAAATAATAGCAACAACTTCATCATAAAAAAAAAATATAAGAGATAAAAAATGTAAACAGCCAACAACAAACTGCAGCGGACAAAGAAGTAAACAAACAAAAACAAAGTGCAGTATAAAAAAAAAATAAAATAGCGGATAGACAAATACACAAGCAACAACTACTCTGCCTGGACGAATGTAAACCAGATACACAAACAACAATAATGAGAACAAGTTGTTTACATTTTTGGATGGTTTTTGAAGACATTCTCCTTCAAGTGCATTTATAAGACTGCTGACCCTTGTGATATAAAAGGCAAGACAAAGTAGGCAATGGCAATTAAGAGTAAGAATTCATTCAGTCGTATGTGAAGACGTCACGTGGGATTCAATAAGAATTCGGTCGGACACGTTATGTGTGAAGAGAATATTGGGGTGTTGCTTACAAAAACAGTGTAAGCAGAGAAAAATAACGAACAGTTGCTATTGCGTAAGTGGAAGAGTGTGAAAGAAGAATAGCAATTAAAATAAATTGTTATTGTGTGTCGAAGTCGCCGTGGTCTAGTGGGTAGTGTGTTGGCTTATTAGACGAAAGGCCCGGGTTCGTATCCCAGGTCAGACATCAAAACAAAAAAATATTTCTTTGGCGACTTCCTCTCAGCAGATTTCTGGCAAAAACTCTGAGAGTAAAGATTGCCATGAAAAGCATCTCAAAAATTTGTCGTTCGGAGTCGACTTTAAACTGTAGGTCCCGCCACTCATGTATAAAATTAACGCACACAACATAAGTGGTGTGAGAAGCTAGGTCGTAATCCTGACTGAAGGGTTGTAATGGCCAATTATGTATGTATGTTATTGTGTAAATCAATTTCAAAAGGTGGCACACGGAATTGTGCGAACAATAAAGAATTGATCTAAAATCTACGAACTCATATTTATTTTTATTTGATTTGTAATTTACGAACTCATATTTTTAACGTTTTTAAAACGTAAAAACGATAAAAACGTAACAATATATCGGATGGCATGAGTTTGATGTCAATGTTGCTTAAAAATCAACGTTGTGCTGTAAAAATAAATCAGAGTACTCTGTTGAATTTCAAAACTGCTTATGAATAATGAAAAAACGATTCAAGGCTTATCTCTGAGCCTGACCATTTTTAAAATTTCTGAACTGAAGCTTTGTAATCTACATACACCATTTCTCACACCACTTATGTTGTGTGCGTTAATTTTTATACATGAGTGGCAGGACCTACAGTTTAAAGTTGATTTAGAACGACAGATTTTATGAGAAACTTTCCATGGCAATTTTATTTACTTTTTGCCAGAAATCTGCTGAGAGATAAACGCCGAAGAAATACTTTTTTCGTATTTTGTTTTGATATTTGGCCAGGGGCTCGAACCCTGGCTTTTATGTCTAATATGCTAACACATTAGCTACTAGACTATGGCGACTACTTGGTAATTCTCAACTCCGCCCATGGTTTCCATTGTTAGCAACAGGCATTGCATGGTCATATTTCCTTTTTTACTTCTGTTTTTTAATTAACTTTTTAGTTTTTATTTAAAAATCAATTAAAATTTGTTTCTGAAAACTTTTCCAATTTTATTGTTCAATTTATTTTTTTAATAAGTTATTGGTGCGTATACTTAATGTATGAATTACCAGCAAATATTAATCATACGCCTGCTGTCATTTGCAGTTAGACTGTAAAGCCCATAAGCATGTAAAGCGGTGATGGCCTCTATTAAAATTTTCCATTAAAAATTTTTATTGTTTTCTCTTTTACGTTTTTGTTGTAAATTTTTTAAGGGCTTCTCTTAATAAATTGTCTTTCATATTTCGTTAACGAATTCATTTTTAATCATTTTCATTTAAACTTTGTAGACAATTTCATTAATTTTTTTTTATTTTTTTTTGTTAACTTTTATTCTTCATTCTTTCATGAGTGACTGTTGTTGTTGTTGTTTTTATCAAACATCCGTTTCCCCTACCCCTACACACACACACAAAACCGTTTATAAATTGTTGGCTCTATTTTTCTTCTCCGCCCAATTCCGGTTTTGAACTTTTCAACTCTCCTTTAGGGATACAAAAAAAAAACAAAATTTTTGTATGACAAATAGTCTTCTGTTAGAAAATAAACAGGAGAGCGTTGTTTTGTTTCCTTTCTTTTGCCTTTTTTTTTTTCTTTTTTTTGATTTCCTTTTTAACTTTTAATATAAATTATGAAATATTTTTTAAATGAAGACCAAAAAAGAAAAGAGAAGATCTTGAATGTCTTATTCAGGAGTTGAAATATTTTTCTAAAAGAGTATGAGCTTCTCCTACCGTGCCAGGCCATACGTTTACGAATTTTTATTTTCCGATTTAGCCAAGCAATCATGTGTAAAATGTTTGTTTTTTTTTCGAAATTTTTTTATGCGCTTCGCTGCTCTTTTTCATTTATAAACGTTTTTGATTTTCCTTTAAAAATCAACTGAAAAAAAAGGAGAAGTTCTGTAGCATATTGTGAAAGAAAGGTAAGGAATATCATTGAATGCTTGTGTTTAATTTCTCTTTCATTCCTTTTTTATTGATGAAATTGTTTTGTTAACCACAAGCAATCTTTAAAGTCATAGTGATTAAGAAACGATTTTAATCACTTGCAATTGATTTCTGATTTACGGTTTCTGTTAAGCGGTATTGCGGTTAAGTTAAAACCTTTAAGATGGTATTTAATGTCAAGCTATTCATGGTAAAATTTCGTTTCTTTTGCATATGGCTTTTATCTTTAGAAATTTATATGCCGCTTCACATGTTCTAATATTCCATATGAGATATAAGAGCCTTCAATACATTCCGAAAAAATCACTGTTTGGTGGTGTAGATTTTAAGCTGGCATATTCAACCATCCATATTCCTTGGGGAACAACATTAGCTGGGGCATTACTGTCCACCACAAGGGCTTCAGGTCAATGATTATAAACTGCTTTTGGGCCTAAATTCAATACATTGAACACCAATGACATAAGGTTTTAATAGGGCAAAGCTTTGAACCACATAACTCATACCACAATGAATATTCTGCACGTGAGATTTACGAGCATCTCCCATTGAAGTGATATAAACTGGCCACCGAGATGTTCATATATTTCCACTTAGGAAATTTCCTAAGACGCAATCGTAAGTCGTATATGCAAATAAGACAGGCAAAGCCAAATTATCCCATATGCCCTCAGGTCAAGTTCAGTCTAATTTGAACGCCAAACTCTTGGAAAATTGTAGTTTCCTAATGCACGCTATTCAGAAAAGCAGGGAAGGACATTTGCCATCAACAGGCAACGACAATATTCCCACATAATTGGTCATTATAACTCTTCAGTCAGGATTATTGACCTAGTTTCTCATACCACTTATATTGTGTGCTTTAATTTTATACGTGAGTGATGGGACCTAAAGTTTAAAGTCGACTCCGAACGCAAAACTTTTTTTGAGAAACTTTTCATGACAGGTTTATTTACTTTTATAGTTTATGCCAGAAATCTACCGAAATCGCCGAAGAATTAATTTTTGTATTTTGTTTTGATGTCTGGCCTGGGGCTCGAACCCTCGGTTGACAACCAATAAGGCAACACACTACCTACTAGACTATGGCGACACATACACTTTGTTTCATTGAAATTTAAACGTAGAAAGTGCTTAATGAAAGACTCGATAGCAACAATAATGTAATTACTTACCTACTTACTTACTTTCTTTGTCATTACAATTCTTTAGTCCGAATTAAAACCTAGCCGGGGAACTAGAGTTCTAACCCCCAATACCAGATGTTTGAGAAGCTTTTCATGGCAGTTGAATTTACTCCCAGAGTTTAGACCAGAAATCTGCTGAGAGGAAGTGGAAGAAGAAACATTTTTTAATATTTTCGTTTTAATGTCTGACTTGAAATCGGGCCTTACCTATAATAAACCAACATACTACAGTACGACGCCTTCATTCGTGGATAAAGTTTACTTTAATAGTAAATAGTTACAAAATCTCTTCTTGCATTGTTTCAATTCCATTTTGTCGTCGCTTTTGTTCCAGATTTCTAAGCACTGTATGAACCACACAGACTGGAACCAAGAAAAAAAAATCAATAAAAAAGATGGAAATATTTAATGACAGGAACTAAAATGTATAAGCCCGGTTGTCTACTATTTTATACAAATTTCGAAATTAATTTTTTCGTAATTTAAAACAATTTTAACAATTCCTAGTTACTGCTATAATTTAACCAACTTTGGCTTATTATTTCTCTGCCATATTTAAACTGTGTACCTCTTTTTAAATAACCAAAAAAAATCCTCATAAAACAATGAGAAAAAAACTTTTTTTTCTACTTAAAATACTACTGACTCCGTAATTTAATTATAATTAAGTAGCTTTGCAGGGCTCTCTTTTTTTCTTTTTGTTTTTTGCTCTGCATAGTTCTTTTGTTCTTTATTAAATAAAAATCTATTTAAAAACACACAAGCACACACACAAGCACACACACAAGCACACACACAAGCAAACACACATACGCACATGATATCATAAAAACAAACTCATATATATAGAGGGAGGGAGAGAGACAGACAGAGAGAGAAAAACCATTCATAATTATTAAAACAGAAGAACACTATCCAGCACACACAACACACACAGCACAGCATAGCACAGCACAGTCAGTAATATTTCAACTTATCAACTAACCAGAGAACCAACACATTAACAGTGGCTACAGCTTAACAACTAAAACTTTTACCACCACCACCATTACCATGCCATCATTATCGTTGCCTTTAGCCACCACTACCACCACCACCACCACCACCACCACCACCACCACCACCACCACCACCACCACCACCACCACCACCACCACCACCACCACCACTACCACACTTGTCCAGGGCCACCATCATAATCATCGTGATTATTATTGTTGTAGTCAGCAGTAGTGGTGAATGAATGATATTGTGGCATCGTTTCTATTGTATTTTTGTTAACGTTAATGTTGTAATGTAACTGTGCATGTATGAGTTGTACGTTCACAACTTTCGTTAATGTTTTGTTGTATTTGGTCTTCTAACATTTTTGCTATTACTGCTGTACCAGTCGTAGTTGCACTAGTATTAGTGGTAGTAGTGGTAGTTATAACCGCCATTGTTATATTTAAATGGTGTGTGAATTGTAAAGTATTTTAATATCGCCCAGTTTAATAACAATGGAATACAGTTTTGAAAAGTAAATGCACACACAAGCACAGCTACAGGATAAAAGAGTGAAAATAAAAAAAACCAACAAAAACAACAACAACAATATCATTATAAAAGGAGAAAGTTTTTAATTTCTTTCTATTTCTCTTTGATTTTTTTTTTCCACTCAATTTTTTTTTATCATTCCCCAGTTTTCTAAAGACAAAGAAAATAAATAATGTGAGCTGAAGAAGAAGGGCAAAAAAAAAAGAAAATCAATTTTTTTTAATACCAGGAAAGACCAACTTTAAATAGAAATTTTTGCTGTTGTTGTTGTCCTCTTTAATTGTTGCGTTTTCTCGTTCCATTCATTCATCTATTCATTCAATAAAGGTTGAAAGATAATCGTTACAAAAGTTTTGCGTTGTTGTGGTAAAATATTTATGCCAACTTGGTCTTTAGATGACTGATAAGTTTCATAAGACAAGGTCAAGGGCCAATATCATCATGAAAGCAATTTATAATGACGTTAAAGACACATAAAGGATCTGATGAAAGATAAGATTTATTATGATGGACATCAATCAATGGGGGAATGAAAGGACAGGCAAACAAAATCAATGTACAGGATGAAAGAATGCTAAAATAAAAGGTTGTGGAGAAATTTAAATGCAAAGCATTGTTTGCCTGAAATGTGAAAAAATTCATCAAAAAGTCTGGTAATAAGTAAATAGATTGAGTACCCTGGTAGTCTAGTGGGTAGTGTGCTGGGCTATTAGCGTGAGGGTCGTGGTTTCGATTTCCACCAGAGACATCAATTTTGTTGCATGAGAGAGGTCGTCATTAATCAAATGCCTGTTGAGAATATATATTCTGACCTGATGATACAAGTGGTTTTACGCTTGATATCCAAATTCGCATCATTTTCGGTAGTATTAACGGGACGTTAACGAGCCGACATTCTCTCGGCAGTCTTCTGGCAGAAATTGTGAGAGTAAATGAAATTGATTTTAAAAGTTTCTTAGAAATTTGTCGTTCAGTTTCCACTTTAAAGTCTACGTCCTACCACTCTTAGATGAAATTAACATACACTACACGGGTGCTGTGTGGAGCTAAGTTGTACTCCTGGCTAAAGTGTTGATATGGCCAATAAAGTAAGTTAGTCAGCATGTATCAATTGAAACAAACTTTAGTTAAATGATATCAGGTGTGAATCATAAGTCTAACTAGAAGTGAATCCAAATTTCCAAAATATTGGCTTCCTAAATAGTGTTCAACTGGTCTTGAAATATGGAACGAGATTGGTGTCATGGATTTGACTCGGCTGTTTAGTAAGATTGCGCACTATTTTTTGAGCTTCACGGCCAGTAATAATTCTAAATTTATAGCGTTTAAACAATCAAGTCAATTTCGCTTCTTTTGAATGTATTCTACTGCCGAAAAACGGTTTGAAATTGCTGTTGAACTTATAATATTGTTACGTTTTTTTACCATTTAAAAACCTTTAAAATACGAGCTCGTATATTGCAAATAAAAATAAATTTCTGTTTAGTTTTAATTAAAATTCTTTATTATTCCCACAATTCTGTGTTCACAACCTGATGTAAACAACAACAATTGCTTTTCTTTGGTATTCATCTGTTTAGTCCCTTTGCATAAACAATAGCAATTATTAGACAACAGTTCGACAGATCTTTGTAACGGAGAACTTCAAACCACGTTTACTCTCTTCAAACGCACCGCGTCTTCACACAAGGCTGACTGAACTTTTACTAACTCCGTTGCCTGTGTTGTCTTGCCTTTTATATGGCAACCTAAAAAGTCTGATGAATGTTCTTGAATATTCTCGAATATTCATGTCTTCACCTTCTCTAGATCACTATAAATGTAAACATTGTTGTATCATTATTGTTATTTATTCTTGTCGTGTTTGTTGTTGTATTTTTGTTTACTTGTTTACCATTTTTTATGCTACTGTTTGTTATTATATTACGCAGTGAGATATTTTGTCAATAAGTTCATTGTTTTTGATGTAGATACAAAACACCAGTATCTACATTTTTCCATTTTCGTAACAATAATTTTCAACTTGTCTTGTAATATGAGACGCGATTGCGACCAGGCTTTAATTCAACTGCTTAGCAAGTTGTCTTACTGATTTTTTGAGCTTTATCGCAAGTAATGGTTCTAAATTTATAGAGTTCAAACATCTTTCCTGGCAAGGTCTTAAAATATCTTCAAGTAAGTAAGTCGCCGTGGTCTAGTAGGTAGTGTGTTGGCTTATTAGACGAAAGGCTCGGATTCGAATCCCAGGTCAGACATCAAAACGAAAAATATTTCTTCGGCGACTTTCTCTCAACAGATTTCTGGCAAAGACTCTGAGAGTAAAAATTGCCATGAAAAGCTTCTCAAAAATCTGTCGTTCGGAGTCGACTTTAAACTGTAGGACCCGCCACTCATGTATAAAATTAACGCACACAACATGAGTGGTGTGAGAAGCTAGGTCGTAATCCTGACTGAAGGGTTGTAATGGTCAATTATGTATGTATGTAAGTAATTTCTCTACATTTGGATAAATGCTGGTGCTTAAAAACGGGTTGAAATTGATGTTGAATGGCTTGTTTAAAATTCATCTTGTGTGTCATGACATTCTCTAAGCAATAGTGCCCCAATTTATAATTATTTTACTTTCTGGCTGTAGTGATTAGTCAGATTGGAGTCTTTGGAAAATATTCAATATAAGCTTCGGCAAGTACTCGCTGTACTTCAACAGCCCTTTTTCCCAAATTGGAGATTTAAACAAAACTACGGGCAGTTCAGTGTAATTCGCTTTTTTCTAAGCAAAAACAAAATGATTATTTTGACAATTTCTTTCAACGACTGTGTGAGGATAAATACGACAGATGTTTACCTTCAAAAATGCTTTAAACACCAGTCATGTGTAAAAGATACGTCACATGTTATAAATTAAATTTCCCAATTTTAAATTAAGACAGCCAATAATATGAAATCGTATATGGGATTGTAATTATTGAAAAACTACAAAATAAAACAAAAATCAAGCTCCTTTTGTATAGGTCAGAATGGAAAAAAGAAAAGAAATTATTTTAAAGTGTTAACAAAATCGTTCTTCGTATTGCAAATATTCAATACAATTCAAAATTTCAATACATGAGTGGGGGCTAAAGGATACTTTCGACCATTCCGGTATGAGAAGGATATTTGCCCTTATCCTTGACAATCATGTGTTAAATTTCTTTGAACAAATTTTTATGAGAATTCTATAGTTTTTATTAAAAAGACAAAAAAAGAGGGAAAAAATGATTGTGTTGGAAACCCAAAATCTTTTTGCTGAAACATCACTTTTTTTCTTTTGTGGGCCGAATATGATAGGAATGGGTAAACATGGTTGGTTTATGTGGTTGGTATCTCAATAAAATCAAAGGAGATCACATTTACAACTTATAATCATACGAACAAAAGAAATATTTTAAATTGAGTATAAAAATCTATTGTGTGTGGTTTTCTCTTTTATGGGAACGTATAGATGGATGGATGATAGCATGTCGAACATAATTGGTTTGAGGATGTGTTTGGAATACTTAAAGAAACTATTTTAAGCAGTATTGGTAAGTGAATAGGGAAATTAAATGCTTAGGCCAGGAGCTTTCCTATGTTCAATTCAAGATTCAAGGCTAAACAGGAAATAAGTAGTTATCTTTTTGGATTTTTCGAAAAAAGTTCAGTTCAGTCAATTTTGTGTGAAGACGCGGTGTGTTTTGAAAGATTAATCGTGGTTTGATAATCTACGTTACAAAGATCAGTCGAACAATTGTCTAGTAATTGTTGTTGTTTATGGAAAGGCTGTAAACAAAGGAATAACAAGCATAGCAATTGTTGTTGTTTACATCAAGTGGTACACATTTTTCTACCAAGAAAACTGTTAACTAAACTAGGACTAATTTATTTACCAGTTGCTTTCAGTTGCTTTTGGTTGCTTTCCCTTCACGCAAAGTCGAATATTTTTACCGTTTTGCTGTTGATTTTAACATGGAATTCAGGAAAGTATTTGGGTATCTTCAATTCATTTAGATATCTGAGTCGTGAACGAAGAAATCAGTTGAAACTATTAATAATTTTTTGTTTCATCTGTAATGACTAGTCACCGTAGTCTAATAGGTGGCCTATTAGACGTAAGGACCGAGTTCTAGGTCAGGCATCAAAACGAAAATATGAAAAAATTTGTTTCAGCGACTTCCTCTCAGAAGATTTCTGGCAAAAACTTTGAGATTAGATAAAATTGCAATGAAAAGATTCTCTAAAATCTGTAGTTCGGAGTCGACTTTAAAAACTCTAGGTCCCGCCACTCATGTATAAAATTTAAGAACACAACATCAGTGGTACGAGAAGCTAGGTCGTAATTCTGACTGAAGGGTTGTTATGATCAATCTATGTAATGACTAATGACATTATTATTCCTAATTGTCGAACCTGCAGTCGTGTATGAGGGCCAAGGACCATGACGGTCTCAGGGATGTTCCTTGAATTACTTTGTCTAGACTACTACTGTGGAATAATTTCAAATAGATACGCTAGTTTAAGAACTTTACTCATGGCAGAAAAGATCAAAAATATACCACCTTTCCTTAAGTCCTCAAGGTCGTTTAACTCCTTCTTTAGTAGTTCCTGTCGAAAGGATAACAAACCCTCTTAACTAGAAGGGTAAGTCTCCAACTTTTAGCCACTCACAAGAATATTTCCCAAATGCCAACCCGAGAAGAGTCTCTAGTATAAATTCGTTTTAATTTTCAACAGATAAGAAAGGGTGTTACAGAGTCGATTTCCGCCGTACCGTAGAATTAACTTCGGTTTGTATTTCCATGGACTCTGCTTCTTTATATTGTTTTTTAATTCAATAATATGTTATATGTTGTTGTTGTTGTTGTTGTTATTATTATTCTTGTTATTATTTTTACTGTTGTACTGTGTTGTTCTTGTTGTTGTTGTTGCTGCTGTTACCATTTCATATAATAAGATGAGTAAGTAAAAAATTTTTGTGGCAACATGTGCCATTGCCTTTTACAATACAATAGTTGTAGTTGATGGCTGCTGTAACTATAGTGGTATTTGTATGGTATGTTTGTGTGTATGTGTGTTGCTGTAAAGGAAATTGTTAACATTGTTGTAATCTTGTTACGAACAATTTACAGAGAAATTATTTACTTTGTATGACAGAGAAAGAGAGAGAGAGAGAGAGACTGTGTGAGTGTTTGTGTGTTATTTTTTATTAAAATGTTAAGTATGCTTATGTGTATGTATGTACGGGTATATGTATGTATGTAGGCATGCGTGTGTGTGTAATTTATTCAAAAGGAAAGTATGAGAATGAGTGATAAAATACAGAGAAATTGTAAAATAAAAATAAAGTCGAGAATTTTAAACTTATTTGTCAGATAATGAGGATCAATTTATTAAAATGTTTATCGTTACGTTTCCTTTTGTTTAAAAAAAAAAGTTTTACAGAGCCATACATACATATATGCCATCATACACTGTTTAAATTAATTTTATTTGGAATTTTGTTAGTTTTTAAGTGAAAGCTTTAAGGTTAAGAAATAAGGATATGATGGGGTATATTGGGTGGGCAATTCATTGTGTCCCACAATTTAAAAGGAAAAGACAATTTCTATCTTCTCCGGCTACTGAACGGCAATTTAATTTATTTCGGGTCCAACTTTAAGTTCTCAACTAATCAGTGAATCCCTTGAATAACTCTTGCAGCTGTTTTGTAACGATCTTGTATTAAGAAGTCACACATTTTCACATGTTCCAAATTAGATAGGTTAGGTTAGGTCGGAGTGGTAGCTTTGATAATGCAAAGCTCACTTGAGCACATATAGCGGCCCGTTGTGATGCCACAGGAGAACGCAGTCCCTGTACTGACCAAGTTCCACCAAAATCAGGGAAAAGGAAGAAACCGGTATGCTGCAGAACAAAAGCACCGTATTAGGATTCCAGTCATCCCCATTCGGAATCAGAAGGTGGAAACGTCTGTCATGAGAATATTCACGATGGATATAATAGTCTATGTTCACAGGGGCCACTGGATCAACCTCCAGAATAGTGAAGTGACCAAAAGGTACAATGTGCCAATGAAACAAAGCATTAACTCTGGTCGCAGTGGATAGACTAAGTTTACACAAGTCAACAGTTTTTGAAAAGCATGAATTTATTTTCTGCTAGTCTTTCGACAAAATCGATAAAGTTTTGTAGTATTTTGTGGACAATATTTCCGACTTATTTTCTTTGTGAAAAAATTTAAAAAACCTAATGAAATTCATTCACGCAGAAAGTTCTTTTATTTCCCTGTGTTAGCAATCAAATGACTGATGAGAATGCTGTCGTCTTCAGAATTAAAGGGTCCGTCAAAATAATTTCATTCAAATGTCTGCATCGGCTGGCCATGCAGTAGCCTACACAATCGGTCCAATTTTTAAGCACATTATCAATTGTGTGCAGCTGTATTTCATCAATGGCTTCACGAATATTGTCCTTGAAAGTGGCAATTGTCTCTGGCTTGTCAGCGTAACACTTATCTTTGACGGCGCCGCACAAATAATAGTTCAACGGTGTCAAATCGCAGCTCAGAGGTGACCAAACGACATCAGATCTGCGGCTGATAATGCGATTTTCAAAAACAAGGCGCAAAACATCGAATGTAGCTTTAGCTGTGTGGTACGTAGTATCGTCCTGTTGCAACAAAATGTTATAATATCCTTCTCTGCAATTTTTGTGAACAAAAACTCGTTCAACATGAACCGATAACGATCGCCATTGATTGTAACAGCCACTCTTTGCTCATTTTCGAAGAAAAATGGCTCAATTATGCCTCTGGACCAAAATCCGCACCAAACAGTGACTTGTTTTGGGTGCGTCGGCTTTTCAATGAATGCATGCGGATTTTTTGTTCGCCAAATGTGACAATTTTGCTTGTTTACATACCCGCCAAGATCAAAATGAGCTTCATCTGAAAAGCTGATTTTTTTTGCCAAAATCGGCATCTTCTGTAAGTCGATCGCAGGCTCACTTAACGAAGCGAATACGCGTATACACAACCATATTCGTTCAGCGGATGGATGAAACTAATTATCTGTCAAATTAGACATGAGTTAAGTGTTACCATTGACGAAATAGGCAGTAGTTGAAAAAAAAGCATCAGATTGCGGATCCGATATGTTGGCATAGATGCTTAGTTGGAAAATATCCGTTGGACATAGCCGTATAAGAAGATGAGGAAGTTGCTTCATGAAAGCCTTTAAAGGAATGATAAAAGCAATGATTTAGATTCTTCGTACTAAAATAATACGAGAGGTTATAAATTTCTATCAAGAAAACTCCATATTTTAAGAGGCTATGACTCTCTAACAATGACTGTAAGTAGTTTTAAATTTATTTCTTTTAAATAAATTGCCTAATAAGAAACTCTATTCGTTTCTGTACAAAAAAAAAAAAATTCTTTCAAATAAATTGAATCCCTTTTTCTTACAGATTACTTACCCTTACATTGTGCCAAGTCATTTGATACATTCTAAGGAGAACCACAAACCTTCTAAAAAAAAAAGAAAGCGGTCCAAAAATATGTTGACTAATCATTAATTTGTTTTAACAATGTCTCGAGTTAAAAATTGAATAGAAAATGAAAAGGAATTTGTATATTATTTGCACAGCATAAAATAAAAATTTCGATACCCAAAAAAAAAAATAGAAACGAAAAATGCACAAGTCAAGCAGAAAATTTCCCACAAAATTGTTTTAAATTCTCGAAAGACTACAGAGAAAATAAAAAAAATTATGGAATGAAGACAGCAGCCTACGACAAAGAAAAGGCTGATTTCATATGAAATTTACACTCTAAACACATACACGCACAAACACACACACACGCGATAAGTAAGTCTTGCAAAAAGGTTAAAACAATTCCCAGGACATAAACTTTAAAACATGACACACACCAACCTTATAAATTTACAACCACACACTCACACACACACACACACATTTAGAATATATAGTTGAAATACGCACACAATATTTATTTGCTTTCGTTTTGTATCCTTTTTACAGAATTTTCGGTTTTTTTTTTATCCTGCTTCGTACTCCTGCTGGCAACCATAAGAAACATCCTTTTCTAGTCGAGTGGGTGTTGTTAAGCTGTGTTTAGAGAAATTGTTTTGCGTTTCTAAAAAGCAAAAATCACTTGAAATTTTCAACTCGTTGTCTTATGCTCCACTTACATTCTAATGTGCCACAAAGTTCATCGAGTATGAAATAAAGGCAACCAATTTTCATGAATAAAATTTTTCTATCCTCCTGTTTATTTACCATCTTTGTGTGTGTGATTTTAAATAGTTTTTTTAGAAAATTTCTTTCTTTCGTTTTTTACAAAAAAAGATTTTCGAAATTTTCATTATCAAACCTCAAAGCTTAGCATGTTTTTAAATGCTTTGCTGTGTTATGCGTTCTCTGCAAAGAAATGTTTGTTAATTTTTCCTTTTTTTTTGGCTTAGAATTAAAGATTGTGCACGAAAATGGTTTTATTATGCCGGATTAATGTTACGGTATTGGAAATTAAAGACGCCGTCCGTAATCTAGTGGTTAATGTATTGGCTTTTGAGATGGTTAAAAACCCATATGTCGTTTAAAACGAGATATGAAAACATATATTTTCGGCGACTTCTTCTAACCAGATTTTCGGCAAAAATTCTGAAAAAAATATTAAAATCTGTTATCTGGAGTCGACTTCAAACTGTGGATACCGTTACTCATATCTACATTTAACAAAGACAACAGGGTTGATATGAGAAGTTAGGTTGTAGTCCAGACTAAAGTCTTATAATGAATAATTTAAGTAGGTAGGTAGAGGTGGCCGCCCATCCAAGAAAAACTCTTAGATGGACTCACTTAGGCATTGGCCCCATTGTACTACCACAGTTATTCACTGTCCCTTAGTCTCGAAACCATTCAGAACTCCTAATGAAGCGATTCAATGTCAATCCTCGACAATTTCTTCAGATCATCCATATAGTAAATACCTAAGTACTTTCTTCTCATTTGGCAAAGAGCCGGACATGTACTCAGTAGGTGAGAGACAGTCTCCTCCTCATTCTCTTCTTTGCAGCTTCTGCAAAAGTCGTTAGAAAGGTGTCCAAGTTCAAGCGCCTCGCATACGTGTCCATAATGCAATGCCTTGTAATGACACCGACTACTACATTCAGCGCGCCTCTTTGAAGTTTAAGTAGACTCATTGTGTGCCCCTCATCCAGCTTTGGCCAGATTCCACGAATCGTTCTACTCGTGTCTGAGGTCGCCCACTTGTCGTTGATGGAATCGTTAATCATGAGCTTGCAGGGCCTCATAGGGATGCCCAGATTCGAGAACTTATCGGAGAGTTCGATGATCGTGTCTCGCCTGGGAAGTTCATCAGCTCTGCAGTTACCCGGAATATTTCTGTGCCGCGGTACCCATACGATATGGATGTCATATCGTTTCGCTATCCTGTCAAGATATTTGCGACAGCTGTACACCGTCATAGAGTTCATTACGTTAGAACTTAGAGCCTTGATAGCCGCCGAGAGTATTTAACGTAGCGCTTGGAAATCCTTCCGTCCTCAATAATTCTCGCCGCAGCCTATATTGCCACCTCCTTCGCCTGAAAGATACTGCAGTGGTCTGGGCTATTCCATCCGATTTCGAAAAAATTCCACTGCCAATAGCTCCTTTCAGCCTCGAACCGTTGGTGTAGATTTGTACGGAGTCCCTTAACAGTTGGGAATAATTTAAGTAAGAAGAACAACAAGTCCAATGCATTTGCCTGCGTTATCATCAATCAAAGGGGTACTGCAATAAATGCATCCAAGAAGTTCAACAAAAATCCGAATATACTTAGAGATTCGTACTAGAGATTCATAGGGCACACAAAGCGAGATATTACTGCTGCCTTTAGTGCTATTTAACGGAAGTCTACTAAGATGGGTCTGGCAGTAAATAAGGGGAAAACAATGTATTTGCTATCGACAACTCAAGACGTGCGGCGTATTGAATCTCAGATAACAGCCGATAACTATACTTTCAATATAGTCAAGGCTCCGCCCTTACCACCAAAAATAATGTCAGTCTGAAGATCAAATGCAGGATCACTCTTGCCAACAGGTGCTACTATGGCAATTGATTAGCAGAGACCTCTTTCGTAAGATAAAACTAATGCAAGACTTTAATTCTCCCCATGCTTGTTTACGGCACAGATGCATGGACTCTATTAAACACTCATGCACCAGTCTTGAGAGTATTCGGGTAAAAGAAGATCTTCAGTCCAGTACGAGTTGGCGATCATTTCCACATCCGATATAATAGTGGCCTGTATGAGCACCTCAACGACGTAGACATTGTGCAGCATATTAACATCCAGCGGCTGCTCTGGCTTGGCCATGTCGTTCAAATGGAGAAGTATGCTCCGGCGAGCGGACGATCTTGTTTGCTTTGGAAGTACCAAATCGAGGAAGCCATGTCATCGATTGTTATGATTAACTGTTGGAGACGCACAAGAAACAAAGGATAGATGTGTTAAGGTCGAAATCCGTTAATCGGGTTGTTAATAGCCAATTAAGTAAGTAAGTACTTAGAGATTCGAAGATCATTTAAGTATACTCTGAGTTTCCTAATTGAATCCAATTTGTGAGGACGCCCTGGGTGAGCTGGTGGTATGAGTACTTCCTGATTACTAAGGCCATGTACGGAATATAAATAATCCGCCTGGATTGCGATAATAAAAAATTCCACCAGGAATAAAATCCAACAATGTCAAACCGTACGATTTTTGCAATTTACATATCTTCGACGTAAAATTATAGTGCAGAATAACAAATATGGCGTGATCTATGCGACACGTAGCACCGTTCTATTGAAATCACATGCCGTTGGTGACCAAATCATTCAATTCAGGCTAAAACAAGTTGATAAACATCGGCTTATAGTGCTCGTTATGGACAGTGATGAGCTGACCAATATCGACTGATTACGTTTCTACATTTAAAAACCGTTTAAAATAAGAGCTCATAGAATGGAAATAAAATAAAAATAAATTTGTGTTTTTAGTTTTAATAAAAAATTCTTTATTATTTGCACAATTCTGTGTAACACTGTTTACAACTTTATGTAAAAAACCCCAATAACTTTTCTTTGTTATTTCTTTGTTTACACTCTTTCCACAAACAATATCCATAGCTAGCCAATTATTCGACAGATCTTTGTAACGGAGGTCTTCTTATTATGATTACTCTCTTCAAACACACCGCGTCTTCACACAAGACTGACTGAACTTTTACTGGGAACTTTTATCCCAGCCTAAAAATTTGGTTTGAAAACGTCGGATTCTCCTGGATTTCATGAGGGTTAATATATTCGTTTAGTTTATGACCTTAACGGAGGTCATCAAACACACCCTATCTTTACACAAGGCTGACTGAACTTTTACTAGGGTACTTACCACAGGCTAAAATTTGTCCCTTAACATTGGATGCTCTTGGATTTTATGGGGATTAATATATTCGTTTATTCATGAACCTTTTTTATCAAGAAATGGTCCTCATTGCTGAATATAGCTTTTCTAATGAAAACTAGGCTGTTACTGCTACTGATACCATTCAGCAAACACAAGTCGCTGTCTATGGTCATCCAGGCTGCTTGTTAAAACAGATTGAGAAAATTATAACTAATTTGGCAGATGTAGCTTTAATTAAAGTACGAATTTCCTGTTGGAATACCCTGTATAGTATTTTTTAATTGTAAATTTTCTAATTTTTAACAACGATTTGTCTTTAACCTTCACCCATATTTCGTACACACCCTCTATTAATTCACTATGTATCTGCTATGAACGCCTTCAATGAGCGTTGCTTTGTGACATGCTTTTTTGAACCAATTTTCCAAAAAACAAAAAGAAAAAGGAAGTTCAAGCGTAAGAAAAAATTTACGATTTTATTTTATTTCCAAAAGATAATTTTCCCAAATCTCACACAAAAACCCCATAAAATAACAACCAAAAAAAATTTTTCGAAAAAGACAAAACGTTTGAATATCACAGAAATGGAATGAATGAACGAATGAACACAGCCATCCCAGCCAGCCAATGAATAAAACTATGGGGCGTAAAACTGAATGAAAAATCAAAAACGAAAAAATCGAAAAAGCGAAAAGCGAAAGGGTTTAACAAATTTATGGTGAAGGATTTATTTTAATGGCAGCAATTTTTTTTTTCTGAAAAATAAAAAAAACGATTTCAAAGCACTGAAAAAAGTGAAATAAATTGTGGGAGTTTTAAGTTTAAATGGAAATAATTTCTTTTAAAAATTTTTCTTTTCCGTTTAAAATAGAATTTTATTAAAGCCTTACATACTCTAGCATTTGTTACACGATTTATAAAGAAAAATTGAAATTGCAATAGAAAATGGAATAGAAAATGGAAATAAAAAAATTAATTTTAAAATAGAAATGCTAGTGAGTGCACTGAATGAAATGATAGGAAGCATCTACTCACTATGATGGCTTGCTTTTGTTACTGAAAACACTGGAAACGTACGAGTACCTGAAGTAAATTGACAGACATGAGACGTGTCGAGTTGAATTGAGTTGTGATGAGGTGAAGTTGTCAACGTTGGCAATTTATTAGGGATTCACCTTAATTTGTTGTCATGCCAATGCCAACCATACAACACATAATATATTTGGTGTAGTAAATTAATATGCGGGGTTTTTCATCAACTGTACACACATAACATATTGGGAGTAGTAAAAAAAATTTGCGATATTTTCAACACGCGGCAAGGCAATGACTGATAATTTCACCAAAAAAGTTCGTAAATTTTTAATTTTAAGCTGAACTCCATGAAGATTGCTATCAAACTGTAGAAGAACTTTTAAAGCTATTGACAGCCATGTAACATTTGAATTTATGTTATTGCGAAAATGAACTAATTTAGGCATTGGTACTGCTGGTACTGCTTTTACATCGCTTAACATTAAAATTATAACCAGAAACGACAAAAACAATGCAGTAAACAAACCTGTTTACAAATTATCATACTGCTTAATATAACAACAAACACCGGCATAGAAAAAATCGTAAACAAGTAAATAAAAATACAACAACAAACACTATCATAAAAAAGTAAACAAAAATAAACCAACAACACTACAATAATAAACGTAAACAACGATGTTTACATTTATAGAGCTTGCGAGAAGGCAATGTCATGAACGTTCGCCTTCAAGAAGATTCATCAAACTGTTTACCCTGCCGTCTAAAAGCAAGGCAAATCAGGCGAGTTAGTAAAAGTTCAGTCAGTCTTGTGTGAAGACGTGGTGTGTTTGAAGAGAGTAATCATAGTTCGAAAATCTCCATTACAAAGATCTGTAGAATAATTGTCTAGTAATTGTTATTATTTATGCAAAGGGTATAAACAGATGAATATCAAAGAAAAGTAATTGTTGTTGTTTACATCAAGTTGTGAACAGTGGCAAACAGAATTGTGCGAACAATAAAGAATTTTAATTAAAACTAAACACAAATTTATTTTTATTTTATTTGCAATCTACGAGGTCATTTTTTAAACGTTTTTAAAAGCTAAAAACATAACATAATTGTGTTGATACTACCATTACTAACAAATCCCACAAAATATTAATTTATACACCCAATACCTATGCATAAAATATTTCCACATAAATACAGTGCCACTACCTAGGTAGAAGGCTGCGTATCTTTACCACACATGAGGACTAGAAAGTAAATCAATATTTGTATCTCCACACCCACAATGGTATCCTGCTGTAGCCCCGTTCCAAAGTGTGAATATATGCCCTCAGACTGAGTAATTCATTCATTTAGTTTAGCAAAATCTATCATCATTTTGTTAGGACACATGGTTGCATCCTGCTTCTCATTGCATGTTACAGGGTTAAGGCTTAGAGATATTAAATGTTATGTTATGGGTGTCAGTTTCATTTCATTTTTTTTTGTTTTTGTTTTTGTAATGGAAACACGCAACTAAAGTCAACATGCAAAAAACCGCAATGCATTCATCCAAGTATCACCTCTTCTGCTTGGGAACAAGAAAAAAATAATAAAATGTATAGGAATATAGAGGCACAACACTTATTTATAATTAAAGTAAGAGGATAGAGGGGAATTGCATAGAAAACCCTTTAAGACGGCCTTACTTTCCATAAATTCCAAGTTTTCATATAAAAAATCAGTTTCATTCAGAAGAAAATTAATTCAGTTCCACAAATATCGTCCTTCAGTTTACCGAGGTTAGGTGGTAGAGAGCTAACGTTGTCTCCTGAGGTCAAGTACTTGGGTGTAGTCCAGGATAGCAAGCCAAACTGGAAAAAGAAAACATCAAGGAAAGAATAAAGAAGGGACTGAATGCTCTCTATCAGTCTAGGAACTCCATAGGTAGGATAAATCTGGCGATTGTTAAACCGGTTACTACTTATGGTTGTGTTGTTTGGTAGAGTACTTTGGATAAGAGTTTCTAACTGAAAATCTTACATAACGTACAGATGATTGCCTCCTTGATTATCATTGGAGTGAGGAAAAGTTGCCTATTGATACTCTATTTTGTCTGACTCCCTTTGATTTGTATGCTCAGCAGTGTACGGCACTTAGTGCCATTTGTCTGACGAAATTGGATTGCTGGAAACAGCACTCGATAGGACACTTCAGAGTTCTGCAAGTTGACTTTTCTGAGGTGAGGTATCACGCCTACGGCTATGTTCCAGCCTGCTTTAGGAATACTTTTTCTGGATAGGACATTATGGAATGGTAGGGTACCGCAGGGCCAAAAAGTTGTAATTATCTTCACACATGGATGAGAGCTGGGGCTTTCTGTAAAGAATTCGGTCTTGAACTTTACTTCAAATTAAAGGAGAACAGTAGCATGTTTCAGGCAGAGATCTTCGGCTGTCGAAGCCATAACTGATTTACCTACTTCGGTTTCGGAATCTTACACAACCTTTGTTGACAGTCAAGCTGCCCCAAGAGCCATTACGTTGATTTGGTGCAATTCACGGCTCGTACGCAAGCGCAAGGAACCATTAAGGACTTTTGGACATAGACCGAATCTGTCTTTGCTGGTTTCCGGATCATAGTGAAACACTCGGTAATGAGACGGCGAATGCTCCCGCTACATTAGGTTCACTTTCTGATGTGGACGATGTGATAGTTGGTCTTGATCCCCTAATCTACAACCTCTACGCCCCCATCAATGGATGGGTCAGGTGTGAAGAGCAGAGGCTTTGGGGAATGTTATGGTTCTAGATTTCCTACTATAGACAGTGTAAGACCAGGTTGACTGCTGGTCTTGGATAAGGCCAGCATATGATTAGTTATTGGATTTATTAGGGGGTCACTGTGAGATTAGATCGCTGACTAGAATCTGGAACAGATCCCAGCCAGGCTATTTTGCAGGGCATATTGCAATGAGAAGGAGTTGGATACTATAGAATACCTCTTCTGTAAATGCCAAGCAGTTAATGGGTTGAGGTTGAAAACCCTTTGAAAACCCTTTTGGCTTCTTTGAGGGTTTGAATTTTGTGTCAAGAGCTGGCATTAAGGCTCTCCATAGATTCATTATTAGTTTGTCGTGGTTGAGACAACAAAACGATCAGACATCAATACATACATACATAATTGGTCATTACAACCCTTCAGTCAGGATTACGACCTAGCTTCTCACACCACATGACATCAATAACGAAATAAAAAAGAATATTTCTTCGTCGACTTCCTCTCAGCAGATTTGTGGCAAAAACTCTGAGAGTAAATAAACCTTCCAATAAAAACTTATCAGAATCGTCGTTCGGAGTCAACTTAAAACTGTAGATCCCGCCACTCATGTATAAAATTAACACACACAACATGATTGGTGTTGATAAGCTAGTCCGTAATCCTGACTGAAGGGCTGTGATGGCCTATTATGTATGAATGGTTGAGAAGTGCTAGCGCTTCAGCTTGTGTGTTTGTTTAGTCTGTGTAATACCTCTGCTTTCTTATTTTCCCTTTCCTACTTCCTCTATTTTTTTCCTATCTCCCCTATAACCTCTTCCCTTCAGGCCGTTTTACAATGGGTCAACTGGATCTCCGGGTATTGGATTTGTCTCAGGTGGAAAGTATACTTCCTCTAACCTAAACCTACAAATATTGTGTCTAATTTTTTGGGTGTTTTTATTGTATTGTCTCAAGAAATCGCAAAATAGTGAAGAAATTTTGTTATTTAGTAGTTTTAGTTTCTATTGCACTTTGCAGGCCTTATAGATAACCTTGCTCATCCTTAAGAGCAAATAAGTCATGCCATGAACCTTA
Source organism: Sarcophaga peregrina (assembly GCA_014635995.1). NCBI lineage: Eukaryota > Metazoa > Arthropoda > Insecta > Diptera > Sarcophagidae > Sarcophaga > Sarcophaga peregrina. The sequence goes on along the minus strand of CM025790.1, from coordinate 7,419,231 downwards.
CTTTTTTGCACTTGTTACTGTGTTACTTGTCCTGTCTTAATAAAGCGAAAGTCAAGTCGTCATGTGAACACCTCCATATCTTACCCATGCCATCTAAAAAAAGCCACACCTTATGTGATGTCTGTTTCAGTGGCTTCCCCTACATGAGTCTTTATTTCAGGCCTTCTGCCCACTGAAGGTTGTATAACAGCTTCCCTATACGGTAACAATAGAACCATGACACCAAAGAAACAAAAGAGAAGAAGGACAGGCATTAAATTACCCAACCATGGAAAAATAACTTGGTTTTGTTGTACGATAAATGATAAAAGAAAACCTATGCCACCATTCACTGTGTATGTCTGTGTGTGTGTGTGTGTGTATGTGTGATAATAATTTTCAATCTAAAACTTAAATTCTAAGAGAATAACTAAATGAAAATGCTATCCATTCCCCTTTACGTTCTCGTTCTTATTACCGTTTCATTTCATATTTTTTTTAACAGTCACTGTCACGTTGTGTGCCTTATGTGTTATGGGTGCTGTGTATGGGAGTGTGTGTGTGTGTGCGACTGTTGCATTCTTGTCGGGCTTGCGTGAGATCACGTACTTTATTACGAAACTCCCACAAGTTGTGTCATTTCACAACTTCCGATTAAAATAAGTTGTTGCTGCTGTTCTCGTTGTTGCTGTTGTTGTTTTTTTTTGTTGTCTGTCAATGGGTGTGAATAAACACCTACACATTTACACCTTTTGCTCTCTTTTCAACTGCTCTCTTGCATAACTGTATGATGAATTATTATACAGAGTACGTACGTATTTATGCAAGTATGTGTGTGTGTGTCATATTAACAGTTTGTTTGTTTCGTTTAAAGTTATAATTCTGTTGCTTGTTGTTGTTTTTATTTATTTAAGTATGTGAGTGTGTGCATGTGTGTGTTGTTTGTTTATTTTTCTATCGAATTATTCTTTTAAAGGGAATTATCGACCTGCTAAGTCTAGCAAAACAAAAAAAAAATATTTTTTAATACAAACGCTTACACTGTGTGTGCCTCCAAGTGTGCATTTGGATTTACAAAGCAGGGCGTTGTTGTTTTTGTGTTTATAAGTTTTTATTTTTGTTAGCTTTTGAAGGAGAATTGCATTCCCGTCTATTTTTCTGAGTTTTCGTTTAGTAAACATTGTTGTTGTTGGAGTTGTTGTTGTTGTTACTACTTTTAGTAGAAAATGTGTTTTTCTTTTGAATGCTATTTTCTCGTTTTTTTTTATAATTTTTTAATAAGAATGTCTCCATTGAAGCATGATACTGCATATTGATAATGGATTTTGATTTTTAATTTAAAAGCAACATGGAAACGTGCAGGCTGCATGTGTTTGGAATTTTTTTTTTTTTAATAAAACTTGCAACAATTGCAGTTAGAGTTGGAAAATGTTTTTTTTTTTATTTGAAAAAGTTCTTGAATTAAAAATAATTTTAAAGACAACAGTAAACAAAAGAAGAAAATCCTTTAAAAAGTTACACAATTCAATATGAATCTTGAAGAGTTATTCTAAAAACTCCAACGAGGAGTGCTGGTTATATTGCTATGGTTCTTGCCTGCGTTCAAGGATATTATTGTTAGCAGAGACAAGTCTAAGAAAACTGTGGAAATTGTTATAAAATGTTGAAACGAAATACAAAATATTTTGGAGGAGAATTGCTTTTTATCGGTTCAATAATCTTTTTTAAGAGAAAATTTCTCCTCTAAAAGGGCTGTAGAATTATTAAAATTGTAATTGTTTTGTTATTTGTAGTCGAGTGCACTTTAAATGTGCTCAGTTCGACTGGACTTTATTAATTAATTCTTTGAGGGAAAATGTCCCATCTTTTATACTAATTCCAAATCAGCCCCTTACTTCTAATACAATATTTGTTTGGCTTAATACTAGAACACATGTTTGTGTGTACAATTAATACTTAACTATATATTAAAGGGTTTGTGTGTGTTTATCTCGGGACAAGTGGATGTCATACGACACGCGTCCGCTGTCCATAATAATTCCCACAGTAAAATGTGAAAAGAGCCACACACAATCACTAGCTATGCAATACAACAGCAACACACATGGTCCATATTAATAGTGCCGGTGATCACTCAACAAAGTGTCAAATGATCGTCGCGTATGCGCATTACTATTGTGGCGTCATACGCTGCAGTGACGGTCAGCCACATTGAGTCAAGTGGTCGCTGCTCATATGCAATTGGATATTCTTTTGTTTACTCACACGAAATTTTGCGTTGGTATTGACAACTGTAAATTCATGCTACAGGGCATATTCTTAGCACATATGTTGAAGATGAGCTATGAAATGTTCTGAAGAACATATTAATCCCCTTAGGTTAGAGTACGTGTACTTGGTATTGAGACAAGTACAATACTCGAAGGTCAAATTGACCCATATTAATGTGTCGTAAAGGAGAGAAGATGGTAAATGAGACAGAGAAAATAAGTTGAATTAGGAAGAGAAGGATAAGGAGGCGGGGGAATAATACAGAACACAAACACATAACAGAGACCGACTACTCTATGGAAAAGCTTTCACTTCTCATCAACCAATCCAAGCTAATAATGGGCCCATTAAAAACCTTAACGTCGGCACTCGACAAACCCTCGAAGAAGCTAGTAGTCGCCTTAGTTTTGAGTTTAGTGCTTGACTTATAAGGCCCCAGAACACACAACAAACATCATTAGTGCGGTGACTTATTTTCATTAGATTTCGGTTAAAAACTTTGAGACAAAATAGAAACTACAATGAAAAAGTTTCTCAAAAATCTTATCCTTCGGAGACGACTTAAAACAATAGGTGTCGCAACTAATAGATACAATTAATACATCCATCATGGGCGGTGTAGGAAGCTATATATTAGAGGTGTGCACAAGACATATAAAATTGCAAAACCGAATATTGATTGTAGCTGCAAATATGAAATATGAAATTTTGTGTATGAATATGTGTGAAGTAAAGATAGAGCACAAAAAAACAACTGCACTCGTAAACCATTGTTCAACAGTATAAAAGAGAGTTGTGTGAAGAGTGCATCAAAAATATTGTGCTCTATATAGAGTCACAACATGCATTTCTTTTTTTGCTCTCGGCAACCGAACATCTTCCTCCACGCCAGCATTGCCAGTAGCTTTTTTAAACTTTTTATTTCCGGGGAAAAACCTATTTAACACTACTACATTCATATGGCAATACTGAAAATGTAGCTTGAGTAGTAAAATATGCTCTTACAACGCAAAGCATAGTTCCGTTACTTCACAGGCTAACGAGTGCTGTTGTAGACATTGAATAAGGGAGAAATACACATTTCAGTGCACCCGTAAAATCAAGAGCAACAGAAAAGAGTACACTACAGTATTGTATTCGGTGAAGGGTAAGCTAGTAGAATGTCTTGTGCCCACCTCTACTATGTACTAATCCTGACTAAAGACTTGTAATGACCAATTAGGTACGTAAGCCTGGACTGGATGCTCTATCGTATATTGATATAGAAAGCTTCAAAAATACTTTGAAATGATTAGCGATAAAGTCCTAAACCGATATGTCACTTTATACAATAAACCTTCTTCTTGTATGGTATTTTTTTTTCTGGTGTGTGTGGCGGGGTTCAAAATGCCTTCACACTTGCAGTGATCGTCATCAGCTGCGTCGAGTGGTGCTTCCGCTAAAATAATCCCTCCTCCTTCTGGGGATACTCCCTTCCCGGGACGGCTATCTGCATTACTTCGGGAAGGGCCCAGTACGACGTCCAGTTAAGGACTGTTGTCTACTCTCCCACGTCTGGGTACGCCATATTTGAAGCCAGCTTCATGCTATTGGCTCGTCTTCTCATATATCATTCCGTTGTATTGTATCAAGGTCGAACTTCTTTCTGCGGAATACATATTCAACGTATCTTCTCACAGCGTTCAATTTCATCTCACTTTCGAGCATTGCGTTCACAATGGTGTCGGGTGTAAATTTACCAATTTGTTCCATCAACATTTTCTTCTCGTCTTGCCATTTAATGCAATGGAAGAATGTCTGTGTTCAACATCGTCACTGATTTCCTCGCAATAAATGCAGCCTTGCCCATACGGTATAGGTATTTTCGGAAATAACCATGATCAGAGAGAAACTGGGTCAGAAAATAATTAGTTTCCCCAAAGGTTCTCCGTATCCATGCCTCTCTAGATGGAATAAGTTTATAAGTCCATCTTCCGCATGTTTCCTCGTTCCATCTACTTTGCCATCGCCGTAGTGTTTGAGATCTGAGATCTGCGCTACTAATTTGAAGATTTTCCCGCTTCGTTCTCCAAGATTTTCTTCGCTTAAATGCCTGCAGATCAATAGGTATCTCACCAGCGATTACTAGGTCTGCGGCGCCCGATACTGTGCGGTAGGCCGAAGCAACTCTTAATGCCGCTGCTCGCTGCACCGCTGCTAATATTGTATATTGTATGGTATAGTGTCGGTACATATATCGAGAAGTTCAAATTTGAAGTTAGTTATTTCGAGTCTGGCAGTGCTTATATCATTCTATTCTGTCACAAAATTCAGTATATTACCGCTACTGAACGTAATGCCTTCAGTTATGCTTGAAAAATTTAGTTCCAAAACAAAAACAATTTGATCGGAAATAGAAAAAATTCTATAAAAAAATCATCCCTTCGAGTGAAGCTCATATTCATATTGATAGGTGCATTAGTAAGTAACTTACAGAAGCCAATACACCCACTATGTGTGATTATTTGTAGAACGAATCCATCATTAGATCATATTTCTTTGGAGACATCTATCGCACCATGATACTCAATTTTTTTGCATCCGCTCTTCATGGTAGTGATTTGAACGATGTTTAGTTTCAACAGGATCGTACAACTTGCCATACATCTCATGCCACAATCGATTTATTCCGGCAAACGTTTGCTGTAATCAGATAATTCCATCATTCTTAACAATAAAACATTTTCAATGTCTTTTTTTGCTATGTAGGATAATTCTGCTTTAAGCCAAATTATTATCGGCTTTTTATATGACTTGTGTTAAGAGTCATAATGTCACATAAAATTTAAACAATTTCAAGCGGATGTGTTTATGGCAGCCAAGCTTTTCGATTTTCGAATTAATATTTTTAAAACATTTTCTTAAAGAACCCAGAAAACCATAATGAATAAATATTATAAGCGGAAAATTCAACAGAAATATTTATTTTAAATGCAATGGTGTTGAAAAAAATAGCACAAAAAATTCATTTGCTTTTGGCGTTCATTTTTAATCTTAAAAAATCAATTAAAGTCACGAAAAAAGAAAAAGAAAAATCAGGACAGCAATTTCCAATTTCATGCTGATGTCGAACTATATTTTTCATCTCGCCTGTATTTCTCTTTTAACTTTAAAAAAAAGTTTTTTTTGTGTGTTTTCTTTTAAACAGGAAGTGTCCAACTAAATAAGATGGGGGGACATTTAATATAAAATCATTATTTTCATGTTTGTTTCTTTGTTTGTATTGTATTGTGTTTGTGTATGTGTACGTATACGTGTGAGTTTGGATTTGTTTAAATAGAGAGGTGTTTGACTTCCTTCCTTATGATACATACATTTGTATGTATGTGTGTTTAAGTCTCTGTGTGTGTGTTTACGAGTTCACTTAAATGTATATTGAATGTGAAAAGCAACAGCTGTTTGCCTCTCAAGTTAAATGCTTTTCTAATGATGGTCGTATTGTTTTATTTAAAATGATCCACAATTCGAGTATTTCATTGGTTTTATACTCTACAATATGGCAGATAAGTGTTGTTTGGCGTTTGCTTCACTCTGTATAATATGGAGTGAGGAAAAATACAGGGTGGCTGATATATAATACAACAAAGTAAAGCGCCATATTTTTTAATTTTTTTTTAATTTTATTGTTCTTTAAGATAAAATGTTGGAAATAACATCAAATTTTAGAATCAGTTTCGATTTGTTCGAATTGGCCAGCTTTGGTACGAATTATGGCCTTCAAACGGCCGACGAAGCCATCATAGGCTGCACGAAAGTGGCTCTGCGGTATTTTGTCCCATTCCCGGCGAAGCCCCGTCTTGAACTGATCGACACAAAATGCTCCAGGCGCAAAAGTCCAGCGGATTCGGAGATTTTGTGCGGTAGAAATGAAGCGAGGAACCTCCTTTTTAAGTCATTCTTGGTTGACGGTAACGAGCAATGCCTCGTACCATACAAAAGATTTATTCACATTTAAATGCTGTAGGGCTATAACGATAGCTGCATGTTGTTTTTCAGAAAAAAATAAAGCAATCACACTATTACGCTTGAATTCCATCACGAATAACTTTTTTTCTGAATGCAATAGATCAAAATGCTTTTGAAAGCTTGTAAATAAAAAATAAACTGTCACTGGAATAAATCTGTCAGCTGTCAGAAGAGAGGTTTACGAATGATAACAACCTGAATTTGGTTGCAATACATATCAGCCACCCTGTAGTTGGAGTTGTTCTATAAGACAATGGGTTATCGACGTTGTAATGATAAAAACTTGAAACTCTCTAGTCTAGCATTGCCTTAGACCAGTTTCTGAAGAGAAATCTTTTTAACTAGTTGGTTTAAAGTCCAATTAAAATCTTTCCGCTATTCCACAAGGCTCTTTAGGCCTTATAATAACAGTTCAAAGCACAATTTTTACAAAAATTTTATTAAAAAGCACAAAAAACTGCATGAATTTAGCGTGAACTTTTGAACTTATCCTACAATAATGTTACATTTTTACATTTAAAAACCGTTTAAAATATAAACACGTAGTTTAAAAAATAAAGTGTGTTTAGTTTAAATTAAAATTTACAAATTTATTATTTGTACAATTCTGTGTGCCACTATTCACAACTTAATGTAAACAACAACAATTACTCTTGTTATTACTCTTTGCACTCTTTTGCACCTACAATAACAATTACTAGACAATTTATGGAGATCTTTGTAACGGAGGTCTTCAAACCACGATTACTCTCCTCAAACATACCGCGTCTTCACCTAAGACTGACTGAATTTTTACTGACTCCGTTACCTGTATAGCCTTGCCTTTTATATAGCAACGTAAACAGTCTGATGAATGTTCTTGAAGGTAAACATCATTGTTTCATTACTGTTGTTTATATATTTTGCTTTCATTTATTCTTGTTGTATTTGTTGTTGTATTTTTGTTTACTTATTTATCATAATTTTTTTAAACTGACATTTTGTTGTTGTATTACGCAGTGCGATAATTTGTAAACAGGTTTGTTTACTGCATTGTTTTGTTTATAGAGCTTTTGTTTATAATTTTATTGTTAAACCAGGTAAAAGCAAAACCCTAGTATCAAGATTTTTTCAGTTTCTTTGCAATATATTTATGTATGTAGGGCATCCGACAGCCATGCTTGACCCATTTAAGGCTCACTTGCTTTGTTTGGTTTTTTTTGTTCTTATCGTTTCGTTTTATGGTTACGGAATTTATGGCAATTATTTGCCAAAATGTAGAAACAATTGTTGGAATTGCTTTTCGTAGAGGAGGAGGAGGTGTATGGTAGACGTTGTTTAATATGAAAAGAAGTAAAAATAATTAAATTAAATGGAGTCATTAGCGAAAAGAAATTTCTTTTCCTAATTGCTTGAAAACTTGAATAATTTTTAATTGATTTTTAAATAATTTTTACTTTTTTTGCAGGAAAACAAAAGAAAATTTAAAGGAATGAAGGCATACAAGCAATGGTTAACAAATGAAATTAAAGTTCAGTTCAGAACTTTAATACTTCGACTATGTGCAAAATTTACCGAAAATATCGTTGTTGTTCGTAAGCATGTGCAGTCCAGTATCCGAAACAGTCCATTTCGAGTCCCTTATAAGAACTCAGCCTTTTGAAGGCCATAACTTTGTGAATTTTGCTTTGCGGCTTCGGCCTGAATCTGTATAAAATTCAAGTGGCCCAAGAATTGAAAGCAAACGGCCATAGAAAATGATGGGTGTTTGCTGAATGGACTCTTAAGCAGTGGGCAACAGATACTAATTTTCATCAAGAAATCAAATGAAGTTTTCGAGTTTATAGAATCGAGAGTTCTCGCATCCATGCCTACAACAACCCCGCAGAACCAAGAGGATTCAATGCATCCGAAAGAGGTGAGGCAAGAGACCTCATCAGTCTATATTTTTTTGTAAACGGCTTTCGTCAAGTCTTCAGCATAGGTGTTAGATTTGGACCCAAACAATTCGTGGGTTCAACATACTACACACATACATACATAATTGACCATTACAACCCTTCATTCCGGATTACGACCTAGCTTCTCACACCACTTATGTTGTGTGCGTTAATTTTATACAAGAGTGGCCTACAGTTTAAAGTCGACTCCGAACGACAGATTTTTGAGAAGATTTTCATGGCAATTTTTACTCTCAGAGTCTTTGCCAGAAATCTGCTGAGAGGAAGTCGCCGAAGAAATATTTTTTCGTTTTGATGTCTTACCTGGGATACGAACCCGGGCGTTTTGTCTAATAAGCCAACACACTACCCACTAGACCACGGCGACTTCTACATACTATACAGCTGAAGCCAAATTGGATATTTTGTATAAGCAGTTAGACCGTATGATCATATCTAGTGATGATATTGTTAACTAACCAGCGAGAACTTTCAAGTTTTTCTTGTGGTATTTGCTTTAGAGATGTTGTTCCGAACCCGATCAATGACGACGGAATGGATATTCCGCCTCCTAGCTATGATCCTGATGGCCTCTCCGCTGAATTGTTTAAGACCGGATGTAATGAATTGGTTGGGCACATGCACTACCTTATTTACAAAATATGATTAGAAAAAATGGAAAGTATGCCCAACGATTGGAACTTCTGCGTCCTCTGTCATGCCCTGAAAAAGGGAGACCCTGCGATTTGCACCAACTAAAGGGGTATAAGTCTTCTCCCTATCACACATAAGGTTCTTACAGGCGTACTGTGTGAACAACTGTAGCCACTTTTTACTGATTGGCAAGACCACCATCGACCATATCTTCATTCTCCGCTAAATCCAGCAAAACACCAACGAAAACCAAATCGACTTACACCATCTTTTGTCGACTATAAGGCTGCCTTAGATAGCCTCATAAGGGATAGTAGTTTTGCCGCAATGGCGGAGCTCCGTATACCTGCGAAGCTGATAAGGCTTATCAGAATGACGTTGAGCAATTCCGGCAGCTCCGTCAAGGTTAGAATGGATCTCTCCGAACCTTTTGATACCATGCAAGATTTCAGACAAAGCGACTCCTTAATACAACGGCCAACAAATCTATCAAATTCGGCCCTGTTGGGCGTGACAGTCATGAGAAATTGAACATTTTGAATGTTCTCCATCCAGAGAAGCTATGGTGAACATAAGCACGATGTTGTATTTCGCCCATAGCGATAATATAGATGATATCTCACACACTCTTTCATTTAAATTCGAACATAGGAAGCTCTTAATGAATGACCCGATATTTTGAATATTAAAGTAACCCATTAACAATTTATCAATTAAGGAGATGACGTATGTATTGCTTGAAGACTTCAAAGCTTTGAGATTTCTTGTTTCAAACTAAACAGTAGAAGACTGGTACGAAAAATATCGTATCTTTACTTACTACGTTTAAACAGAGAAAGAAAAAGAATCCAATTCGAATACATTTTTAAAATCCATTTGCGATTATTTTCTTTATGTTATCAGCTCTAAATGGAATACGAGTTAATTTGTTGAAATTTATAAAAAATTTTGCCAATTTTCTAAGCCAATTTAAAAACTTTCTAAAGCATTAGAGTGCTTTATTTAAAGCATCTCGTTAAAGTTGTTGCAATTCGTGCATTGAAAAATATTTCTGTTAATGGAACGAACATCTTTTTCCCCAAATTCTTCTCTTATTTTGAGTGCCGATTCTATGAAAATCTCATTTTAAGGAAAACATTACGAAAAAAAAACAAAAAAACTACAGAAATATGCACTCATATTGCAGTTGATTGTAGTTGCTGCTGTTGCTACCAGTTTTATTGTCATTTCAACAGGAAACTGGACAAGAATCTAGTAGCACTAGTGACGACCAGTGGTGGTCTAATGAAAATGGGTTTAACAAAATGGGTTTTAGTTTTTAACCTACAAAACAGGCAATGCGTAACAAATCAATGGCAACAACAGAAAATAAAAACACAAAAACAACTGCAAACTGCAACATCAATGGGGTAACAATTTTTGGTTGAACACACACTCGTGTGGTGGTTAAAAGGGTGTGACTAATTGGGAATTTTTATTGTTTTGAATCCTTAAATTCCATCTGCAATACTAAGTTGGTTTGTCTTGATAAAAGCAAAGATATCGGGAGCCTACATCGTTTACTCTGAAGTCGCCGTGGTCTAGTGCGTAGTGTGTTGGCTTATTAGACAAAAGGCCCGGGTTCGTATCCCAGGTCAGACATCAAAACGAAAAATATTTCTTCGGTGACTTCCTCTCAGCATATTTCTGGCAAAGACTCTGAGAGTAAAAATTGCCATGAAAAGCTTCTCAAATATCTGTCGTTCGGAGTCGACTTTAAACTGTAGGTCCCGCCACTCATATATAAAATTAACGCACACAACATAAGTGGTGTGAGAAGCTAGGTCGTAATCCTGACGGAAGGGTTGTAATGGCCAACTATGTATGTACATCGTTTACTAATAAATATGATGATATCAGGATTATGTCGTAGTTTCTCACACCACTTATGTATGTCGTGTGTGATAAGGGGCGGGACCTATTGTTTAATGTCGACTTCGAACGACAAATTTTTAAGACAATTTTCATGGCAAAGCTTTTGTCAGAAAACTCTTGAGAGTAATTCGCCGGTGAAATATTTTTTTCATATCTAAACCACAGTCTCACGCCTAAAGAGTCTAATAAGCACACACTATCCACTAAACTATGGTGTCTTCAAGACTTCCCGGGCTATATTTTTAAGTCATGTCCGTGTAACTTATTCACGACGATTTAATGACACTTAACGGTGTCAATTGCGTTGCTTTTGAGTCTTGCCCGTTTAACTAAGCTAAAGCGACTTATTGACTCTCAATGGTGTGCCGGGCATTGCTTTTAAGTCATGCTCTTTTAACTAATCTACGACGACTTAATGACGCTTAATAGTGTCTCGGGCGTTGCTTTGAAGTCATGCTCGTTTAACTAATCTGCAGCTACGTAATGTCACCGTATAATGTTACGGGCGTTGCTTTTGAATCATGCCCGCTTAACTAATCTATGGCAACTTAATGACATTTTAATGTGTCCCGAGCGTTACTTTTGAGTCATGCCCAATATAACGTTCTATAAGAGTAGAGGAAAATGAAATCCTTTTCAATGGAAACCGTGTCTCTTATGTTTATGTTACGAAAATGGATAAATCTGGATACTGGTGCTTTGTTGTACGTTGTTTAACATTAAAATTATAAACAAAAACTACAAAAACAATGAACTTGTTTACATGATAAACAAGTAGACAAAAATATGCCAACAAACACCAGCATAAAAAAGAAAATAAGTAAACAAAAATTCAACAACAAACACTACAAGAATAAATGTAAACAAAATACACAAACAACAATAGTGAATGTAAACAACGATGCTTACATTTATAGAGATCTCGAGAAGATAAAGCCACGAATATTCGCCTTCAAGAACATTCATCAGGCTATTTACATACATACATACATAATTGCCCATTACAACCCTTCAGTCAGGATTACGACCTAGCTTCTCACACCACTTATGTTGTGTGCGTTAATTTTATGCATGAGTAGCGGGACCTACAGTTTAAAGTCGACTCCGAACGACAGATTTTTGAGAAGCTTTTCATGGCAATTTTTACTCTCAGAGTCTTTGCCAGAAATCTGCTGGTCGCCAAAGAAATATTTTTTCGTTTTTGATGTCTGACCCGGGATACGAACCCGTGCCTTTTGTCTAATAAGCCAATACACTACCCACTAGACCACGGCGACTTCAGACTATTTACTCTGCATATAAAAGACAAGGCAAAGCAGCGAGTAAGTTACTGAAGTCCAGTTAGTCTTGTCTTAAGACGCGGTAGGTTTGAAGAAATTAATTGTGGTTTGAAGATCTCTCTTGCAAAGATCTGTTGAATAATTGACTAGTAATTGTTATGGTCTATGCAAAAGTGTGCATAAAGACATAACAAACAAAGCAATTGTTGTTGTTTACATCAAGTTGTGAACAGCGGCATAGAGAATTGTGCGAATAATAAAGAATTTTAATTAAAACTAAACACAAATTTTGTTTTATTTTATTTTGTAATCTACGAACTCTTATTTGGAACATTTTTAAAAGGTGGAAACGTAACAATATTTTTTTAAGTAAGTAAAGTCCAACGAGATGCCTTACGAAATGCTAAAAATTTCCTGTATATTTAGCTTTAAAGTTCGGTTTTAGAATGCCATTCTGATTACACCATCTGAGTTACCCTTTAACATACACAAACACAATCATTTGCATATTCAAATACACTCACCGAAACATTTCAAGAGATTTTATTGCAATTGTATTGGATGGAGATAATAGGGAGATTGCATGCTTTCGCTTGCAATATTCGTATGAGTCCTAGCATATATTGGTAGGTTAACAGCCAAAATGAGAGTGTATTTGTTTACTCTTATGCAAGTGTTTATACCACATAGGATGTAGTAGAGTAAGGGAGCTTTAAAAGCTTTAGAAGTTTCATAGAAATTTTTGCAAATAGGAAAAGGAAATTGCATTAGACAAGAGTAAATAATATTGCATTGGCAATAATGCTGGAACTGTAACTGTAACTGCAACTGCAACTGCAACTACTTTTATTGCTGCTGTTAATATTGTACTTGCCTATGAGCCATTTAAGTTTTTCCAGTACAAAATGTGAGTCTTTTTTTACCATTATTTGATTGTAGATCCCTGGGTTTATGAGAGTAATGGACAACTGAATGACAGGAATTTGAAATATTAGCCAACAAGGGGGAGAGATAGAGAGAAATGGTAACGCAACATAGGTCAAGCGTACAGAATGAGTTAATATTGACAGCAATAAAGAAGTTGTTTTCGTCATCCATTTCATGTACATAATGATTGTCAAATTTGAAAAATGATGAAGATGATAACAACTTTATTGCTAAGTTTATTGCAAAATGTAGAGGATACTCGTATATCAAACAAAAATAAAAAAGAAAAATTCTGGAATTCCATGGAAAAAAAGTTAATTGGACTTGAGGTGATTTTGCAGGTTTTAGCTCTTTCGCTTGAACGATTACGATTTGGTTCGAGTTACTTTTTACAAACGTTTAAAATATGAGCTCATAGATTGTAAATAAAATTAAAAATTAATTTATGTTTAATATTAATTAAAATTCTTTATTGTTCATACAATTCTGTGTGCCACTGTTTACAACTTGATGTAAACAACAACAAATGCTTTTCTTTGTTATTCCTCTTTGCACTCTTTTGCACAAACAATAACAATTACTAGTCAATTGTGGGACAGATCTTTGCAACGGAGATATTCAAACCACGATTACTCTCTTCAAACACACCGCATCTTTACACAAGACCGACTGAACTTTTACTGACTCCGTTGACAATAGCCAGTAAGTTAAATGTTTACAATTTCATGTGGTCAGCCAATGTCGCTGAATATTTATGTTGTCTCTGCTATTCAATTTAATATGAAAATACGGGGAAAAGCATTTAAATTTGTCAATAGTACTGCCATGCATTACAAAATTACAATGAAATTTAATTGTCGTTTGTAATATTAAGATTCAATTTTCATATGAAAATAAAATTATAAATTTCTATGCTTATGTTTATTGTATTTAAAATTATAATTTTTGTATTCAGTTAATGAAGTTTTTAATGAAATTTTCAATGAAATTTTATTTTCAATAATAGAATTTTAAATTCCCTGAATGCCTAATTATCAGTACTGTATCTAGCTTTACAATGACGAAATGTTTATTCAAAAATTATTAATTTCGAAATTAATGCAAACAAAAGAACTCATAAACCAAAGAGTCTAAAACAAGAGAATCTTAATCATTTAGGCTTGGAGGCCAATTAACAAAATACAATTAAGTGAAGGGAAATGTTGTTTTTCTTTAAGAAAATATTTACTTTTCTATTCAAATATTCCAATTTCATATCAAAGACCAAAAAGTCAACAGCTGTTGGCTAAGAAAATATTGCAACAATTACTACAACGCAGTTAAGTAATCACACAATACAAGAATACTTGCATACAATTCAACTTAAATGGCCTAAAATTGCTTTTGAAATTCTTTTGCATTCCTTTTCAACACATTTTAAAAGGATGTGAAATATTTATCTGCTTACAGGATTCTAATTGTGTGTGTGTGTTTAATTGACTTTCTTTAACTGCATGAAAATATTTAGAATGTTCGAAATATTCGAAATGTATTCGAAAAAGAAAGAAAAAACACACTTATGTCGTCGTAGTAAATTAGAAGACAATTTAAATGTTCATACATCCATATGTAAGCGTATAATGAACAGGCATACATAGACTCATTTACATACAAACTTATTTTCAAATTTTTTCTGGTTAAATTGTGTGCAACAATTCATTAATACAAAATGTGTATGACTATGTGTATGAGTGTGGGTGGGATACAGTGTGGATCAGAAGTGTTCATTCGTGCGTAAATAAAAGAAAATTATTTATTATTATTTGGATCAACTATAGGCATTCATCATGGTACATCGTAATAAAATAACCAGTATTTCTGATATCCAAAATTGAAAAATCAAGCAACATGTTCGGACCCTCCTAAGCTTGACTAAGCTTAGCCTGGGGAATTTGCTGTTTTCTGTCTACATAGCTTTCTACTTTCGTTTCCTTTTCCGTTTTTTTCCTAGGACAATCACAATGGTTCCAATAACCTAGAAGAGTGAATTAATTTCTCGTCTTGGCGGAATACATCCCCTAACAAGCCAAGCTAATAACGAAATTCAATACAGTGTTTACGATTTTTATTTCGTTAGTACTACACAGAACCTTCCCGATTTCAACACTGTTGGCTGTTTAACTATGAAAAAAAGATGTTTACGTTAATACTGATCTCGAGAAGGCGAAACCACGATTCGTCTTCAAGAACATTCATCAAACTGTTTATTCTTGCATATAAAAGGCAAGACAAAGCAAGCAACGAGTTAGTAAAAGTTAAGTCAGTCTTGTGTGAAGACGCGATGTGTTTAAAGAGAGTAATCGTGGTTTGAAGATCTCCTCTATAAAGATCTGTAGAATAATCATCTAGTAATTTTGATTGTTTATGCAAAGTGTGTAAACAGAAGAATAACAAACAAAGCAATTGTTGTTGTATACATCAAGTTGTGAAAAGCGGCACAGAGAATTGTGCGAATAATAAAAGAATTTTATTTGAAACTAAACACAAATTTAGTTTTATTTGATTTTGCAAGCTGCGAGCTTAAATTTTAAATGTTTTTTAAAGATAAAAACGTAACAATAATTTTAAATAAGTACACTCCTTAACAAAATACAACTACAACCTTCAAGAAGACTTTGTTTTAAAAGTTTGGTATTTCTAGTTTCCCACATCATCTCCTTACGATTGTATGTATTTAATATTTTAATGACTAGGGCTTTGGACTTGATAACGCAGGATTGTTGCAACCATTTCATTGCTGGTAAATATTTAGTCTGTCTATATCATTTCTTGATTGCGCAGTATCCTCTAGTCATCTTTCTCGCATATTGATTCGAAAATTGTACGTGTCCTTGACCAAGACTCCGACTCTTGCAGAAGGACTGGCTGTACAACTTAACTTTTGCTTAAAGCAGTCTTAGCAATGCCCTATCTTATATAGCTAACAGACCATTATAGCTATGTATCCTTGATTTATGTGTCAATTTGTTTCATTACCGGTGGTTTAAAAACGGCAGATACACAAGATATTCATGGCAGTATAGTATGAGATTTTACTAAAAAGGGCAGGAAGTCACCAAAGGAAAATCTTTTTGAAGACATCTAAGCAAGGATTTGAACTCATGAGCTCTCATTTAATAAGCGAATGCATAGCTAGGCTATTGCGATTCCAGTCCCTATTTACTTGCCAATAAAAGCCTTCAGTTCAGTAAAGTAAATGAAGTTCTTAAACGTTTTAATAATGAAGTCTTCGTTTGCTTATTAAAAGCAAACCTGTGGTTCTAACCCTAGCTTAGACATCTCGAATAAAACAAAGTATGAGAAAATATTCCTTAGGCAACTTCTCCTTAGGAGTTTTCGGAAAAAACTCTGAAAGAAAAATAAAATTGCCATGAAAGGTTTCTCAAAAAAAAATCTGTCGTTCGGAATCAACTTTAAACAGTAGCTTCTCCACTCGTGAATAGAGTAAACTTACACAACATGGGTGGTGTTAAAAGCTAGGTTGTAGTCTGGACTAAAACATCATAATTACTAATAACACAGCCCTGCATGGGTATTGCAAATAAGATGGCTCCAGGTGTTAGGTTTTCAAGAAAAAGCGGGTTGAATCACTTAAAAATTGCGTATTTCGCCATTTTTGAAAAATTTTAGAGCTAAGCACTGGCATGCTAGAACCATTGCTATTGCCAGAAAGTGACTATTAATATTTGATATTTAAAATGAGCCCAAAGCTAAATTGATTGCAAGCACCCTGAAAGCAGGGGGGGGGGGGTTTATGTCAAGGAGTGCAAGAAAAAAAGAAACACATTACGGAGGTCCATCAAATTTTATCAGACGTACTTGAAAATTGTTACTCAAGGAATTTTGGAGTTGCTGATTACAGATCTTTATTTAGATTTTCCAATACGGCGGTCAAGTAAATCTGATTAATTTTTACAAACCGTGACTGCCATATGGGATCCGCCATTTTGAATTTATAAAATTTGAATTATTTGCATAAAAAAGTCCAAATTTGCAGGGCTGTGTTATTCGTAGTATTTTTTGGAACTATATTGATATGATTTTGGTTCAGAGCATGTCTAGTATTTCACACTCAATTTATTAAAAATTATGTTGCGTGTACTAGATTTGATTATAGTCCTTATATAAATAAATCAGAATTTAGTGAATTTGAAGCTGCTAGTAGTATCACTGTATCTTTTTCGCTGTGGTATAAAACATGACTTCATTGAAAGAAAGTTTCCAATTTTTGCCGCCTCATGCGTAACTCTATGCATCAATTTGAAAACTCAGCTGACTTAATTGGTTTCATTTTTCAAAATTAAATTTGATTTTAACTTGAAGATATTTTTCACAAATTTAAAGAGAAAAACAACAAAAACTTTTCCTTACTCATTAAATCTTTCTTTTCTTACCCAAACACATATCGAGTGTTTTAATGGATTTCATTGTCTGCTGAGTGAAAATCCGTTTGCAAACATCACCAGAGAATGGCAAATTAAAACAAAAACAAAAAAAAAATAGAAAATAAATCTTTTGCCTGTTGAAAGTTTTAAAAGCAAATGAAATCTTTTGTGAAGTTTTTTTTTTTTTTTTGACTATTTTTCTTGCAATTTAAAGCGAAGAGCAAGGAAAAATTCAACCCCAAATAATAAAAACCGCAAATGTTAACGACTTTTCTACAATTCGCACTGCCACACTTCATGCAAGGCAAGAAAGGAGAAGATCTAGGCAACAGCTTCATACGTACAGCAAGTAATTGCAAAATGTTGCAAATACGCATTAAAGCTATGCGGTATGTGGCAATAAATGTGTCTGCGAGTGGAAGCTGAAGCTAATGACTGCAAAATCTGTGGCACCATTAACACATTTAACCATAAACACAACGCAAATGATACATTTTGAAGATGGTTAACAGACAGTTACAGTTACAGTTGCAGATACAAATACAAATAACAGCAGCAGTAGCAGTAGCAGCATCAGCAATAAGATAAACTCTCATGCAACATAAAAAGCAAACAAGTAACAGGCAAATAAGCCACTATAAACAATTTAACAAACACACACACACGCACTCACACTCGCAAACATGCTTATTAACACAAATGCATTTACACACACACACACACACAGAGGCACAACGACTCTATAAACAAAAACAAATACAAGCCAATAAATAAACAAACAAACAAGCAAACAACATGATACTGTCTGCCTGCCTTGTAATAGAGAGGAAAAAAAGGAAAATAATGTTGCAACTTTGCGAAGTAAGTGCGGAGGGAGGGGGGGGGGGGATGTGTGTTGAAATCGGGTCAAATATTGTATCAAGAAAGAAAAACAGAAAAAAAGAAAATCACGAATAATTTAAAATTTGAAAAAAAAAAACTTTATGCACCACCCTCGTAATACCTCCCACTGGCTACTGGACAGCCATTAAAAAGCAAATAAGCTGTGGAAGAGGCAAGAGTCAAGACCAAGGAAAAAGAGGCTTAAAAGAAAATTTAAGATACAATTACAGTTACAGTTACAGTGTTGTGGCTTTTATACAATTGTGTTGATGTGGTCTGTTTATGCAACACTACACTGGAAGACTATTTTGGTTCATGTGTGCATGTACTACTATAGAATGGATTTGTGATTTTAGACCCAGTAAAGCTAACCATTTGGCAAACATTTGAATTCTGAGTAGAGTAGTGTAGAGATAGACAGATAAAGACTTTTATGCCATTCAGATGCTGATTTATTCTGTTGCACTGTCCTGTGTATGTTACTCAAGCACATTATCTTTCCATTCTTGTTGAATAAATGTGGCAAGCATGTTTGAAAAGAGAAACGATTGCAGTAATCTTTTAGACAAATTGTTGAGATTTATTGAAGGGAGTATAGGGGCATCATTGGCTTATCGTAAAGCTTTATGTTAGTTTGACAACAAAGTAAAGCGCTCAACAGGACAGACGTATGTATCAGCAAAGTATGCATCATATTGTAGGAAATGAAGTTCCAAAGATTTGATTACAACGACGACGAAAATGGATCGCTTAACTATCACAAAACGCATAAAACTTATCAAAACCTACTACAAAAATGGTGATTCTAACACAGCCACGTATAGTGCTTTAAGGGGGAGATTATGGTTTATATAATCGTCCAACTACACAAGCAATTGGCAAAATTGTGAAGAAATTTGAAGAGACTGGATTGGTTATCAAATATTGAAAGGCCTGTGCATCATACGTTTCTCTCGTTCCGCTGAGAATATCGCTATTGTAAGTGAAAGTGTTGCCGATTTTATTGCCTACTATTGAAGATATGACTTGGAGAATACGTGGTTTCAACAAGGCAGTGCCACATGCCACACAACTCGAGCGAATATGACTTTATTCGATATCAACTGGCCACCAAGATCATGCGATTTGACACCATTAGACATTTTTTTGTGGGGCTACGCGAAAGACCGTGTTTATGCAGATAAACTTTCAACTCTTGAGCACTTAAAAACCAACATTCGTCGAGTTATGGCTGAGAAACCGCCCAATATGTGTCAAGAAGTGGTCGAAAATTACCTCAAAAGAAACAATGCTTGCAACACTTCACGTGGAGGTCATTTAAATGATGTAGTGCTTCACACACAATGTCAACGTTCAAACTTTACAATAAAAAGAAATATCATGAAAAAAATAGTTTTATATGCGTTTTATTTACGTTTACTTTTGAAACCATGAAATGGATAACCCGATATAAAGCTGTTGCTAATATATCTAAGAAATAGCGGAAAGATATTGTTACGAATATGGAAATGGTGTTATTAAAATAATAAACAAAAGCTCCAAAAACAAAACAATGGACTTGTTTACGTGATCAATGAATAATTAAAAAAAAAAAAATATAGCAACCAAAATAATGGCCTTGTTTACAAGATCGATCAATAAACAAAAAATAATAGCAAAAACTTCCGTATAAAAAAATATAAGAGATAAAACATGTAAACAGCCAACAACAAAATGCAACGACCAAAAAAGTAAACAAGCAAAAACAATTTGCTTATAAGATACACAAACAACAATAATAAAAACAACTTGTTTACATTTTTGAATCTTTTCCGAAGGCCGTCATCCTTCTTTGAGAGCATTCATCACACTGTTGCTTCAGCGATATAAAAGGCAAGACAAAGCAAACAATGATGGAGTTCGAATTTAAGTCAGTTGTGTGTGACGACGTCACGTGGGATTCGATAAGAAGTTAGTTAGAGACGTTGTGTGTGAAGAGAATATTGTGTTGCTGATTACAAAATTTTTGTAAGCAGATAAGAATATCAAACAAGTATTGTGCTTATAAGGTTGTAGTATAAGTTCGAACAGTGGCGCATAAATAGTGCGGACAATAAAGAATTCCAATTAAACACCGAATTTATTTTACTTTTATTTGTAATCTATGAGCTCATATTTTTAACGTTTTTAAAAATGTAGCAATATGATGTTCATTGCATATGGGATACATAACTTTAACTGATGTGGCAGACAAGGCCACCAAAGCCTCCGCTGAACTAATTCCAAAATTCCGGCTTGGATTTGAAGAAAATAAGGCATATATAAATCCGATTCAAGAGTTCACAACAAGTCCACTTTAACTCCAAACAAGAACAGGCTCTGAATAATCGTTGACATCTTTTGAAGGCATTTGCATTATGGAGGCTCAGAGAAAATACATTCTTCTTGGACATTTGTCAAATGAGTTTCGCAGTGGCTGACCTAAGAATGTTAAGGAAATTGTTCTGCACCAAATGGACACATGCCCAGCACTATGTTCAAGGAGAAAAAGTCATATTGGCCTGCGTTAAGTAGCTGGTTTAAACGAATTTTTAGCGACAGATATTGGCAGTCTGTAGCCGCCGTAGTCTAGTAGGTAGATTGTGTATTAATTTGATCAAAGACATCTCAAACAAAATGATCTCTGAAAAAATATCTTTTTCGGCTGCTTCTCCTCAGCAGTCTTCTGACAAAAAACTCTGCGAGTGAACAAAATTGTCATGAAAAGTTTCTCTAAAATCTGTCTTTCTCACAGACAACAAAAATGGTTTACATAAGTAAATTTCACTTGTTGAACGGTATTCCTATACTAAGTGACGTTTACCATATTGATGTCTAATATTTTTGCGTATTTAGAAAGTAAGTAGTTTACTGGAGTGATAAAAGTACGCTTAACAATAAGATCGACCAAATTACTAAACAAAAATCGAAGAGTGTGTCTAACTTTTTTCCTTATCAAAGCAGTTGATGAAAACGTAGAAGAAATTAAAAAAAATGCAGTAAACAAATCTGTTTACAAATTATCGTACTGCTTAATATAACTATCAACACCAGCATAAAAAATGGTAAACAAGTAAACAAAAATGGAACAACAAATACTACAAGAATATATGTAAACAATACTACAATAATAAACGTCAACAATGACGTTTACATTTATACAGAAGGCGAAGTCACGAATATTCGCCTTCAAGGACAATCATCAGACTGTTTAAGTTGCCATATAAAAGGCAAGACAAAGCAGACAAATAGTAAAAGTTAGTCAGTCTTGTGTGAAGACTCGGCGTGTTTGAAGAGAGTAATTGTGGTTTGATGATCATCGTTACAAAGATCTGTCCAAATTATTGTTATTGTTTATGCAAACGTATAAACCGAAGAATAACAAACAAAGCAATTGTTGTTGTTTACATCAAGTTCTGAACAGTGGCACACAGAATTGTGCGAGTTATAAATACTTATAATTAAAACTAAACACAAATTTATTTTTAATTTTATTTGAAATCTATGAGCTTATATTTTAAACGTTAAAAACGTAACCACATTATAATCTTGACGATTGCAATAAAAGTTTTTATTTTTTTCTAGCAAATAAATCCATAAAAATAAAGGGTAGTGTAGGATATCGTATTTAACTGAATTATATTCACTGATTTAAAGCTATTCCTCTACGATATGACGTTAAAAGTAAAAACTTGAACCAAAAACTTTGTCTGTCCAATCTAATTCACATTGATTGTGGTATGCTTATGTAAACAAACATGCTCTCAGCAAGTGTGGACATAAATTTCAGAGGATTTCAAAACTTTTTGATCATTAACCCGAATATCGAAGACGTCATACAGACATGCTGCAACGTTCTTTAAGTTTTCATTTTTTTTGAAAGTGATACAACAAAAAGAACAGGTCACGAGGGGGTGATTGTTGTTAACAAAATCCCAATAAAAATAAATAAAAAACTTAAGTTTTTAAGTAAAAAAAAACAGAAACTAAAACTAAAAGCAAATACAACATAACAAATCATATTCATTTTTTTGTTTTTTTTTTTTTGTGGATATTTCGGGCAACAATTTAAACTGACAGCATGGGTGTGCATTAGAATGCAGTAGAATGCTTTAGTTCACCATACTTTTACAGAAATCATATCGAAACAGTTTTAAGTTGTTTTCTATTCCTCTTTTTGCTTTCATTTTATTCTTGTTTTGCTTTAGTTTTTCTTGTATTCTTATATGTTTGCATGCTTTGAATGTATGAGTGTATTGGCGACAGTTGTCCTCAGGGAAACTTTTATTCTCTATAAACGTAGAGCAGAGGTTTTAAATCTCAAACTGCAGTAAGCTATACCAAAAACTAAAAATTTAAAATGGGTGTGCCTTTATGAAAGCCAAGCATAAAAGTCGTATCATGTTTACTATCCCTAGTAGAGGAAACTTGAGTTCTGCTTGGTATTGTCCACGTATTGCAGGGGCCATTATCTTGCACATGCTGCCAGAAATTGCTTCAAAAAAACTTTCAAAGAATATGACATCATGTCCATTAAGTTTCCAATGGACATATCATTCACTAGCCTATAACTTGCATTTTTAAAACGGAAATACCAGTATATGGCCCACCCTGTATTTCCTTTAACATTGATTTACTTACATGTGTGTGTGATTTTTTCTCTTTCTTTCTTTCTATTTACTGACAGCCTGTTCCTGGTGGTATTGTAACAGTTTGGTGTTGTCATTCGACAAAATACACACACACTGACACACGTCTACACATACACACATACACTTTTTATATAAAGAAAACAGTTGTAGTTTTAACAATAACAAAAGCATTCAAACTACAGTATTCCCCCGATTTACGTGATAGAATATTCCGGAAAAAGGCGACGTAAATCGAAAGTCCTCTGATTTTGTTTAGAAACAACGTAAGGCAACGTAAATCGAAGTTTAAGGAACAAAATTTTTGACGACGTTATTCGAAACAACGCAAATCAAAACGACTCAGTCGAGGGAATACTGTAGTCGTAGCTAATGTTACAATAGTTATGTTGACATGTTAAGAAAATTTTTCCAGAATTAAAGTTGAAATCCAACAAACAGTAACGGAAAGGAAGAAAGAAATTAAAAAAAACTTTCAAGAATTATTAGAAAAAAAAAAATTGTTGCCAACGTGCCACAATAGAGTCGCCAACAATAACCGTAAAATTTCTTTGTAAAAATGAAAATATTTTTTAATTTTTTTTGTACAAGAAAAAAAGGCAATAAAAACATAGGACTTGGCTGAAAACAATTTAGGAAAGCTTTTAAAATAATATTTTTTTTATGTGAACGACGATATTTTAAAGTGCAACAATAATTGTTTGTGATACTCATAAAAGATCTGTGGATTATTGTAAAATTAAATTTTCTTTTAAAATAGCGATACACACACACAGTGCAGTTTTGAAAATTCTAAAAAAATATTTAAGAAGAATGTCTTAAACTATGTTCAGACAGGCACATTTATTGAGTCAATATTTGTTTATTTATGTGCAATATTTTCTGTGTTCAGACACATAATATACGCAATTTCTTTTCGCAGCTGGTAAACAAAACAGCTGATTGTTCCAACAACATTGTTTTTATTTTGGTCGCGAAAATTAGTTCCAAAAAAAGTTTGTGAAAAAATGGAAAAGAACACAACGTTGAAGAAGGTCTTAATAGTGTCCAACAGGAACGCCGAGCTATTGCGGTTAGTAGGTGCAACTTTTGATTCCAAAGTGGCTTCTCTCAGAAGGATGAGGAAGAAAAATTTGGTAATTCTGAAAAGTTTGCAGAAAAGAAAGCCCGGAATTTTTTTGTTTTATTCGTGTGTCGTTGTTGACATTTGAGTTGTCAAATATCAATTGAAAGTGTTCGGAAAACTGAACGTACTTATCACAGTGTTGTATTTAGAATTGTTCTCAATATTATAACAATTTGCGTACTTATTGAGCAATAACTAATTGAAATTTTATATGAAATATTGATCTTAATAATGGCGTTTGAAGACAAAAGGCCCGGGTTCGTATCCCAGGTCAGACATCAAAGCGAAAAATATTTCTTCGGCGACTTCCTCTCAGCAGATTTCTGGCAAAGGCTCTTAGAGTAAAAATTGCCATGAAAAGCTTCTCAAAAATCTGTCGTTCGGAGTCGACTTTAAACTGTAGATCCCGCCACTCACGTATAAAATTAACGCACACAACATAAGTGGTGTGAGAAGCTAAGTCGTAATCCTGACTGAAGGGTTGTAATGGCCAATTATGTATGTAATGGCGTTTATTGTGATTTATACAATAAAAGTGCCTGTCTGAACATAGTATTATTAAGACATCTCTTGAGCGCGCCACAATATACCAACAGAGTAGAGTACATAGAGTCATTGAGACTTTGTCTGGGATAACAACGTGTCTGAGCTATTACGAGAAAATTCTCCATCATAGTGTCATTGAGGAAATTTGAAATTTGTATGGCTTCGAGTAGTAGTTGGGAATAAACTTGTGTTTATCAATATTGAATTGGTTCCTAACCATTCTAGAAGTGTTCTTAATATAATCAAATCTAACCAAATGATCAAGTCTTCAGTCGTCTTCTTACGACATTCGTAGATAAAATTAAAATCGGAATTCATTATACAAGGCCATGAGGTCAACAATGGGCCTTGGTTTTCACACATTAAGCGATTGGATCTTTACTAAACATACAAACGTAATTGGTCATTACTACACTTCAGTTAGGACTAAGACGTAGGTTCTCGTAACATCCATGTTGTGTGTATTAATTTCATCCACGGGTGGCGAGAAACGAGAAATCGCCTTAGTCTAGAAAGTAATGTGTTAGCTTATTAGACATAATAGCAGGGTTCGAGCCCCAGGCCAGACATCAAAACAGAAGGTATTTTTTTGGCGATTTCCTCTCTGCAGATTTCTGGCACAACCTATGAGTGTAAAAGTTTCCCAAAAAATCTGTTGTCCGGAGTTGAATTTAAACTGTAGGTCCCGCCACTCACATATAAAATTAACGCACACAACATAAGTGGTGTGAGAAGCTAGGTCGTAATCGTGACTGAAGGGTTGCAATGGCCAATTATGTATGTAATTGCGTCACAATATGCCAACAGAGTAGAGTACATAGAGTCATTGAGACTTTGTCTAGGATAACACCGTGTCGGAGCTATTACGAGGAAATTCTCCATCATAGTGTCATTGAGGAAATTTTAAATTTGTCAGGCTTCGAGTAGTAGTTGGGACTAAACCAATTTTAAATAGGTTCCTAAACCTTCTACAAGTGTTCACTATATCGTAAAATCTAACCTATGATCAAGTCTTCCCTCGTCTTCTTACGACATTCATGGATAAAATTAAACCCGGAATTCAATATCCAGGGCCATGAGGTAAACACGGAACCTTGGTTTTCACACATAAAGCGACTGGATCTTTACTAAACATACAAACGTAATTGGTCATTACTACACTTCAGTTAGGACTAAGACGTAGGTTCTCGTAACATCCATGTTGTGTGTATTTATGGTGGCGAGACCCAAGAAATCGCCTTAGTCTAGTAAGTAATGTATTGGCTTATTAGACGTAATGCCAGGGTTCGAGCCCTAGGCCAGACATTAAAACAAAATACAAAACATAGGCCTTTTTTTGGCGATTTCCTCTCTGCAGATTTCTGGCACAATCTATGAGATTAAAAATAAAATTGCCAAATCTGTCGTTCGGAGTCGTCTTTAAACTGTAGGTCCCGCCGCTTATGTATAAAGTAATGTGAGAATTCTGACTGAAGGGTTGTTATGACCAATTATGTACGTAAGTATGTATGTATAATTTTAATGTGACCGCTTTTTTATAACAATTTTAATATGAAATTAAAAAAACAAAAAAATAAATTAAAAATAATTTCAATTGTCCATTGTTGCATGAAAACAATCAGAAAAATTAATCAAAAATAAGTTTTTCAATTAAAAGATTTCCATTAAAGTCTGATTAATTTTGTTTTGATTTCTGATGAAGAATTTTTGAAAGTTTTTGCTTAAACTTTAACCAGGATTTTTATCTCAAGGCATTAAATCATGAATTTTTCTTTTTTATTTTTCATAATTTTTATTAGCTTTTCCTTTTCCTTTTCTGCATTCTTCATTCTTCAATTCGTAATCCTTTTATTTTTTGATTTTTCAGTCGTTGCTGGTTTTTTTTGTTTTTCCTTTAATGGTCATGTACTTTTCCATTTGAACATATTTTTTCTTGCTCTCTCAAGTATGACGGTATGAATTCTCCTTTCTTTTTTTCTTCTCTTTTAAGATGGCAAATCATTTCGTTTCTGTTTTACACTTTTATTATTGCCCGGGAAAATATTTTTCACCGAAATGAAATAATTTTAGTTCCCTGGTTTCCACTGCAACTACTATTGCCACCATAAGGCAACAGTGAAAACCTTTATAAATTTCTTTTAAAAACGCAGAAAGTTCTTTGAAATTCGTTTGTAATTATTATTAAAGCCTTTACTGTAATGGCAATATGGTTGGATGCTGCCGTGTCTGCAATTAGGTTTTCTTTTGGAAACATTTGCTGGTACACACACGGTTACACGGTTACACAACTTGTTATTTGGTTTCTCATTTTATTTCTTCTTCTTCTTCTTTAACCAGCCTCCTTGCCTTAATCCTTGATTATTTCTTTACTTTTTTCTTCTTCTTATTTTTTTGTGTCATTTTTATTGCCAATTTAAATTTACTTTGCCTGCCTGCCTGCATATTCAGCAATCATAACTGGAGCATGTCTTACTCACACCATGCCAAGGAGAGGGGTTCCACAGTTCTACGGTTTTGATTCTTTTTTCCCTTTGGAATGTTTTTTTTTTATAGTTTTCCTTCTGCTCTTTTACTGCTAGTGCCTTAAAACCATCTGTTAGGAATATGCTGCACTACATACTTTTCTTTTGTTATTTTTGTCGTTTCCATTGCCATTCGATGCCATCCATCGATAAACGAAAATCCTTTAAAACAAATTGTAGAAATGCTTTCAAATGAAATTGTTTCATCAGCATTTGATGGCAGATGGAATTTTTTTTCTTATGAAATTGATATGAAGAACACACAGAGATTAATTAATAATTCCCCCTGCAAGCAATAAAAATTCCAAATCATGATGACATCAAATTTAATTTCACAATCAATCAAAACTAAAAGCATTTGCCAATCATTTAATCAAGGATTGGATTGACATTTGTGCCTGTGCTGTTGTATTTCATTTGATTTTTAATTTATTGTTTCGGTTTTACCTTTTAAAAACGTTTAAAATAAAAATAAATTTGTGTTTAGTTTTAATTAAAATTCTTTATTATTCACATAATTCTGTGTGCCACTGTTTACAACTTGATGTAAACAACAACAATTGCTTTGTTTGTTATTCATCTTTACACTCTTTTGCGTAAACAATAACATTTGTTTCACAAGTCTTTATAACGGAGATCTTCAAACCTTAATTATTCTTCTCAAACATCGCGCATCTTCACACAAGACTTGACTTGACAATCTGATGAATGTTCTTGAAGGCGAATGTTCGCGGTTTCGCCATTCAGTTATAAGTAGGCGTTTATCAATATTTTCTACTCATTGAACTTCCAAACGATCACTTATGTGAGTTTAATTCAGTTCCCCTTTATTTCATCTTCATTTACTCTTAAGTGGCTCTTTCTCCTCCTATCGTTGGCCAGATGATGCGTAGAATTATTTGCAAAATTTGTTGCTAAGCAAGTGCCATGCATTTGTGTTACGGGGTGCCATATGTATATATTGTTACGTTTTTACCTTTTAAAAACGTTAAAAAAATGAGTTCGTAGATTGCAAATAAAGTAAAAATAAATTCGTGTTTAGTTTTGATGAATTCTTTATTATCTGCACAACTTTTGCGCCACTGTTCCAGTTTATTCCACGTATACAACGATAATTTTCACAATATTTGTTTGTTCCTGATAATTCTCCGCTTACAACCTTTTTGTAAGCAACAACACTTGTTAGTTACCCTTTGCTCACAACCTTTTTGTAAGCACAACACTAACAACTGCTTCCTTCAGACGCAACTTGTCTGCACTCAACCGATTGATTTATCACTTCAACCAACGTAAAGTCGTTATCCACGACAAGCTTAATTCAAACTCTGAACACAACGTGCCGTCAGCACACATGACTGATTCAACTCAAACTCTGAACTCTGAATCATCTCTTGCTCGCTTTAGCTTGTCTTTTATATCACTGGATCATCAGTGTGATGAATGCCCTCGAAGGATGATGACGTCCTTCGGGAACATTCTAAAAATGTAAACAACTTATCTACATTTTTGTTATTTCTTGTTTACATTTGAGCAGGTAGATTAGTTGTTGTTGGGGTATTTCTCTGTCCGCTATTTTATACTGCAAATTGTTGTTTCTTGTTTACTTCTTTGTTCCCTTCATGTTGTTGTTGGTTATTTACGTCTTTTTATCCTTTATTCTTGTTTATTCATCGATCTTGTTAACAAGCGCCTTATTTTTGTTGGTATATTTTTTACTCATTCATGGATCACGTGAACAGTGCGCTGTTTTATTTTTGGAGCTTTTGTTTATCATTTTATGCATGATCCAGTATATTGTGTTGTGTTTGGAGCTTTTGTTTATTATTTTAACAACACCATTTCCACATTCGTAACAATATTTTATGCTGGAATTAAATGTTCTAAATTTATTATTTCACAATATGTTTGTGAATCGCTGTAGTCCAGTAGTTAATATGTTGGTTCAAACTCCGGGTCAGACGTCTCTAACAAAACGAAATTTGTATATTTCTTGGACGACTTTCTCTCAGCAGATTTCTGAATTGACATGAAAGTCGCAGTAACCTAGTCGGTAATGTTTTGATTTATACAGGGTGGCAGATATACAAGGCAACAAAGTAAAGCGCTATATTTTATTAATATTTTTTTATTGTTCAAAAGCAAAAGATGTTAGAAATAACATCAAATTTTAGAATCAGTTTAGATTTGTTCGAATTGGCCAGCTTTAGTACGAATTATGGCCTTCGAACGGCCTACAAGCCCTCACAGGTTGCACGAAAGTGGCTCTGCGGTATTTTAACTCATTCCCGGCGAAGCGCCGTCTTAAGATGAAACACTTTGGTATTTTTTAGTGATAACCTTACGGATTGAGATCCGGAGATTTTGGTGGCCATTGTACGGTAGAAATGAAGCGAGGAACCTCATTTTTAAGCCATTCTTGGTTAACGCCTGCTGTGCGGTGGTGCTGAGTCCTGTTGGAATGTCTATGGTCTGCGGCCGAAATGTTTGTCTGCCCAGAGCTTTAATTCTGTCTTTAAGACATTTTCCCGGTAATATTCGGCATTTATTTCGACCCCAAGGTCGATGAAGGCCGTTACGGCGGCCTACACCACTACCATCGGCTGCG
The DNA here is from genome assembly GCA_014635995.1 of Sarcophaga peregrina. Lineage (NCBI taxonomy): Eukaryota > Metazoa > Arthropoda > Insecta > Diptera > Sarcophagidae > Sarcophaga > Sarcophaga peregrina. The sequence continues at coordinate 7,389,510 of CM025790.1, read as the reverse complement.
CTTGAGTTCTGGTGGCCAATCGCAGGTGTAAATTTTAAGCTGACCTCTTTGTCAAGTAAACCCGATCATTTTGTTTGTTCACAAACTGCTCAATTTGGAATGCCGTCTCATTGGAGAAAACCAAATTCGGTGACTGGCCATTTTCTTGCAAGCGAAGTAACTCCTTGGCTCTCTCCAGTCTAACTTTTTTTGCCCTTCGGTGAGCTTTTGCACTTTTTGAAACTTCAATGGCTTTAGTCCAAGCTTATTTTTCAATATGAGTTGCATCCGTTCTCGCGATATGTTCAGCTTACTAGCATTTTTTCACTTTTCGGATCATTTCTTGTGTTGTTACAGTTTTTTTTGTCCACTTTTTGGACGCGATGCAACACTGCCAGTATCACGGTTACGAGCAATGGTACGAGAAACAAAAGATTTATTCACATTTAAATGCTGAAGGGCTTTAACGATAGCTACCTGTGATTTTCCGGACAAATATAAAGTAATCAAGATTAAATTCCAACACGAATAACTTTTTTCTAAATGCAATAGATCAAAATGATTTTGTAATAATACTAACTGTCGCTGGAATAAATCTGTCAGCTGTCAGATGACCGGTTTACAAATGATAACCACCTGAAGGTGGTTGCAATACATATCAGCAACCTTGTAGTTTAGACGAGGGGCTTCAGTCGTTCACATAATACGCCTGTAAGAACCTTATATGCGATAGGGAGAAGGCTTATACCCCTATAGTTGGCGCATATCGTAGATTCTCCGTTTTTCAGGACAGAACAGAGGATACTGAGGTTCCAATCGTTGGGCATACTTTCCTCTAGCCATATTTTGTAGATGAGCTGGTGCATGCGCCCTACCAACTCATCACATCCGGTCTTAAACAATTCAGCGGACCTGCCGCTTTCTTGTTTTTAAGTCGTATAATCGAGACTTTAACCTCTTCATGGCTAGGCGGCGGGATCTCCACGCCGTCATCATCGATCGGGTTCGGAACATTATCTCTAGAGGCGGTATTGATGTCGTCATCGCCTTGCAGTAGAGAAGTGTTTCCTCCACAACCTCAGCACCCCTTGCGGATCTGTAACCAGGTTTCCATTCTCATCCTTGCAGGAAGACGCTCCGTGCCTTGCAGGAAGACGCTCCCCTCGGTCAGACGCTTAACCTTTTGATAGAATTTTCGAGCGTCATTCCTACATCTGTACATCTCGGCTTCTTCACGCTCACGCCTTTCTTGCTCCCTCTTCTTGCGTCCGAAAAGGCGTCTCTCATCCCTTCTCCTCTCTCTGTAATTTTCGACAATGGCTCGCATAGCGACTGCAATGTTTTTCTGTATGCGGCGTATTTCGCTGCAGCTGCCTCGCGACACTCCTAGTCGTACCATTGATTTCGTTGGGGTGGGCGCTCGAAACCAAGGACTGTTTCCGCAAGGAGTGGGAGATGTTGGCCCACAATCCGCCAATGTCGCGGCCCGCTAATACTCTGAGATTAAATACAATTGCCCTGAAAAGTTTATCAAAAACCTGTCGTAGAGACTAAAAAGCTATGCATTATGTATAGGCATTGCTTTTTTAGTTAAAACCAAACGAATTAAGTTTCGCATTTAATTTATGATGGGAGTATCACTTCTCCAAAGATTAGAAACACTTTAACACGATTGTGCTGCGTGTGTGCACAAACTAAACTCAATATTATCTTCAGCACACAAGGTAATCAAGCATCCTCATGGTATCATGTCATATATCGTATCACAGCGTATGAATTCAATAAAAAAGTTTTACCAAAGAAATTAAAAAAAAAGTTTCTGAAACGACAATTGCCAATCAGAGAGGCCATTTGTGGCCTACATTTTCCATTCATGCATGCATTCATCCATCCAACCATCTGTCATATATTATGTTGTGTTGTGTTGTGTTATTTTATTTATATTGTGTAAGCATTATAAGCTTTATAAGCATTTTATATGCGGGGGGGGTATATGGCCTGTTAACTGTTTACACTCTATATTGTTGGTATTGTGGTTGGTGTTGTTGATATTCTTGCCATAAACCACAAATGTGTCAAATGTGTGATTTGATGCCATTTATTGTATTTTTTACTTCATTTGTATTCTTTTTCCATACTTTTCATGACAAACTTTCTAACAAAACTGGTAAAATGAAATGAGGAAAGAATATATTGAGGCCATAAATGGAAAACAGTTTGTTCTAATAATAATACTTTTATTGTTGTTGTTTTTTCTGTTAACAAAATATTTTGTTAGCAATTTTGTAATGAAATATTGTAATGCCTGGAGACGGAAGAGGGGAAGAGAATCCCTTCCCACGTTATTTCTATACAAGAACAGAAATAAACAAAAAGGATAAAGAAAACAAAAAGTATTACAAAGTTTTCAAAGAATGAATAAAGAAGGTGGAGGTGTCTCCCCATCCCCATTAAGAATTATAGAAAATAAAAGAAAATTCCTTGTTTTCTTGTTCTCCAATGTTATTAATGACTTTGAAGATGTTCATTTGTTATTAACGCCTTTCCCTTTTTTATTTTTTGTATTTGTTACGATTACAAGTCCATTTGTTGGGTTATTTTATTTACAATCCAGATATGTGCTCTCTCTCCCGATATAATGGCCAACCAAACCAGAAAACAAAACTTAAGTTTCCCTTTTTTTAATCCTTGTAACGGAAAACGGAAACCGGAAAAAAGGGAAAAAGGGGGAAGAGAATTAATAGATTAATTCGTACAAAATAATAAATGGCATGTTCGTCTAACTGAATTGAAAGAATTAAAAAGAATTTATTTGTTAAGGCAAGCAAAAGGAAATAATTTATTGTGGGATTCCGTTTTTATTTGATCAACTTTTAATTCAAAAGGCTGTGTTTTGTATTTTTATAGCCTAACCGTGCTAAGTAGGTGGGCTGCCAATTTAATGGGTTCATAAAAATATTAAGGTAGAGTTGAATGGGGTTTTAATTTATTTAAGATGGTTTTTTATCTTTCAGAGCCAGCAAATAAACAAGTAGGATGTAATTTAAGCACGGAAGTTCCTCAAATTTTAAACCAAATGTAAAGAACATCGTTTGATATTGTTACGAATATAAAAAACCAAGATATTGGTGTTTTGCTTTTACATCGTTTAACATTGAAATTATAAACAAAAAGGACAAACAAAAAACAATGCAGTAAACAAACCTGTTTACATATGATAATAACAAACATCAGCATAAAAATATTGTAAACAAGTAAACAAAAATACAAACAAAAATGTTACAAGTAAACAAAAATACAACAACAAACTCTAGCATAAAAAAGGTAAACAAAAATACAACAGTAAACACCAGCATAAAATATGGTAAACAAGTAAACAAAAATCCCCAAACAGAATAAATGTAAACAAAATACGCAAACAACAATAATGAATGTAAGCGACGACGTTTACATTTATAAACATTTCGAAAAGGCGAAGTCGTGCGTGACTACATGTCGACTATGCCGGTCCATTTATGAACACTTACATACTAATCGTAGTTGATGCCTTTACTAAATGGGTCGAAGCAATACCAACGCAAACTCAGCTCCACAAAAACTGTACAAATGCTTTGTGAAATTTTTGCCAGATTTGGTCTTCCACTAGTACTAGTATCAGACAACGGAACAAGTTTTACGTCTCAGGAATACCAAGAGTTTATCAAGTCAAATGGAATTTGCCAAAAATTTTGTGCTCCATACCAACCTGCCTCAAACGGCCAGGCCGAACGCTACGTGGCCACAGTCAAGGCGGGCCTCAGATCAATGTTAAAAGAATCTGGTGACATAAATTTGAAATTAAGCAGGTTGTTGATGCAATATCGGAAAATACCTAACTCAACAACAGGATTATCCCCTGCTGAACTCATTTTTAAAAGAACAATCCGAATAAGACTCGGCTTAGTAAAAATGGATGTATCATCCCGAGTCATTGACAAACAAGAAGTCTTTAAGGAGCCCATGCAATTTTCAAATGGTGAATTAGTTCAAGTGAGATTTTATAACAACAAAGCTCGCAAATGGAAATTTGGAAAAATAATAAAGAAAATAGGGAGCCGAATGTACGAAATATTATTAGATAATGTAAAACACATACGTCACGTCGACCAAATAAGAAAAACTAATTGATAGTAGAATTGACTATGAGACCGACTTCGTAATGGACAATGACATTGATCGGACATTAACGAAAAGTGCACCGTCGGAGTCAGATGCAATAAAGTCACAACCAGTTATTACAGCCGCATCACAGCCAACACCAGCCACTACAAATACACCAGCATCATCTCCAACCATTACAGCCGCATCACCACCAAAAGGACAACCCACAATCAACTCAGATACTAACAATCAAACGAATATTACCACGGGGCTCAGGAGATCAGTGAGGATTAAAAAAGCACCAAATCGTCTTAACTTATGAAGAGAAGAAAGTTGTCACATATTAGACTGTCAATTGGAAATACTGAATGAATTCCTAATTATTAACCAATATGGCAGCCCTGCTTTTTGACAGTTCCTCTTAATTCAATTTTAATTGTCTTTCTTTTTCCTTCTTCCTTTTTCTGTCTGCATTTTGACATTATTAACTTGCACCACTGAAGTATTTAATCTAATTTAACTAAACATTTTGTCTATAATGAATTTCAATAAAACAATAATTTTGAAAAGGAAAACACAGGACTCTTATTCAATTATATAAAACAAAATAAATAGCAGTCAAATACAACACGAACATTCGCCTTCAAGTACATTCATCATACTTTGTTTACTTTGCTATATAAAAGGCAAGGCAATTCAAGCTAGGGAGTTAATGAAACTCAGTCAGTCTTGTGTGAAGATATGGTGTGTTTGAAGAGAGTAATCGTGGTTTGAAGATCTCCATTACAAAGATCTGCGGAATAATTGTTTACATACATACATGATTGGTCATTACAACCCTTCAGTCAGGATTATTGGCCTAGTTGCTCACACCACTTTATGTTGTGTGCGTTAATTTTATACAAGAGTGGTGGGACCTATAGTTTAAAGTCGACTCCGAACGACAGATTTTTGAGAAACTTTTCATGGCAATTTTTATTTGATCCGCGGAAATACATTTTTTGGTTTGTTTTGATGTCTAGCCTAGGGCTCTAACCCTGTCTTTACGTCTAATAAGCGAATACACTATCTACTAGACTACAGTGACTTCTTAGGAATAATTGTTAAGTAATTGTTATTGTTTATGCAAACTTTATAAACAGACGAATAACAAAGAAGAGCAATTGTTGTTGTTTACATTAAGTTGTGAACAGTGGCATACAGGTTTGTGCGAATAAAAAAGAATTTTAATTAAAACTAAACATACATTTTTATTTTATTTTATTTGCAATCTACGAGCTTATATTTTAAACGTTTTTAAAATGTAAAATCGTAGCAATATGTTAAACTAAGGTTAAAGAAACCTATTCATTGTTCTTTAAGTCAAATTCATTTAACGAAGATTCAGAATATTAAAAATTAAACTTTTATTACTAAGTTTGCAAATAAATTGAAACTGGCTATAAAATCGTGAATGTTTTTTTAAAATATTAACGCATATTTAATGGGTTTGTCGATGAAGTATAATCCAGAAATATCAGAACATCAAATTTAATTTAATGTCACAAACAAAGACCCAATATTTCTTATCTTAATACACTTCCTGGTTTTTATTCGTACATTTTTATTTCATCTTGTGTTGTTACATTTAATTTCTATTGACCTTTGAAATTTCCCTTTCCTTCTGCTTTTTTTGATATGAATTTTTGTTTACTTTGGTGTTTTTTGTTCGTTTTTTAGTTTCGCTATTGAATTTTAATTAAACGCGCGTTTGTTTTAGTTAGCAATTACGGCCTGGTTTTTTATGGCCGGAAATTTTGAACAAAACACTTCAACACTAAATCGACTAATTAAAATCCACTCTACTTTACTCCACTCTACTCTACTCTCTTTCAGAAATGTTGTTGTTGTTGTTGCTGTTGCTGTTATTATCGTAAAATGTCTAAACAATTACAACAAGTGCCAAATAGAAGTCTATGGTAGAGTAGTGTAGAGTGGAGTAGCCTAACACAAGAGAGAAAATTAAAAAAGAGAAAGGCGAACCTGTAAACGAACAATTTTTTGTTTTTGTTTTTCTGAAGCCGTTTGGTGAAAAGTTTTCGTATGGAAAAGTTTACCAATTCAGGTTGTTGATAAGCAACATGGCTGGCTGGTTGTTTAACTGTTTTGCCATACAAATGTAAAACATAATTAACCGTTATAACACTACATACATACATTTTTCGGTATGTTGTATGTAAAGAGGGAAAGAGAGAGAAAGAGAAAGAAAAGAAAATATGTTTACAGGCAATTTATAATTACAGGGTTTTGATAATGGTTAGTGTTATTACAGCCTACGTAGCAGTAAGCTAAGTACGAAACAGTCTTTCGCATCACAGAAGTAACGTAGTGTTAACGGTTTAAAAGTCTTAATTTTTTTTGGGATTGTAAGCTCGATATGTATGTGCAACATATCGTAGTTCTACTGTCCTTTTATTTGCTTTAAAGCAGGCTTGAATTATATGTTAACAAATGAACAAGGAAGACTGTAATCTATTGTTACGTTTTAGTCTTTAAAAAATGTTTAAAATATATGCTCTTCGGTTGCAAATAAAATAAATAAAAATCTGTGTTAGTTTTAATTAAAATTCTTTATTATTCGCACAAATCTGTGTGCAACTGTTCACTACTTGATGTAAACAACAACAATTTCCTTTCTTTGCTATTCCTCTTTGCACTATTTTGCGTGAATAATAATAATTACTAGTTACCTTTGTAACGGAGAACTTCAAACCACGATTACTCCCTTGAAACACACGGCGTCTTCACACAAAACTGACTGAACTTTTACTAACTCGTTGCCTGTTTTGTATAGCCTTTTATATAGCAATGTATACAGTCTGATGAATGTTTACGAGATCACCATAAACGTAAACATGGTTATTTCCATATTGTTGTTTGTGTATTTTGTTTACATTTATTTTTGTTAAGTTTGTTGGTATAGTTTTGTTTACTTGCTTGTCAGTTTTTTATGGTATCGATAATGTGTACATACTTACATAATTGGTCATTACAACACTTCAGTCAGGATTATTGACCTAGTTTCTCACACCACTTATGTTGTGCGTGTTAATTTCATACATAAGTGGCGGGACCTACAGCTTTTAAAGTCAACTCCAAACGACAGATTTTTTTGAGAAATTTTTCATGACAATTTTATTTCCCTTCAAAGGTTTTGCCCGAATTCTGCTGGAGGAAATCGCCGAAGAAATACTTTTTGTATTTAGTTTTGATATCTGGCCTGGGACTCGAACCCTGGCTTTACATCTAATAAGCCAACACACTCTCTACTACACTACGGTAATTTCATAATGTGTAAACAAGTTTATTTTTTTTCTTGTTTTCATAGCTTTTGTTTATAAAGCTAGTGTTAAACGATGTAAAGCCAGTATTGAGGCACATTTTCTACTGACCATTGCTTTGCTTTAAAGGAGGCTACACCTAAAAGATTTTAATTTGAATTTGGTCGTATGAATAGAAAGCCTGTCAAGTACATATCGACAGGTGAATGAGGAAGATAGTAAACTATATTGGTGGGTATAAAGTCTCATTCTTATATCGTAGAGTAGTCAGCCATGGATCAGCTAGTTAGTGCCATTGCTGTCAAACTAAAAATCCAAACTAAGACAGTGCAGGCTAGAGCTACAAAACATCGATGACATTGTACTGTTGATACACACTACAACCCTTTGATCAGGATTACCACCTAGCTGCTCACACCACTTACGTTATTGTGTGTTAATTTCATACATGAGTGCCGGGATCTACGGTTTAAAATCGACTACGAGTGACAAATTTTTGACAAACCTTTTCATGGCAATCTTATTTACTCTTATAGTTTTTACCAGAATACTGCTGAGAGGATGCCGCCGAAGAATTATTTCGTTTTGTTAGAGATGTCTGACCTGGGGTTTGAACTGTGCCCTCATGTCTAATAACTTGACACACTATATACTAGATTACGAGGACTCCAACAGTATTTACAAATTTCTATTAGTAAAGCTAATAGGTTGGCCGTAGATCTTGGAGTGGGTATCGTGTTACATATTAACTCACTACTGATCTCGCGATTCTCTCTGGCGGTGTTCATCTTTATAAACGAAATCTATGTTTACAAAGCGGGCAGGAAGTTGGTAAGTAAAATGTTATCACATTTGTATGCGCCCTGATTTAATCAAAATTTGTGCTTTTGAGAATGGAAAATACTGCGGTGAAAGCGGCTGGTGTTCTAATCTCTTTATGTGAGTGTTGAATCGAAAAAGAAATGTTTGAAATAAAACACGATGAGTTGATGATTGTTAATGTTCGATGGTTGAAACGATAATGATTTTATTTTTAAAGGAGATTTGTCTCTAAGTTAATATTTGCAAGTTACAACAAATCTTTTACGGTTATATATTATAAGAAAGAAGAATATAAACGAGAGTTCTAAAACTCATACATAGATAATGTTTATAAGCAAAAATATGTACGAAAATGAAATTAACAAAAATGAATAAATAATGTAATATAAAATACAGTGAAAGAAATGCAAAAGTGATTGTGACCGAACATACTCCGCCCCATTGAAAGGGCCTTTCAATCCGCTTCGTTAATTGGCAAGGGAGCAAGCTTATGGATGGATCTTCGAAAAATTCCTTTTGACGTCTGAACATCAACGACTCGAACTCGACCGTCGCTGCCAGGGATAACCTTTGTGATGCGACCAAGAAGCCACTTTTGAGGGGGAAGATTGTCTTCGTGGATAATGACCAATGTTTTTTCTTTAATATTGACGGTTGGACTTAACCATTTGGATTTCTGTTGAAGACTTAAAACGTAGTCACGTGACCATTGTAACCAGAATTGTTGTTTTAAGTAAGTGATGCGTTGGAAATACTTTAAGTGTTGGATATTCTGATGTTGATATACGGGTTCATCAGGTAATGCCAAGAGCGATGAACCAATCAGTAAGTGAGCGGGGTGTCAACGCTTCACCATCATTTGGGTCGTCAGAACGTGGTGACAACGGACGCGAGTTCAAAATAGCCTCAACCTCAATGAGAATGGTTTGAAGTTCTTCATATGTAACACCAGCGTTAGATACATTTTTGACTAGAATTGTCTTTGTTGATTTCACAGCCGATTCCCAAAGGCCACCGAAATGGGGAGATCGGGGTGGAATAAACGAAAATTGAAAGTCGGTAATCTCACTGTACTCCATCAGAGACTTGATTCTATCCTTTTCGAAAAACCTTTGTTTAAAGTCATTAAGTTTTGACTGAGCACCCACAAAATTTGTCGCGTTATCGCAATACAAGCGCTGCGGGATTCCACGTCTTCCAATGAATCTTTTTAAGCATAGAATAAAGGAATTAGATGACAAGTCCGAAACTAACTCGATGTGAATAGCTTTTGAGGCGAAGCAAACAAAGATGGCTACGTACGTTTTATATGGCGGTTTGCCCCTGATTCGGTAGGATGTGTAGAATGGGCCACAAAAGTCAACGCCACAAACAAGAAAAGGGCGATGCCCAGTTATCCGATCAGCGGGTAAGTTACCCATAACTTGTTGCAAGAGACGAGGTTTGTATTTGAAGCAGTGCACGCAGCTCCGAACAACTTTTCTTGCAACATCTCTGGCATTGATGACCCAAAATTGCTGACGTAAAATTCCGATGAGGGCTTTCGGTCCTGCATGTAAGTGTTTCAAATGAAGATGTTTCACGTATAAGTGGGTGAATCGATGATCTTTTGGAAGAAGTGCTGGAAATTTTGTGTCATATGGTAAAGGTGCATTTAATAATCTACCTCCTACTCTTAAAATTGATAATACTGTACGATGACCTTGAATGTCGTGTAAAAACGGCGATAATTTCTGCAATGATGACTTTAGAATTTTTCCTTCTTGAATGCGTTCAATTTCTTCCTTGAATGAGGATTGTTGAATGTCATGTATCACTTTCCAGCTAGCTAATTTTAGCTCTTCCGTGGTGATGTAAGAATTTTCTTTCTTTTGATGAAGAAAACGATAAATATAAACGATGATGTGTAGGATTCGAAGATACGATGATTGGTTTTGGATGATTTGTGAAATAATTGAAAGATCGTTGACTGTTGTTTTAAATGTTGTCTTTCTAAGCTCCGAAGAAGGAAGTTCTGTATTATTGATTGAACTATTGGGCCAGTAACTTTCATCTTTACGAAGAAAAGTTGGGCCTGTGAACCATATTGTTGCAATAAGTTCGTTTGCTAAACAGCCGCGAGATACTATATCTGCTGGATTCTCTTTCGATGGTACATGCCGCCAAGGTATATTGTTAGTGATGTTTTGGATTTCTGAAATCCTATTAGCCACAAAGCAAACGTATGATGAAGAATGATTTTTAAGCCAATTCAAAACAATTTTTGAATCTGTCCAAAAAAGTATACGGTAATTATAATCTTCCTTGAATTGATCTTTGATTTTCTCCCATGTCCTACTCAATAATAATGCCGCACACAATTCTAATCTTGGCAATGATTGTTGCAATACTGGTGCCACTTTTGATTTTGCAATAAGCAAGTTTACTTGGATTCCCTTTGGTGTTTTACTTCTAATATATATACAGCACCCATAAGCCAACTGTGATGCATCCGAGAAGCCATGAATTTCAAAATTCTCTGCTGGATTCAACCCCACATATCTGGGTACTTCGATTTGATTGATGTGAGGTAGTTTTTCCTCCAACTGAACCCAGCGTGATTGAAGTTTTTCACCTAGAAGTGAATCCCAATCAATCTGTTGTTTCCATAACTCTTGAATCAAAATTTTAAATAAAGTTACAATGGGGCTGAGCAAACCCAATACATCAAATATTCGAGCAACTGCTGATACTATCGAGCGTTTCGTTAACCTTTCAATTTTCGGAAAATCAAATCGGAAGCAGAAAACATCTTTATCAGGTTTCCATGACATTCCGAGAGCTTTAGTGATATTCTCATTGTATGTTTTAAAAAGCAATTCTTGGTTTAAAGTTTCGATGTGTGAACAGTTGGAGTTCCATTTCGAAAGTTCAAGACCAGCTTTGTCTAATATTTGAATTATTTCTGCTTTTTTATCTGTTAGCTCAGCAAAGGTAGATGCGCCTGTGAGAAGGTCATCTACATACAAATCATTTTTCAGTACTTTAGAACCAAGAGGAAATTGCTTAGCATATTTATCAGCAATTAATGAAAGGCTCCGAATAGCTAAAAAGGGCGCGGCTGAAGTGCCATATGTCACCGTATTTAGTTGATATAGATTGAGGGGCTTTGTTGGGCTATCTCTCCAAACGATAAGTTGGAAGTTTCTATCCCGTTTGTCAACCAGAAATTGTCGATACATTTTACAAATATCGGCCGATAATGCGTATTTATGAAAACGAAAACAAAGTATTGTAAGAACTAGTTCTTTTTGAATTGTTGGACCAACCATAAGAAGATCGTTGAGCGATATATTTGAAGATGTGCGAGCCGATGCATCGAAAACTACCCGCAATTTGGTAGTAGTACTTTGAAGGCGCAATACTGAATGATGGGGTATGACGTAGTGGGGTCTATTCAAAACGTCATAGTTAGTTATTGACATATGACCAAGGTCTATATATTCACGCATGAAATCAATATACATATTTTTTAATACTTCGTCTCTTTGAAGACGTTTTTCCAACGACAAAAAACGACGACGAGCTGCTTCGAAAGAATTTCCAAGTTGATTAAATGAGCCTTTAAATGGCAAACGAACCTTGACTCTCCCGTTGGGTTCAAAAACCGTGTGTTTGACAAAATGCAACTCACATTGAATCTCTTCATCTGATCTTACGGGCTTATTTCGAGGAAACTCTTCTATTTCCCAAAAGCTTTTTAACAATGAGTCGAGTTCCTTTACTGTGGTGACATAGCACGCTGAAAGTGAATCACATGGTCGAATATTCATTTTTCCACCTACGATCCAACCCAATTTGGTATTTATAAGTGAAGGCATGTCAGGTCCCATGCGAATGTTGCCGTCGAGTAACAAATCAAAAAATACTTCAGAGCTCAACAGTAAGTCAATACGCTGAGGCACGTTGAATTGAGGGTCTGCCAGTTGAATATCAGGTGGAATAGTCCAATCTAAATTCAATCGTTCTGCTGGCTGTCGTGAAGAAATCGATGGAGTAACTAAGAATTCTGTTCTTAATTTAAAGTTCGACAAACGAGATTTAATTGTTGCAGTAACCTTGGATTTGAGCTGAGTGCGTATGTCGGAAATACCTGCTACTTCTTGGACTGACTTACACTGCTCAAGCCGAAGACGGCTAACTGTTTCTTTTGTAATTAGGTTAACTTCTGAGCATGAATCTAATAGCGCACGACAAGGTTGTAAAATTCCAAAAATATCTCTTACTAAAACGATAGCTGTGGGAAGTAAAACTCGACGATGACTGTATGTAAGGAAAGCTGAATTTGTAGTTAAATGTATTGCTGCTGCGCTATTGACCTGATGAGATGATAATTGTTTACTCGATGAAGTTGAAGGCTGAAACGATAACGATGACTGTAGCGATGGCGAAGATTGAGATGGTTGACGTGAATGTGATGACGGTGATTGTTGAAACGACGAGGAGTTTGAATACGATGGATGTTGTACTAATGGCTGCATAGCTTGCTGGTGATCTGTCGAAGAATACGAAAACGAATTGTGCAACGAAGTGTGGTGAGAAATACGACAAGTATGGCATCTTGACTTCGATTGACATTTTGAAACCATGTGACCTTTGCGAAGGCAATTAATGCAAAGGGAAGACGACTTAACGAACTCAAAACGACGAGGTATTGGTAGAGCTAAATATCGAGAACAACTTCCGATGAAATGATCTTTCCCGTGGCAGTATTCACACGATAGGTTGGATGTGACAAACGGTAATCCGGGACGTTTATTCTTAAACTTATTGGCTACATTATTTTCTGCGGCTCTACTTTCCAGGAATTGACAGCGACGACTTAAAATTGAATAACATTCTTCCCATGATGGCAATTTGTCGAACTTTTGTTTTTCATCATAGACAGCTTTTGACTCTGAATCAATTTTTGACAGTACAATATGAATTATAATCGCATCCATAATTTGTTGTTCAGAGCCTAATGATAACAAGGAGCTACGAAGTGCAGCTACACTGTCTATTATGGACTGTAAAGCAATGACATTCCCTTTGTGTGAGGGCGAAATCGCAAACAAAGAGTTTATGTTATCAATAAAAATAAGAGATTTGTTATCATAGCGAGCTTTTAGGCAATCTAAAGCCTTTTGATAATTGTCTTCTATAACCGGGAAAGGCTCTAGAAGGGTTAATGCTTGGCCGGCGAGGCAATTGAGCAAATAATTGAATTTGTCAATCGTAGGTATACAAGTCTCATCATGAACTAACATTTTAAAAGATGATATAAATCGATAATATTCGGAATATTTTCCGTCAAATTTTGGAAGCTTCAACTTGGGCAGACGATTTTGGTGTGAAAATGATGAGTTATTTAAAAAACTTTGATCCATATCACTAGACCGGCGTTTTCTATTCAATAAATCAACCATGAAACTTTTACTTGAAATAAAAAGTTCTTCTAGGTCTGTGCGGCCTTCATCATTCGAATCCAAACGCTCAATTTGTGTTTGAATGTGACTTACTTGTTTAAAGTACGATTCTAGCATTTGAAGACGACATTCAATTATAGTATAATCTGTCGATGCTCCTTCCTTTTCAACCTTGCCCTTTAATTTACTTATAGTGCGTTTCATTGCACTTCGTTGCGATTTTAACGACGATAAATCGCTTTTGATCTTAGCTGCGTTTTCTTCGTCACTATTCATTTTGATTTAATCCACAATTTTGTAAATATTTAAAGTTGATAATTTAAGAGTATTGATGAAACAAACTGGTGATCAGCTAATACTTGAAACAAATGAAAATGATACACTATTTAATTTACCAATGACCTTGATGATGATTTGTTTTTGTACCATCTGTCTCCAAGTACTTACATGCAGGAACGAAAGAGATGAGATGATGATGATGTTAATAAGAACTTTAACTGCATATGAAGATAATTACCAGAGAATTGAAGAAACGAATTGAATTGAAACAAATCCAATTGCGGAACGAAAAATGCGATGAAAGTATTTGTTTCTCTTGTTGAAAAAAGCGATGATTATGAAGATAATTATGAATTGACGAAAACGATGATTATGAAGATAATTATGAATTGACGAAAACGATGATTATGATGTGATTTAATGAGCGAATGCGATGATATTGGAATTTTTATTTTATTTTCAGGTTACCGATGAAATTATGTTTTTATTATATATATGTTTTTATTTAACAGTCTATATTTTTTTTAATTAATTAATTTATAAAACTCTTTCTTATAATTTTAACCGTCCTGTCACGGTCGCCAAAATGTTGAATCGAAAAAGAAATGTTTGAAATAAAACACGATGAGTTGATGATTGTTAATGTTCGATGGTTGAAACGATAATGATTTTATTTTTAAAGGAGATTTGTCTCTAAGTTAATATTTGCAAGTTACAACAAATCTTTTACGGTTATATATTATAAGAAAGAAGAATATAAACGAGAGTTCTAAAACTCATACATAGATAATGTTTATAAGCAAAAATATGTACGAAAATGAAATTAACAAAAATGAATAAATAATGTAATATAAAATACAGTGAAAGAAATGCAAAAGTGATTGTGACCGAACAGTGAGGGTCATGAGTTCGATTGCAAAAATCACTGTCGAAATACCCTGTATGCACTCGAAAAAAACTAATTACACCGAAAAGAGCGCCATAACAATCCACCAGCAAACAAAAAAACGTACTGAAACTCCTAAAGTTTTACAAAATGACCCCATCAGCATAACTTTTATCACACTCTCCCTCTCCCCACTCACGTTGAGTTCTAATTATAAACGAATAAATGAAATTTAATTTGCATTTGTTTAAAATCAATGGGCATTTCGCCGAACGGAAACGGAAGGGGCATAAGGCAAAGTAGCAGTATATTTAAAATAAAAACACATACAATTACATACTCTGTGTACATTGAGTTGGCTTATTAACAGGTATTCCATTCATCAGCGCACAATAAACGTAAACATATTTAGCCAAGTTCATAGAAATACCAATAGAATGTTAACTTTCAATTAACGAATGCTTAACTCTGAAATACAATCTAACGAATGTATGCGTACCCAACTGCCAATAACTGGTCTTTAATGTATACATGCAAACACACTCACATAAATATCATGTTTAATACATTCAAATACTTGGAATTCTCCATTCTAAGTAGTAGATCGTATAATAAGAAGCCTACGTTCAATAGTTCTATTCATTCGAAATGGATAACGTTATTGGAAAATATTTAATGTGGACTTAAGAGAGAACTACAATTATGTTCATTGGTATGTAAGGTTAACTTAATTTGCCCCTGGACTACAGTGTATTCTTAAAGAATTGAGGATTTTGTAATACAAATTACACTTCATGTCGCTTTGGCCCAGAATACAGCAAGAAAATGTAGATTATTTAAACGTTTCCTGCATATGAGACTTAAGACCACCGAGTCATTGGTTTCGTGGAAAGTTTACGAAAAACACTTTTGCTAAAAACATTGCCAAAACTCGGCAAGACAGGTGGATTGTTGCTAAATACTTTTAAAGCCGAGTCCTTCCGGCCTTAGACTGCAGCTACGATAAAGATTTAAGCAATGACCTCAGCGATTCTAATATAAATATGGATGTACAACGGAGCTCATGTAATTTAATGTAATCTTTTTATTTACTCAACCACCCATTGCCATTGACTGACTTAGTGCGTCAAGAAATCGGAGAAGTCGCCTTAATTCGTCCGATATATTGTTACTCATTAAAAACTTTTAAAATTTGAGCTTGTGATTGCAAATAAAATAAAAATAAAACTTGTGTTTAGTTTTAATTAAATTCTTCATATTTGCACAATTCTGTATGCCACTGTTCGCAACTTGATGTAAACAACAACAATTGCTTTGTTTGTTATTCCTATGTTAACGCACTTTGCATAAACAACAGCAATTATTAGACAATTTTTTTGACAAAAATCTTCAAACCACAATTACTCTCTTCAAACACACCGCGTCTTCACACAAGACTGACTGAACTTTTACTACCTCAGATGCCTGTTTTGCCTTGCCTTTTATATGGCAGAGTAAACAGTCTGATGAATGTTTTTGAAAGCTAACCTTCTCGAAATCTATATAAATGTAACATCGTTGTTTACGTTTATTATTGTAGTGTTGTTGGTATATATTTGTGAACTTGTTTGCCATTTTTTAATGCTTGAGTTTGTTGTTATATTAAGCAGTATGATAATTTGTAAACAGGTGTGTTTACTGCATTGTAAGTTATTCGAAAGAGTTGTGGGGATTTTTTTGTTCAGTTCCTATTTAAAATCTACACATTGTAGCTGAGAAATTTATTGATGTGGTCAAGATCAATGGTTATATACATGCGTAGGACATACTTTTTTGAACCTAGAAGATCTAGAGAGCCATTAGTGAGTTCTCTCAGTGCTTAAAATTAAAAATATTTGATTCTGAAAGGCAAACTGCTTAAGTGTTATGATATTTTACTAATCTCAGCAGTATTGCATCCTTCGCTATGACTTAAAAAGCCTTTTTATAAGCGTGAGGAGTCCATATGTAAATATATTTTATGGTCATCATACTGCCTCCAGAAGTCGTTGAGAGGCTTTGCCTTAGCATAATGGCCTTTTCATCCATGCGTAGGATATACTTTTTTAAACCTAGAAGATTAAGAGAGCCATTAGCGAGTTCTCTCAGTGATTAAAATTAAAAATATTTGATCCTGAAAGGCAAACTTCTTAAGTGTTGGGATATTTTACTAATCTCAGCAGTATTGCATCCTTCGCTATATCTTAAAAAGTCTTTTTATAAGCGTGAGGAGTCCATAAATGCTCATCATACAGCCTCCAAAAGTCGTTGAGAGGCTTTGTCTTACCATAATGGCCTTTTCATCCAACTACACCGTTTCCTGTACCATTGTTTGAGGTCGTATTATCCGTATGCCAGCCATTGTGTAGTGGACTGTTGTTATTATTCACGTTTTGTTTAATTAATAAAAGTCGAATGCGTTTACAAAATTTTACAAACTGAAACCATCCCCTAACCACCCACAAATTCAAAGAAGAATTATCGAAAGTTTTGTATTGAATTTTTGGGTTGTTAATCATCATTTGTTTGCCTTTGTAAAAGCACAGAGAGTTGAAAACAATTTTATACCAGCCACCACCAGTAATATTATTTTCTATTTTTTTCTAAACAATTTTTAATTACAAACATTTAATTTTAATGGTAATTTTACTCTATGTAAACAGAAAAATAACTTAGTTTTTAATGATTTTTTTATTTTTCTTCTGACGAAATTTTTTTTTTTTTGTTTATTTTTGTGTTTGGCATACTAATTTCGTGTGCCCTTGTTGCTCTGTGAGCAGGATATCAAGAAAATTTGGCAGCCACTTAAACCATCATTCTAAATTTTGTATTTCATTTTATATTTAAAAAAAAAGAAATGTTCGTACTTTTTTTATTTGATTTTAATTCCTTTTTATCATATTGCTGAGCCACTTTTTTTTGTTAAGTACGAAATGAAAATGAAAAAGAAAATCTTTAGCAAATATTTTGATTTCATTTGCATATCGATAATTGAATTTTTATTTTGTTTTTCTTCCATTTTTTTTTATTTTTTGGATTTTCAGTCTTGAAATGTTATAAAAAAGTTTTTTTTTCTTTGGAAATATAAAAATTATCTTTTCATGAATTTTATTATTTTTTAATTTAAAATTGAATTTTAATTTTGTTTTTAAAGTGTGTGAAAAGTCTTTTCAAATTCATGAATTTTTAAAATTTATGCATTTTGTTCTTTCTATGTTTGTATGCATAGAGACTTAAGGTTATAATGGTTAAATGAGGTCATTCAAAAGGTCTGTTTATTGAGAAAATATTTAAAAAAATGTAAGAATAAGAGAAAACATTTTAATAATTTATTGACTATCAATATTATGACGCATTTCGGAGTAATTTTGCATGACTATATACTAAAGTTTGGATAGCATTTACTTGAAATGGCAAAAAATATTTCGTTTTAATCTTTTAAAAACCTTTAAAATATGCGCTCGCAGATTGCAAATAAAATACAAATAAATTTCTATTTAGTTTTAACTAAAATTCTTTATTATTTGCACAATTCTGTGTGCCACTGTTCCCTATTTTATGTAAACAACAACAATTGCTTTGTTTGTTATTCCTCTATTTACAACCTTTGCATAAACAATAACAATCACTAAACAATTATCCCATAGATCTTAATAACATAAATCTACAAACCACAATTACAAGACTGATTGAACTTTAATAAAGCCGGTCACTAGCTTTGCCTTACCTTATATATGGCAGAGTAAACAGACTGAAGAATGTTCTTGAAGGCGAATGTTGATTACTTCAAACATACATAATTGGCCATTACAACTCTTCAGTCTGGACTATTGACCTAATTTCTCACACCACTAATGTTGTGTGTGTTAATGTCCGTAAAGTCATGTACATAAAGTCTACTCCAAACGACAAATTTTTTAAGAATTTTTCATGGCAGTTTTTTCTTTACTCTCAGAGTTTTTGCCCGAAATCTGCTGAGAGGAAATCGCCGAAGAAATTTTTTTTGTATTTTGTTTTGATGTCTGGCCTAGGAGTCGAACTCTGGATTTACGTTTAATAAGCCAACACACTATCTACTTGACTACGGCGACTTCATGAACACTGCGACATCTCGAAATCTTTACAAATGTAAACATTGCTGTAGTGTTGTTAGTGAATTTTTGTTAACTTGTTTACCACTTGTAAACAGGCTTGTTTACTGCATTGTTTACCTTTTACTTATAATTTTAATATTTAGCGATGTAAAACCAACATGACATAAAATTTAGATTTTTAATTTTGGTAACAATATGAACAGACAAGAAGAGACTAATTGCTAGATCTTGCTGAAATCAAAGGCGTTTCAAAATAAGTTAAACTTCACTTATTAATAGAAAGTTTTTCAACTGCGAAAGCAGAACACAAGATGGAACTTCATTGGTTCTTTGTGAATTCTAGTAAGTTATTCCTGCAGTTAATTGATGAGATTTAGGGAAAGATTGCCACATACATACACACATAATTGATCATTACAATTCTTCAGTTAGGATTTCAACCTAGCTTCTCACATCACATATACTGTGCGAGTTAATTTTGTGCCCATATGAGTGGCAAGATTTTTGAGAAACTCTTCATGGTAATTTTATTTAGTCTCAGAGTTTTTGCAAGAAATCAGCCAAGAGTAGCCTGGCTGGATTTGGTTGTATTTTCCAGTTTTTTTAATGCTTGTCCAGTTTCAAATCATGTTAGCCAACAGTGAGTGTATGTACATTTGTTATACAACTCAGTTATGATTTTCCTCTTTTATCATCATGACAACATATCTCAACACTAGAACAGCTGATGTCAAAGTAAAAACTCTTGCGATACGATTTCTTTACGTACATCTTTTATTTTTCTGTATATGAAAATAATACAAATGATTTGCAGAATTTGCAGAAAATCTTAAAACAGATATTGATGAAGAGGCTGGTCCATCAAACAGACGTCTGACAACTTTTGGTGCTCGGACTGATGTAATTTATACTGATTTCAGTAAAGCTTTTGATAGGGTTGATCATAGAATTTTGCTTCTTAAACTTTTACTAATCGGTATTCCTGATACTATTCATCGTTGGCTAGACTCCTACCTCTCCTTTAGGACTCAGAGGGTATTGTTTAGGAATGTATTGTCTAAGACTGTATATGTTACTTCTGGTGTTCCGCAGGGTAGCCATTTGGGTCCTTTACTGTTTTTATTGTTTCAGAATGATCTTCCTTCTGCTCTTTCTGATTGTAATATTCTGATGTATGCTAACGACGTTAAATTATGTTATAATTTTGACGATGATCATGGCCAGGCTGTTCTTCAGCGAAATATTGATTTGTTTGTTACTTGGTGCAGGATAAACTTAATGGATCTTAATTTGAGAAAATGTAAAGGCATGGTTTTCTCTCGTGGTGGTGTAATCTCTTCCACTTATGTGATTAATTCTTGCCCTTTGGAAACTAGATTTGGGAATATTATTGGATATTAAATTGTCTTTTATTGATCATATTAGTTTGATGATTGGCAAGGCCCGAGCTGTTCTTGGTTTTGTGAAAAGATGGGCTAGGGAATTCATTGATCCTTATATAACAAAACTACTGTACATTTCACTTGTTAGACCTATTTTGGAATATGCGTCTGTTATTTGGAATCCATACTACGTTATCATAGTGATTCAATTGAGTCTGTGCAGAGACAGTTTTTATTATTCTGTTTACGTGGCTTAGGATGGGATTACACCAATGGGCTTCCGCCGTATGAGGATAGATTAGCTTTGGTAAAACTTCCAACTTTGGAACGAAGGAGGTCTGTTTTAGGTGTTTGTTTAATTTTTTATCTGGTTAAAGGTGATATCAATTCTGAGTTTTTGCTTTCTAACCTGAATTTCAGCATTCCTGCAAGATTTTCACGGCACTATCGTCCTCTTTCTTTAGATTTCTATAGATCGAATTATGCATGTAATTTTTCTTTTCGTAGATTATGTAATGATTTTAATTTGTATTATGATTTTATAGATTTTAATTGTAGTGTTTGTAATATAAAACGTAGCTTGTATTCTGGCATTAATTTATAAGTTATTGTATAAAAACGTATTTTTGTTCTTGTTTTAGATAGTTCCGTTTTTTTGTTACATTATTCAGCTTGTGATTAAGTTCTGTAGCAGTTTTATGTTCTCGTTGCCATAACTTTTCTCTTTCCCGCTACAGTCCGGACTGTAGCGTGTACGTGTCCCTACGTAATGGGGACGAGCCCTCCGCGGTCGGGTGAGGGTGGGTTAGTGTGAGGCCGGGGCGTTCGATAAAAAAAAGATGGAAATAGTTTGCAAAATATGCTGATTGGATAAGAAAAAAAGATTATTACACGGCAGAGTGTAAATTGTGCCAAACGGACACTATAATCAAATATGAATATATTATTAGCCTATTAGCTAAACTATTTCGAATTTTGTAGTCCCAACAGAGACAAAAACTGAAACAACACTCTCCAAGACTGAGCTCGTTTGTGTTTACCACAACGTTGTCCATGGATTAAGTAACAATTAACATTTTCTCAGTATTTTTTTATGTCCTGCTTTTTGTTTTGTCCAGCTTTTTGTGAACTGGAATCTGGCAAGCATAGCTGAGAGATAGCCCACAAACCCGGGCTTTACATCTTATAAACCAACACACTACCTACTAGACTATGGCGTCTACAATTTCCATGAACATACTGTACCAAAGTACACAGGAGAGATCAATTAATTTAAGTTCGTAATGCGTCATCACGTGTCTTATTTATCTGATTAAATTTTATATCTACAGACTTCCTAAGATTAGAATCTATGCCCACTTTAATATTAAAAAAAATTGATTTTCATAGAGTGGATCAAATATTCCCAAATTTTTGACAAATTCATTGAAATTATTTATTTTTGTTGGATTCTAAACAAGTTTCAAAACCTAAAAACTGAGAACATATGCTAGACTCGATTGATATTTTTCAATAATAAAACTTTTTTAAATCACGGCAGTCACCTTTACGTCATCTCCTTCGTTTTTTGGTAATGCATTCGCAATAATAATCATACGCAGTGGAGTACTTGTGTAAGTTAAGGTATAACATTATTCGGCTTATTTCTTTAATTATTATTTTTATTTTGTTATTTTTATTCTTTATATTCTTTATTTACTCTATTTACGGTAATCTTTAATTTTTACTTTAACCTATTTTTGCTATTGAATTCAAGCTTAGTCTTAAGAAAAGTTTTAAGCAATCCTCATCGGCAAGGAAAGCGAATTTTTGTAAATAACTTAAGAAAATAAAACTTTATAATTATTCAAATAAAAATATGAATTTAAAATAAAAAAACTAAAAACTAAATTAAAGTCTTTTAAAAAAATTAAAAACAGAACTTAATTGGCGCCCAACGTGGGGCCCATAGTGGCTAAAGTGTTTTGTTAAAAAAGTAATTAATTAAATTCTATTTTTGTGAATAAGATTTTTTTTCTCGTTTTTAAAAAAAAACTAAAAAAATATTATTAAAATAAAAAATTGAAAATTAAAAATTTTAAAACACCATGCATCAAATAAAATGCTAGCAATAATAAGGAAAGCTGGCACATGTTAGCAAATTTAAAAATCAATCAAATATGCAAAAATATGAAGATCAACGAAATAAGAAAAATTAGAAGAACATAAAATACGAAATAATAAAATAGCAAAACGAAATTCTTTACTTCAAAAGAAAATGAATAAAAAAAACGTAATGTAGAAAAAGTGTATTAAAAAGAAATTAAATTAAATAAGTAGAATTATAGTAACATAAAGAAGAACAAATTGATCTGACAAAAGCAATAACAATTATTAAAATGAATTTTTAAGCAAGTCAACTTAAAAGAAAACATAGCTTAAACAGAAGAAATAAAGAAACAGTTAGTAAATTTGAACACTTCAAAAAAATAAAAAGAATAGACAACAAAACGCTAAAATCAATAGAACTGTTAATCAAAACATATAAGAAGTTAAAATACACAAGAGATTGTACCGAGAAGAATATGAAATTCCAGCAAAGGGTAAATGAAATTAAAAGGAGGCCGTAATACAAAAAACGCAGAGTTTAATTTAAGTATTCAATATAAAAAAAGAAAACATATTAAGTTAATATTAATTAAAAATGTTTTTTTCAGTAGTATTAATTTCTTTCTAAATTTAAAAAATTTTCTTACGAGTTAAAATAAAATTGGCAAATTATTATAAGCTTTATCTTTATTTAAAATATTTAATTACCTTTTTGAATATTAAATTAGAAACAATATAAATTTGTAAATTATTTCTATTGACAGAATCCGTCCTTATGAGCATAGAAAATTTAATCTCTGACTTGCGAAACGTTAAAATCGGTACAGACACTACTGCTCCTATATCGGGAAGGATGGATACTAATGTAATTCAGGCTATGCTTAGTACTGCTTTAAATCAGGCAACAGAGCAGGCACGTCAATGTTTTCAAGATAAAATTGATGACTTGACAAAAAGATTAGCGGCCTTAGAAAACCCAGTACGAGTTGAAGAGTATAAGGCTATAACTGTTAGAGCAGGAGCAAGGTGTAGTGAATCTCTGGATATAGTAAAATCTGTTCCGGAATTCAATGGGGACACGGAAAAGTATATGTCATGGCGTCAAGCAGCAATGACTGCTCATAAATTGTATGAACCCTATGAAGGTAGCTCTACTTACTATCAGGCAGTAGGAATTTTAAGAAATAAGGTTGTAGGAGCTGCTGATTCGGTACTGGGCTCATACAATACCGTATTAAATTTTAAGGCAATATTATCAAGGCTAGATTTTTCATTTGGAGATAAAAGGTCTATATTTACACTTGAACAGGAATTGTCTACTTTGAAGCAAGGTTCTAGAGGAATTATTGAATTTTATGACATAGTCGAAAAGAAATTAGCTCTTATATTAAATAAGGTAATTATGACAAATGAAGGTAATACAGCGTTGATTGAGACCCTTGGTCATAAATATAGGGAAAACGCTTTACGTGTGTTCATTTCTGGCTTGCGGCGTCCAATGTCGGATGTATTGTTTTCGTGCAACCCTCCGGACATGCCTTCTGCTCTCGCTCTTGCGCAGGAATTTGAAACTAACCGGTCTAGGTATAACTTTGCAACAACCTTTTGGAATAGCTCGAACCAAAATTTTCATTATAATTCACCACATTATCAACCTATTAGGCAACCCCAATTTAATAATAGTCCAGTACAACGAAATTTATTTTCCGGAAACTTTCTAAACAATGGATATGAACCACAATTACATCAAGCTTCAAATATCAGTGGAAATGGCAGCAGGTTTAACAATACCTTTTCTAATTGGCATCAGAACCCCTCCTTTGGTAGAAATGACAATAGGATGCAACCGAAAAGTTATAACAATCGCCAAAGTATTGAGCCGATGGAAATTGATAGCTATCGATTTAATCAACAAAAGAGGCCACCTAATAGTTTGCGGCAAAATATTTCCAAAATTCAACGGGTTAATCATTTTAGTCAACACGCCCCTACAGAGAATAGTATAGAATATGATTATAGTGAATCTCTTGGCAAAGGCTTAGACTATAATCCACCAGGGCCCCAACCATGTTTTATTCCACCACAGCCTGATGCTGAGGAAAACAACATAAGGGATGAAATTAATTTTTTAGAGCTGGGTCCCTCCTGCCGTACATAGAAAGGTCACTCGGAGGAAGGACGTTAAAAATTTTGATTGACACCGGCACATCGAAAAATTATATTAAGGATCTTGAATTTTTAAAATCAATAAAACCCCTTGAAAAACCTTTTTTAGTTCGTTCAGTGAATGGCAATTCAAAAATCTTTTTTAAATGTTTAGCGTATTTACTAGGCACAACTTCTAATTTCTTTATATTACCGGATTTGACTACTTTTGACGGAATAGTTGGCTTTGATCTTTTGAACCGAATAAATGCACAGATTGACTGTAAGGCGGGAATACTAAGGTATCAAAATGGCGAAGAGAAGTTGTCGTTCCTACGGTGCAATGCAGTTAATAATTTTGTCAGTCTTGAGACGTGTGATGCGCCAGGCCATTTGATTGGAAAGTTTAACAGTATTCTTGGAGCTAACAAAAAAGTTTTTGCTGATCCAATAGAATCTCTTCCTTTTGTTACTAAGGTAATCGCCACTATTAGAACTGATGACCAGGAGCCGGTATATTCAAAATCGTATCCCTACCCCTTAGCCCTGAATGACTTCGTGAATAAGGAGATAGCAGATTTATTAAAAAATGGTATTATCAGGCCCTCTCGCTCTCCATATAATAATCCTATATGGATAGTCGATAAGAAGGGTTTCGATGAGTCAGGAAGACCAAAGAAAAGACTTGTGATTGATTTTAGAAAACTAAATTCCAAAACTACAAGCGATCGGTATCCTATACCCGACACATCGGTCATTTTATCAAATTTGGGAAAGTCTGCGTATTTCACAACCATTGATTTGAAGTCCGGATTCCACCAAATTAACCTAGCGGAAAATGATAGGGAAAAGACGGCATTTAGTGTCAATAACGGTAAGTTCGAGTTTTGTCGACTACCCTTTGGTTTAAAAAATGGCCCAAGTATATTTCAACGGGCAATAGACGATATCTTGCGTGAAGAAGTTGGAAAGTCATGTCATGTCTACATAGATGACATTATTATCTTCTCGCCATCTGCTGAAGATCATATTTTCGATGTAGATAGAATTCTTCAAAAACTATATAAGTCAAATATGAGGGTTTCAGTTGAAAAATCAAAGTTCTTTAAAAGTTCTGTGGAGTTTTTAGGATTTCTTATTTCAAAAGATGGTATTAGAACCTGCCCTGAAAAAGTCAATGATATTTTAAATTACCAAGTCCCTGAAACACTACGTGCCCTAAGGTCATTTCTTGGGTTGGCAGGCTATTACCGCAGGTTCGTCAAGGATTATGCCCTTATTACAAAACCGCTTACGAAATACCTCCGCGGGGAAAATGGTAATGTGCCGGCAAGAAGTTCCCGAAATGTAAAAATTTGTCTTGACAGAGAAGCGCTTGACGCATTTATAAAAATAAAAAATATATTGGCTTCGGAGGATGTTTTATTGCTTCACCCAAATTTTAATGAGCCATTTGATCTTACAACCGATGCGTCGTCAAGGGCAATAGGTGCTGTTCTGGCGCAAAATGGAAGGCCTGTAACGATGATCTCAAGAACTTTATCTCCAACTGAAGAAAACTACTCCACAAATGAACGTGAATTGTTAGCCATAGTCTGGTCACTTCAAAAGTTGAGAAATTATCTTTATGGTGCAAAAAATGTTAATATATATACGGATCACCAGCCGCTCGCATTTTCTCTTTCGGAAAGAAATCCTAACACGAAAATCAGAAGATGGAGAGCATTTATTGAGGAGTTTTCTCCGAAATTTTACTATAAACCAGGGAAAGATAATATAGTTGCGGATGCCTTATCGCGTCAACATATGCATTGCGTGGAAAATGACGCAATGAGCCTGGACGCTACTGTTGGTTCAGAGACTTTGTCAGCGTCCGAAGCAACTGGCGGTTCTGATACTTTAACAGCATCAGAGGCATCAACCATGGCAACAATACATAGTGAGAGATCGTCCACAGCGGTTATTAAATCTGTCGGGAACCCAGTCAATTGTTTCAAGAACCAACTTATTCTTATGGAAGCATCGGAATCAAGTTTATTTTCTAAAACCATTTTTGTTAACCAAGTTAGAAATCTTATTAATTTTAGTAAAGTTGCGGACATTATAAAACTGTTAAAAAAGGCTGTAAATCCAAGTGTTGTAAATTGCATTCATTCCGATCGTCATATCCTTGGACAGATTCAAAATGACATTATTAAAATCTTTCCGTCTGTCAAATTTGTCTTTAGCGAGAATATGGTCATAGATATCCATGATCCTAATGATCAGCTTGAAATCGTTACTAAGGAACACAACAGGGCTCACCGCAATACTCGAGAGAATCTTAGTCAAATCCTTAGGGAATATTATTTTCCAGGAATTCGAAGAAAATTAGAAGAAATAGTTTCAACTTGTAAAACCTGTAGGGAGGCAAAATATGTCAGACATCCCAAACCAGCTCGAATTGGAAATTCTCCCATTCCTGAAAATCCAGGTGAACTATTACACCTCGACATTTTTTCTACCGATAAATTACACTTTATTACTTGTGTCGACAAATTTAGTAAATTCGCTATCGTTTTTCCCATCGCATCAAGATCAATAGTAGATATTAAAATTCCTTTATTGTCAATAATAAATTTTTTCCCAAAAGCTAAAACTATAGTATGTGATAATGAGAAAGCTTTTAATTCGGAAACGATAAGAAATGTCCTTGCAAATTCCTTTGGAGTCGAAATTTTTACGGTTCCACCTGCACATAGTACTACTAATGGCCAAGTCGAACGATTTCACAGTACTTTAGGAGAAATCGCAAGGTGTTTGAAAGCAGAGGGAAGGTATGTCGACACTAGGGAATTGGTTCTCGTTGCTGTGTCTAAATATAATCGAACAATACATTCGGCAACTGGACTTAGGCCCGTTGATATTATTCACGGCATTTCTGAGAAATTGAGACTTTTTATAAAGAGAAAACTAAGTATAGTTCAGGAAAAAAATTTAAATTATCATAATGTTCATAGGAGGACAAGGAATTTTTCCTCAGGAGAGAGGGTATTTGTGAAAACTAACCGAAGATTAGGAAATAAATTTAGTAAACGCTATGTAGAAAAAATAGTTCAAAAAGATATGGGAAGTTATGTGCTGATAGATAACCGACCTGTTCATAAGGACAATTTACAGTAAAATTATTATTATTATATTTTTCTTTTCTTTCCTATGTAACTTATTTTTTATTTTTGACACTGTTATAGATATATGGAAACTTTTAATAAAGTAATTTTGAATATTTTTACAAAAAACTAATTAATTAGTTAAATTATAAAAAAAACAATCGAGGACGATTGGTTTTAAAGAGAGAGGGTAGTTAAGGTATAACATTATTCGGCTTATTTCTTTAATTATTATTTTTATTTTGTTATTTTTATTCTTTATATTCTTTATTTACTCTATTTACGGTAATCTTTAATTTTTACTTTAACCTATTTTTGCTATTGAATTCAAGCTTAGTCTTAAGAAAAGTTTTAAGCAATCCTCATCGGCAAGGAAAGCGAATTTTTGTAAATAACTTAAGAAAATAAAACTTTATAATTATTCAAATAAAAATATGAATTTAAAATAAAAAAACTAAAAACTAAATTAAAGTCTTTTAAAAAAATTAAAAACAGAACTTAATTTGTACACTGTTTGATGTTTTCCAATACCACACCCATAAAGTATGCTTTAATTTTATTAAATTTCTCATATGAGACATCTACCGTAACGTATGGGCGGTGTAGAAATAATAATCATACGTCATGGTGTACCTAAGAATTTTATGCTTATATTGTGTAGTTTAGGGAATTAATTTGTGAAGGAGAAGCAGTATTTCTAAAATAAAATAAAATCCTGCCACACATTATTTATGCTTTTTATAAACTATGAGGGGGGTTTTTTTCTTTGTAAATTGTTGGAAATTGTTTTTATTGTCACTTGTAATTATATTATAAATTACTATTAAAGTTTTTTTTATCATTTTTAAATTTTTTTATTTTAATTGATGTTGTCCTTTCTCTATTTTTTTTCTGTATAATTATAGTTTCGAAAGAATAACAACACAACAATACATGTGTATTATATATAGAAAATGTTTTAATACGGAATTTAACTAAAAAACCAAACACTTAATTACAAAACCCC
Organism: Sarcophaga peregrina; assembly: GCA_014635995.1. Lineage (NCBI taxonomy): Eukaryota > Metazoa > Arthropoda > Insecta > Diptera > Sarcophagidae > Sarcophaga > Sarcophaga peregrina. The sequence continues at coordinate 7,360,755 of CM025790.1, read as the reverse complement.
AGGAACAAAAATGCATTTAACAAAATACATGCTTAAAATAAGTAAAAAAAAGCAAAAAGAAAAAAATCGAAAAAATTCCTAAAATAAATACATTGTCTATGTTTTAAGTTAAACAATGTTTTAAATAAATATTGTTATTATACTCATGTACTATGTGTCGAAGATTTTTTTGTTCGTTTTTGAATAGTGCCAGCAGCTTTAGTTATTGCAACAAAATTAAAAAGAATTTAATATACATACACATACACACACATACACATAGTATAGTAATTATATTTAAGTTTATATGTAGCCACTCACACGTACATACATGGTATTTAACAAGGGTTTTCGGTAATATTTCTGAAAATATTTTATTTCACATTAAAATGAATTTATTTTGCAAAATTCCTAGAAAAACCCTACAGCCACTGTATGCTGTGCTTACAAGCATTATCTATGCAAATAATAAAAAAAATTGTTTTTCGTATAAAAAATAAAATAAAAAAAATTAAGCAAAACCACTAATGACTAACTCGGGCATTATAAAAAAAAAACAAAAAAAAAAACGTATAAATTAAATAAATACTGCATGCATGTGCATGCAAAAACTAAAACAAAAAATAAAAAAGGAAAAAAGTTTTAAAAGATAATGCAACTAAACTGGTTTAATTATAAATCAGTATTAACATAGAGTCTCCATTCATTACACACAATTTTACAAAACAGTTGGTAAATGAGCGTATCCATTACAAATGTTTTGTAAAACTATTATAAGCGATATTATAATCATCAACACTAGGGAATGGATGGCTGCATTAATCTGTTGAACAATACAAATGTTTTGTTTTGTTTTTTTTTTGTTTTTTATTATAATTTTTAATTGTTATTAAAATCAATGTAATTTCGTTAGTCTAGAGCTTTAAGTATAAATATCCACAGTTTTGTGTACCTATCATAACAATGCCCTACTCTACGGTAATCAAGCGGTAGACACAAGAATGTTAGTAGCCATTATTATGACACTAAAACTGGGTTAGAAATCAGAGACTAACTAAACTTCTATTATATTGTTTTGAAATGGTTATTAGTGGCTTTACTGTAAAGCCAATAAATATTTATAGGGTCTTCTAGTCTTTTGATGTTATTTTAGCATTTTGATCAAATTTTTACACAGAAATTCGCAGCGCAAATTAATGCAGAGCAGTCAAATGGCTAATGCAGTTTGCCTCCCTTTCACTCACCATCACTAATGGTGATATTATTTTAATATATAGGAAGACAACTACAAAGGTTTGCTAAATGACTAAGAAACTTTTGTACATTTTCGTATTCACTTTACACCTTTCAAGTCAAAATTAGACTCGTAAAAGCAGATCTTACGTATAGCATACTACTGCTAAATCTTCATCAAAACTACGATGTGGATACCTAGAAACAAAATCTCTACTAAGTGTAGCATGATTTTACAGTTGTCAATACCAACACAACAAAAGAATATCCAATTGCATATGAGCAGCGACCACTTGACTCAATGTTGCTGACCGTCGCTGCAGCTTATGACGCCACAATAGTAACGCGCACACGCGACGGTCATTTGACACTTTGTTGAGTGATCGCCGGCAGTATTGATATGCACATAGTATGAACTATGTGTGTTGTTATTGTATTGCATAGCTAGTGATTGTGTGTGGCTCTCTTCACACTTTACCGTGGGAATTATTATGAACAGCGGACGCGTGTCGTATGACATCCACTTGCCCACGATAAACACACACAAACCCTTTAATATATATAGTTAAGTATTAATTGTACACACAAACATGAGGTCTAGTACTAAGCCAAACGAATATTGTATTAGAAGTAAGGGGTTGATTTGGAATTGTCAAATCAGCCAAAATTTTAGTATAAAAGAAGAGACATTTTCCCTCAAAGAATTAATTAATAAAGTCCAGTCGAACTGTGCCCATTTAAAGTGGACTCGACTACTAATAACAAAACGGATTACAGTTTTCATAATTCTACATAAGGTTTGTAAGAACGACTCATGATTTTTATTATGCATTATTAAAGCGTTTTGAATAAAATTTCTGGCAGATATTGTGTATCGGAATTGGAAATCCTTTGGCATACGATGTATTCTCTATCAGACGTACTGGATGGCTGCACACTAAATGTACATACTGATGTAAGCTATACCAGGAACTGCTTTAAATTCGAATTGTCTACTTAAAAAAGGTATATAAGACCTATATACCACATATATGGATATAGTAGTTCTAAAATCTTTTTGTCTTTGTAGTTTGTTGTATTTACTTTTGTATTTAAATCCATGTTATATATTTTTCAGAATGTCTTTATTGAATGATATGAAAATAAATTATTATATTTTAAGTACTATAGCAAAGGTAACATTGATTTAAAATTTCTAAATTTAAACAAGTATAAATACAATAACTATACTACAGTAGTTATAGGAGGAGATTAACTATAACTTTTCTTTACTTTTCTAGCAACATTTTCTTTCCTTTTATAAACATTTAAAATAGATCTCGTAAATTGCATATAAAATAAAACTAAATTGCTGTTTAGTTTTTAATAAAATTCTTTATTATTTGTACAATTCTGTGTGCCACTGTTCACAACTTGATGTAAACAACAACAATTGCTTTTCTTTGTTATTCCTTCTTGTTATAAACTTTCCATAAACAATATTAGTTACTAGACAACTATTCCACAGATCTTTGTAACGGTAATTTTCAAATCACGATTACCCTCTTTAAGCGTGGATATGGCAACATGAAGTAAGCAAATGTATCCAAACCTATAGGCCTCTTTAAAAGATTTCTTCATAGTCTTAATTCCTCGCGTATCTCTAATATATTTCAAGATCTACTCATCTGCCCTTCACCTCATGCAAATATTCATTTTGACTAAAGAGTACGGCTTCTGTTTAATGATCTGTGCTGCTAAATTTGTCTACTGAGTCTGGAATTATTACTTTGCTATGTTACATACATACATGATTGGTCATTACAACCCTTCAGTCAGGATTTCGACCTAGTTTCTCAAACCGCTTATGTTGCGTGTGTTAATTTTCTACATAAGCGGCGGGACCTACAGTTTAAAGTCTACTCCGAACGACAGATTTTTGAGAAACTTTTCATGGCAATTTTATTTAGTCTCAGGGTTATTGGCAGAAATCTTCTAAGAGGACATCGCCGAAGAAATACTTTTTTTTTATTCTGTTTTAATGTCTGGCCTGGCGCTTGAACCCTGGCTTTAGATCTAATAAGCCAACACACAACCTACTAGACTACCGCGACTAACTTTGCTTTGTTAGTTTCACCATAACTGATGAGTATCACCTGGCGTTTGTGAAAAAGGAAGTTTTCTTTTTTTTAAATTTTTAAAGCCTCCAATTCCAATATATTTTAAAAGCTCTTTAATAAACCTGCCATTATTTAAATCTATCAATTACTACAACATTTTTTTTTCCTCTGCACTGTAATCAATTGAAACTTTTTCATTTTAGTTTATCTAAATGGCTCTTAATAATCCATAGAATAGGATACCGACCAACATATTGGCAACATTTAACTTTTTTCTTGTTTTTTTGTTTTCTTCTTTTGTTTTTGTTTCAAATAATAAAACTTTTCTTGTTTCATAAACGTTGACAAAAGCAAAAAATATGAGAAACTTTGTGTTTTCATTCTCTTTTTACCTTGAAACACAAAATACAACGTAGCATATACACTGACTAAAAGAGAGATACTGGGATAGATAAAAGAGAGAGAGAGAGAGAACATCATTTAAATTACTGATATCCGTTTGTAACTTGGGCAATATTAGTCCCTTTATCCCTGTCACTGTTACACTCACACACTTTTACCTGCAATATGATGCTCGTATTAAAAGTTTGAATTTATCCAAGAGATGACAACTAAATTGAAACTTTTCTGAATTACACTTGAAGTGATATGCGATATAAACACACGTACATGATAGAGAATTTAAATATTTTTGTTTGAAAATTAAAAGAAAAGAAAGTTTGCAAACAAATTGCAAGTGTAACTGAGAACAACTAAAAGAACTCAAAAAAGTAAATCAAAATTTTAAATTTATTTTCCAAATTTAATACAAGATTTTTTATTTCCCCTTTTAAGTGACAACAAATGAAGAAATTAACATTAAGATTACAAAACAAAAACTACAAAAACAAAACAAAGCAGTAAACAAACTTGTTTACTAATTATCGTACTCCTTAATACAACAGCAAAGACCAGCTTAAAAAAATAGATAAACAAGTAAACAAAAATACAACAACAAACATCAGCATAAAATATGCTAAACAGGTAAACAGAAATATACCAACAACACCACAATATTAAATGTAAACAAAATGCATAAACAACAATAGCGAATGATGTTTACATTTATAGAGATTTCGTGAAAGCGAAGTCATGAACATTCGCCTTCAAGAATATTAATCAGACTTTTTAGTCCACCATATAAAAAGCAAAGAAAAGCAGGCGAGTGAGTGGTTGAAGTTCAGTCAGTCTTGTGTGAAGACGCAGTGTGTTTGAAGAGAGTAATGGTGGTTTGAAGATCACCGTTACAAAGATCTGTCGAACAAATGACTAGTAATTGTTATTGTTTATACAAAAGAGTGCAAATAGAAATAACAACCAAAGCAATTGTTGTTGTTTACATCAAGTTGTTAACAGTGGCACTTAAAATTGTACGAATAATAAAGAATTTGAATTAAAACTAACCTCAAATTTATTTTGATTTTATTTTCAATCTACGAACTCATATTTGAATCGTTTTAAAAATGTAAAAACGTATCCTTATGCCGTTATATCACTAAAAAGTGTTCGTCATTGTAAGGACTTTAGAAAATTGAATTGAATTGAGAAGCAATAAAGCCATTAACTGTGTAATGCAACAATTGTATTCGTTTAACACAAAAACCGACTGAACTAAGCCATAACAACTACTGGCCATTACAATGAGAGGACACAATTAAAGTGTAAAATGCCAACACAATGCAATACAATACAATGTCAATATGCCAATACAAACCATTGGTCAGACAAACTGACATTACGTTAGCAATGCAGGAATACACTTTCTTCTCCAATTTCCATTATATTTTCAGTGTCAATGGTATGTCTGGTATTTGGTTTTGCGTGTCTCTTCTTCTTTTTTTTGTTTTTGTTTTCATATTCAATTCATCCAATGACCAGATAAAAATTCTATTCCAAATGAAGTTGTTTAAATCGATTGAAGTTCTTTGTAAATGATTTTTAAAATGTGGCAACAACAACAACAATAGTCTGGTATTTTGTTACATGAAACGCAACAAATATCCGGGTGATGAACTAACAACTTCTTTAATAAGGTGACTTGAAAAATGTGTATTGTAATGTCACTTTGTGGAAAGAATTTTAAAGAGTACTGCAAAGTGATGAGGTTGCCATAGTCGAGTACTTTATGTGCTTGCTTATTATGCAAGAGCCTGTGGTTCAAACTCAGGCTGTGATATCTTGAACAAAACGAAATATTTCTTTTGTGAACTCATCTCAGCAGATTTCTGGCAAAAACTTTCAGGGTAAAATAAAATAGCCATGAAAACTGAGTTGCTGATGGCAATTTCATGGTAATTTTAAGCCTTAACACTTGCGGTCGCCGTAGTCTAGTGGGTAGTATGTTGGCTGCATTTGAAAGATGCATTGATGCCATTATCTGGTTCCGAAGTGTTCCATTTTCTACGACAAAGGCGCATAAATTAGACTGAATTTGACAGATAGCTCTCAGGATAGTTATTTTCTATGACTATAACGCATAAATTAGACTAAATTTGAACGACGGCATTCGTTACATTGGCTCTGAGGACCATTATGTTGCAGAAAACCCATAAAAAAGAAGTCTAACGCGATTAAATCGCACGATTTTGGTGGCCAGTTCACATTACCTCCCCACGATGGATGATTTTGTGTTTAATAAATTTTTGTTTAGTTTTAATTAGAATTCTTTATTATTCGAACAATTCTGTGTGCCACTGTTCATAAGTTTATGTAAACAACAACTAATGCTTTATTTGGTATTCCTCTGCTTACAACCTTTGTAAAGGGCTATCCGTTTCGTGGTTTCAAAAGTATGGGGCTAGAATTGGACATCTGTCAAACTAAGTTGTCAAACCAAATTTTTTTTTTCAGATGAAAGTCTGACATTGACGAAAATGGATCGCTTAACTATCATACAACGCATAAAAATTATCAAAACCTACTACAAAAAAGCTGATTCTGCCACAGCCACGTGTCGGCAATTTTTCGAACAATATTTTCTACAGCGATGAAGCTCTTTTCACATTCGCTTGATATGTTAATAAACAAAATTGTCGTATTTGCGGTTCTAAGAATCCTCAAGTAATTGACGAGAGGCCATTACATCTAGAAAAAGCCACTGTTTGGTGCGCTCTTTGATCCGAATGTATGATTGTTGTGATTACATAATTGGTCATTACAACCCTTCAGTCAGGATTATTAACCTAGTTTCTCACACTACTTATGTTGTGGGCGTTAATTTCCTACATAAGTGGCGGGACCTACAGTTTAAAGTCGACTCCGAACGACAGATTTTTGAGAAACTTTTTATGGCAATTTTATTTTTACTCTCAGAGTTTTTGCCAGAAATCTGCTGAGAAGAAATCGCAGAAAAAATACTTTTTATATTTTTATTTTGATGTCTGGCCAGGGATTGTTGTGATTACTTCTTCGAAAACGACGATTGAACGACTGTCGCCGTCAATTCAGAGCGTTATGACCATATGATAACCGACTTTTCTTTGCCTGCTATTGAAGAACTCGACTTGGAGAATATGTTGTTTCAACAAGACGATGCCAAATGAAACACAACTCAAGCGAATATGACTTTAATGCAAAAGACATTTCCTGGCCGCGTAATTTCTCATCGTGTTGATATCAACTGACCACCTAGATCATGCGATTTTACAGCATTAGACTTTCTTTTTGTGGGACTACGCAAAAGACCTTGTTTATGCAGATAAAGCTTCAACTTTTGAGCAGTTCAAAACCAACATTCGTCAAGTTATGGCTGAAATATCGCCCAATATATGTCAAAAAGTGGTCGAAACTTATCTTAAAAGAATCAATGCTTGCAACACTTAGCGTTGAGGTCATTTAAAGGATGTAGTGTTTCATACATAATGTCACCGTTCAAACTTTTTAATAAAAAGAAATATCATGCGAAAAATAATTTTATATGCGTTTTATTTATGTTTGCTTTTGAAACCACGAAATGCATAACCCGTTATAAAGCGAAAAATTACAAGACAATTATTCAACTGATCTTTGTAAAGGAGCTTTTCAAACCATGATTACTCTCTTAAAACACAATCTGTCTTCACACTAGACTAACTGAACTTTCTTGGCCCACTCACCTGTTTTGCTTTGCCTTTTATATGGCAGAGTAAACTGTCTGATGAACGTTCTTGAAGGTGAATGCTGGTGGCTTTGCCTTCTCGAAATCTCTTTAAATCTAAATATTGTTGTTTACATTTATTGTCGTTGTTCGTGTATTTTATTTACATTTATTCTTGTAGTGTTTGTTGTTTTATTTTTTTGTTTATTTGTTTACCATTTGTTTTATGCTGGTGTTTGTTGTTGTATTTCTGTTTATAATTTATTTCGTAACAGTATAAAATCATGAATTCTATCAAGAAGACTACTTCCTTGTTGAATTAAAGCCTCTTATAAACTTTTTTCCCCAAACTACGATAAAACTTAAAATTTTTAATTTATCTTTTTAATTCTTTTTTTTTCGACTTTTCGCCATATTTTTATAACACAAAAGCTGTGCGCTATTTTAATAACTTCAACATCATTGCTGTTGCCTTTTTTATTAAACTCATTAAAATTTTTGCTACAAATTAAGCAATTTTGTCAACTTCTATTACTAATTGCTGGCCCTTACGTTAACCCACTTTCTAACATAAAAGGCCAAAAATTAATGTCAACAGTTTAACAACAACAAGAAAAAAGGAAACAAAAAAGAGAGAGAAAAGGAAGAGACACCACTTTAAATGGGAATAACTGTTCTAATAGCTTCTTTCATTTCATACTACAGCCAACTTAACTGAATAGAAGGAAGAGATAGCAAGAGAGAGAGTGAAGGATAATTTTTTTTTTGCATTTTCCAGACGCTGATTGCCTTGTCAATGCTAACGTAAAAATTGTTGAAATACTCAGCGAGTCTATTTCTATTTCCATAGAAAACTCAACTCGAAGACTCAAGTAATTTTTTTTTTCTTTTTTGTTACGCAGGGCATCATTAGTTCATAGCTTGGGTGTAACACGGGCCCTGTCAAACCCTGTACCATTGACAGTCTAGTTACATTGGGTATGCACGGGTATGGGTATGGATTTTGGGCCGTTAAACTTGAAAGTATTTTTCAAAACTTAACATTGTTAGTGTACATATTAAATTTAACAACAACTACAACAATAACAACGTCTTTATTTGTTAGTAAATACATAGATCGGCAGCGGAGGAGGAGGGTGGAATATTTTATAATGAAAACATAAATTTTTATTAAAAACACTTACAAAATAGCTTTAGGGGTCCCTCTTTTTTTTGCTGTTCTCATACCAATTGCAATAAATGTTACTTAACTTTGGCTGTTGCTTTCCATTGTCATTATTTTTGTTGTTATTGTTGTTGCTGTTGTTGTATATTTATATTAATGTTGTTCCAGCATTGTTGTGGCTGCTGTATTGTATCTATAATCAGTCGGCAAAGTAAAATACGTTTAATATTTAACAACTTTTTTCTAACAATTGAAAGTCATTAAGTCGTAAACTCTGAAATTATTCATCCGAGCCTTTATTGTAAGCCAAAACAATGGAACAGAAATTGCCATTGGAATTTTGGAAGAAGAAAATTTTGAACTTTTCATACAAAAATTCATTGTAGATCGAATGAATGGAGTTTTTTTTTTTTTAACTGAGTATGTGGTCTTGAGCTTGTGTTTTAATTTCGAAAGTCTCTGATTCTGATCTTCTGATTTTTCCATATTTTTTTGGATTCCATTTTAAACATGTTCTCATCTCTTGAGTAGGGAAATGAAAGCCAATTTTCTAGACTCTATATGCTTATGGAACATTCCAGATTGATTTCCGTTATAAACAGTATACGTACCTATTGAGTTAAAGAAAGATTTCCAGAAGTTACGAAATAAATTTTAAACTTTACAGTTTTTAAATACAAAAAATTCGCCTTAGTCTAGTAGGCAATACGATGGTTTACTAGACGTGAGACCCTAGTCAAAATTCAAGCCGAGAAAAATCGAACAAAAACGATAAATAAAAAAATTTTGCTCTCGTTGAATTATTCTCGGCACGTACATACATACATACATAATTGGTCATTACAACCCTGCAGTCAGGATTACGACCTAGCTTCTCACACCATTTATGTGCGCTAATTTTTATATATAAGTGGCGGGACATCGACTTCAAACGACAGATTTTTGACAATTTTATTTACTATCAGAGTTTTTGCCAGAAATCAGCTGAGAGGAAGTAGCCGAAGAAATATTTTCATATTCTCGTTCTGATGCCTGACCTGGGATACAAAACTCGGCCTTCAGTCTAATAAGCCAACACTTTAGCTGCTGGACTACGGCGACTTCAAGTACTCTCGGCAAGTAGTCTGAGAGTAAATAAAAATTGCCATGAAAGGCATTTTAAAAAAATTTGTTCTTCATATTTCAATTTCAATTCAATTTTAAACTGCAGATCCCGTCACTCAATGTTAAAATTAACACACGAAACAAAAAGTTAAGGCGTCATCCTGACTAATGGTTTGTAACTACCAACTATGTGAGTGAGTATAGCATGAAGGTGAATATTTTACTTCTTTTTTTGTAACGTACTGCTATGGAAATGAAAAATCAAGATACTTGTGTTTTGCTTTTACATCGTTTAACATTAAAATTATAAACAAAAGTTACAAAAACAAAACCAAAAACTTGTTTACAAATTAAAAACAAACACCAGCATAAAAAATGGCAAACAGGTAAACAAAAATATACCAAAAACACTACAAAAATAAATAATGATAAATATTGCGAGAAGTCGAAGTCATGAACATTCATCAAACAGTTTACGTTGTCATATAAAAGGCATGGCAAAGCATGAAACTGAGTTCGTAAAAATTCAGTCAGTCTTGTGTGAAGACGCAGTATGTTTGAAGAAAGTAATCGTGGTTTGAAGATCTCCGTTACAAAGATCGGTCGAAGAATTGTCTACCAACTGTTATTGTTTATACAAAGACTGGAAACATAGGAATTACAAACAAATCGGCAGTCGTTGTTGTTTACATAAAGTTGTCAACAGTAGCACACAGAATTGTACGAATTATAAAGAATTTTAATTAAAACTAAACACAAATTTATTATTATTTTATTTGCAATCGACGAGCTCATATTTTAAATGTTTTTAGAAGGGACAAAAGGTAACAATATAAGGTAAATGAAAATGAATTGTACTTGTATTTAGATTCTAGCCTGGACTTGAAAATGACAAGTAACCTATCGCTTAAGCCAGAGTGGCTTGGATCCAAAACTTGTTAGTTCCATGTACCTTTTAGACAAGGTTGTGGTGGCTGCTCTACTTGCTACTGTTGTTGAAGCTTTTAAAGAACTTCCGATTGCCCTGTACTGAGATATTCCGTTCCAGTTAAACCCACTGTGGATGTATTGTATTTCAACAATGAAGAACTTTTTCCATTTTCAATGCATTTTGGTAGGTAATAACTGAATGATAAATTTATTGTCAATCATATTTCATCTACTCACTGATGGATTGATTGATTTGGATTTTCTTTATTGCTGTTGTTTGATTTCGAACTCAATTTATTTAAAATTAATTCCATATTTTATTCCTTTTTAATTCCCTTGTTGCAATTAAATAATGTGAGGTTATGTTAATGTTTTTAGTTTTGTAACATTGTTTATTTAGTTTTTATTTAAACTAATAGTCTGATTAGTTATTTATTGCCTGATTAAATAATTTCTAATACAAGGCCATAAATTTATCACACATAAATTGTGTTTTCTCCTCAAATCGGTAGTCAATTTATTATTTGTACGGGATGTACATATATTTTCTAAATGTTGTTGTACTCATAGACTTTATACAAATTATTTAATTTATTTAAATAATGACGATAACAATGATAAATGGAATCCCGCAATCACAATCACTAGCACTAGCACACAGACATACGCTAATAATGAATGCGAATGAGAATGTCAAAAGCAATGCAAAGCATTAAAGGCACTAGCAATCGGAAAAAAAAAATTAAAATAATAAGAGGGTCGATTGATAATTATTGAATGGAAATGCTTAATAAATTTCGTCGAACACCTTAGTAGGTTGCGTGGAAAGATCACTTGGCAATAGTAAAGGCGTGAGTAATACCCCTTAGTTACTGAAAGATTCCTGAAGCAAGTTGAATATTAGTTGCGAACGAAGCGGCTATGGTGTAGATTCAGCTCAAAGAGATCTTATTCTTCTAATCTATTCTCTAATATCCAGGCAGCCATTGTGTTTACCTTTACGATGCCATTAAAAGGATTTCGACCTGTAGTGATGCATTCTGCATATTGACTTATAAAACTGATCTCGTATTATCAACACACAATTATTGTTATTATGATTCCACGATTATACGTATTTACGTATTGCAATCCCATAATTATGTACAAGCATGTACATGTGTCCTTAGATTAGGGTTCGAGATTAAATGTTATTCGAATAAAAAACGAATATTTCTTTCTTCCAATGATAGCCTCATTTGAGTTTGGCATACCTGCGAAGCGAATAAGGCTATGCAGAATGGCGTTGAGCAATTTATGCAGCTCCATCAAGTTTGGAATGGATCTCTCCGAACTTTTTGTACTGTACGAGGCGATCCTTTATCATGCGGGCTCTTCAACTTCGGCAAGGAGTGTGTTCTGTGAAAGGCGGGATTGCACCGCAATGGAACAATTTTTCAAAAAAGTGTTCAGTTGCTTGCTTACGTTGACGACATTAATGTCATGGGGCGTACCAAGCAAAATGTTATTTCTGGCTTTAGTGCTAATGAACGGGAGTCTATTAAGATGGGTCTGGCAGTAAATGAGGGCAAAACGAAGTATATGTTATCGAAATATAGAGATTACGGCCCATAAATATAATTTCGATATACATAGTCAAGGAATTTACTTATCTTGGCTTTGTCGTTACCCACTGAAAATGATGTCAGTCTGGAGATCAAGTGCAGTATCACTCTTGTCAACAGGTGCTACTATGGTCAACTGAGTAGCAGAGACTACGTCCATGCCACAGGGGTTTCTAATACTTTACAAGACGTTCAATATTCCGGTGCTTCTTTATGGCACAGAGGCCTGTACACTATTAAGCAATGAGGGACCAGTCTAGAGAATATTCGAGAGAAAAGTTCGACGTAAGATCTTCGTAGCATTGAGAGTTGGCGATGATTTCCACATACGAACTAACAATGTGCTGTATGAGCTCATGGCCTCAACGACATGGATGTTGTGCAGTGTATTAACATCCTGCAGCTGCTTTGCCTCGGCCATGTCGTTCGAATGGAGCTGGATATTGCGGCGAAACGGTTATTTAATAAAAGGATTTGTATAAGTTATGTGACCACCTGGGGCGGCGTGAAAAAAATTTTAATCGGTTTGTTAATGTCCAATTAAGTAAGTAAGTAAGATTGTTTCATTTTAATTTTATTCTTTCAAATCCTCTTCTTAACATATTGTTATTTGTAAAATCTAGATACTAGTGTTTTGCTTTTACATTATTTAACATTAAAATTGTAAACCAAATCTAGAAAAACAAAAGCAATAAGCTTGTTTACTAATTATCGTACACCAGCATAAAAATGCTAAGCAAGTAAACAAAAATGCAACATCAAACACTACAAGAATGAATATAAGCAACGATTTTTACATTTATAGAGATCTCAAGAAGCCGAAGCCATGAACACTCACCTTCGAGAACATTCATCAGTCTGTTTACCCTGACATATAAAAGGCAAGGCAACTGAGTGAGTAAAAATTCAGTCAGTCTTATGTGAAAATGCGACTCGCTGGAAGAGAGTAATCGTAGTTTGAAAATTTCTGTCATAAAGATCTGCCGAATAACTGTATAGCAATTATTATTGTTTATGTGAAGGGGAATAACAAGGAAAAGCAATTGTTGTTGTTTACATTAAGTTCTGAACAAGTGCACACAGAATTATGCGAATAATAAAGGAATTTTAATTAAAACTAAACACAAATTTATTTTTATTTTATTTTTAATTTACGAGATCATATTTTAAACGTTTTTGAAAGCTAAAAACATAACAGTATGTTGGTGTATTATAAGTCTGGAGTTATAAATTTCTTTATTCAGAAAGAAGAACGAATTGTATGATCGCAGGACGTATGTTCTCTGTTATGCTTTGTGAGATTCATTTGCCCTAGTGCATTGCATTTTTTTCTTTTAATAAAAAGACAAGATTTTATTTCTCTCATTATCCGAATTATTTTCATACATTTATTCGAATGCGAATACCCTTGCACAATGGGCAAATAATAAATAAATCCATGAGATATGTTTTCTCTTTATTTTTTTTTTATCAATTGCATTGAATTTCCTTTTTGGCAAGTGTTATTTGTTATTAAAATGCCACAAACATGTGATTGCACTTTATTCAACCAATAAAATTATACAAATACATAAACAAACATACACACACAGACTCATACATACATACATATACATGTGTACATATACATGTGTACATATGTATGTGTACATATCGTTATTGTTTACAAATACTCTTAACTCTGCCCATGTATATGTGGATGATAACATACATAAAGTAAAGCATACGTTTGTCTACATGGTTGTTGCTATTGCTTTATAATAAATTACTTGCATAACATCAATAACAACAACAAATTAAATTAAAAAAACAAACAACATCCAACTATCGCTAACAATACAATACAAATGAACCAAATGTTGTGTGTTGTTATTGATGCTGCAACATATAATACAGTGTTCCCTCGATTTACGTCGTAGAATGTTCCAGAAAAAGGCGACGTAAATCGAATTTTAAAGAACTCATACTATAAGATGCATTTATTTGTGTCCTTTAAAAAAAAAAATACAAAATAATTAATTTTTTTATTCTGATTTTGTTTATAAACAACAGAGGCGACGTAAATCGAATGCCGACGCAAATCGAAATTGAAGGGAACAAAATTTTTGACGACGTTAATTGAAACAACGTATATCGAGACGATGTAAATCGAGGGAATAATGTAATTGCAACAACAACAGCAACAACAACATCGACACCAACAATAACAACAACAACAACCAATACAAATAGCTAATTACATTTAAAATAGTATCTGTTATTATAAAATCACTTTAATTAACTAAGATTTATTATTGTTGTTGTTGTTGTTGTTGATGTTGTTGTCATTTATTTTCCATGTTATTTTCCATGTTGCATAACACAACATAAAATTAAACATTAAAGTGAGTAAGGAAAACCAAGTGGCATAATTATCAAAAATATTTTGAAAGCGGAAATCATAATTTTTGACAAAGGAAAAAAAAACGAAAAATGGTTTCTATACAGTGGGCGTTAAAAGAAACTGTACATTACAAAAAAAAAAATTTATTTACATTATATAAATTACCGTTACTTTTAGTTTAAAGTTGAAACAAACAAAAAAAAATTTTTTTTTAAACAATGTCAAATTTTTTAGGGCACTCTCCTTAAGCAGTAAAAGTTGAGTTTGGTAATTGTTAGATTCTTTTCCTTAGTGTACAGTTTCTTTTAACGCTGACTGTATATGGGTAAGAAAGCACAATTTAAGCTAAAAGATACTACTAGGGCTTCTCAAAGTCGTTCGAAATCAACATGAATCAGTAAATCCCATCCCGTATGATGGGATGTGAAGAGTTATGTTATAATCCTGTCTAAAGGGGTGTAATGATCAGTTGAGTAAGTAATGGCATATAAGTAGATTGTCATTTGTTTACTCCTTTCTAATAATATTTAACTAAAACTGGTCTGGATGCAATGGAATAATAGTATAATTTCGTTTATTGCTGAAGGCTCCTTGAATAAACTATCAAGGGTATGTCATCATATATAATTGGCCATCAGGATTATTGACCTAGTTTCTCACACCACTTATGTTGTGTGTGTTAATTTTATACATAAGTGGCAGGACCTACAGTTTAAAGTCGCCTCCGAACGACAGATTTTTCAGGAACTTTTCATGGGAATTTTATTTTTTACTCTCAGAGTTTTTGCCAGACCTCTGCTGAGATGAAATCGCCGAAGAAATACTTTTTGTATTTTGTTTTGATGCCTGGCCTGGGGCTCGATCCATGGCTTTTACGTCTAATAAGCCAACATACTACATACTAGACTACGGCATGAAAATTATAGTTATAGGGGGGTGGATAAGTCCGACCCCACTGACTTAAATGGCGAAAATATTTTTAGAGAACGTGAGGCCTCGGTTCAAACACCTCAAACAAAACGAAAATATAAAAAAAATATTCCTTTCAGTTTCATAAAATCGATGGTGGCAGATAGCGAGAGTGCATAAGATAGCTAGGAATGCTGTATGGAGTATATGAAGATCGGAGAAAGAATCTGGATGTTCACAGAGTAAATAATTATGAACTTTGCATCCTATTTGCTTAGTTTATATTTCCTTACTTCCAAATACTCTTAGGGCTATTTACGGTGATTAAAAGCCCAGTATTTTTGTTTCTATGGTCATATGATATTGATTGCAAATGAAATAAAATAAAAAAAAATAAGTTTGTGTTTAATTTTAACTAAAATTCTTTTTTGTTCACACAATTCTGTGTGCTACTGTTTACAACTTGATATAAACAACAACAATTGCTTAGTTTGTTATTCCTGTCAATTGTTCGCCAGATCTTTTTAACGCAAATCTTCAAATCACAATTACTCTCTTCAAACACACAGCGTCTTTACGCAAGACTGATTGAACTTTTACTAATTCGTTGCCCTGCCTTTTATATGTCAGCGTAAACGTTCTGATGAATGTTTTTAATCTCTATAATTGTAATCATCGTTGTTTCCTTAGTGTTGTTTGTTAATTCTTTTTACATTTATTTTTGTAGTGAAGTCGCCGTAGTGTAGTAGATAGTGTGTTGGCTTATTAGACGTAAAGACAGGATTCTAGCCAGAGGCTTGACGTCAAAACAAAATACAAAAAGTATATCTTCTACGCACTTGGAAAGTAAATAAAATTGCCATGAATAGTTCGCATAAAAATGTTTCGTTCGGAGTCGACTTTAAACTGTAGGTCCTGCCACTTATGTCTAAGGTTAACAAACACAACATAAGTGGTATGAGAAACTCAATAATCCTGGCTGAAGGGTTGTAATGCCAATTATGTATGTATGTGTTATTCTTGTAGTGTTTGTTGTTTAATTTTTGTTTACTTGTTTATCATTTAGTTATGCTGGTGTTTGTTGCTACATTTTTGTTTACTTGTCTATCGTGTAAACGAGCTCTTTATTTTTGCTTTTTGGTAGGTTTCGTTTATAATTTAAATGTTTTCTCTTTGAAGTCTTCTATCTAGGGTTGAAAAATCTCCCGCTAGCTTCCTAATTTATTAAATTACTTGCCTTTGGAAATGTTCAATTAAGTTCTCTTCAAATTGAATTCAAATTAAATTTTAATTCTGCACCTGTTTAAGATAGTGAAACTACAATAAAATTTAATTTCTATCACAGAAGAAATAAAAACAAAAACAAAAAATGAAAAAGAAAAACCCTAGGAAAACCTGTCCTTAATGGATTTCTTCTTCTTCTTCGACTAGAATTCCAAATAAATAGTCAACATTGAACATGTGACGGGACTGTATGACAACGACATGTGTAAACTTAAGAAAACTATACACAGAGTATGTATGAGTGCATATGTATATGTATGGGGGGATGTGTGAGTGTTAGTTTTTGCCATTTTAAGATTCGTCTCAAATATCTGTGAAATTAAATCTTAATGCCACTAAAAATCAAACAATAAAACTAATGCTACGAAGATATAGAAACTTTATACCAACATTTACTAATACACAGACACATACACACTCATATGCACATACACTAATGCACTGGCAAGCATACAAGCTTACACAGGAACTGTAATAGTTGTTACTAATGGATAGTGCAGAAAGGGAGAAAGAAGGACAGAAACTAAGAGAGATCCTTGTACGTACATGTCTAACATTCCTAATGCATGTGTAGTGGTGGTAAATGTTATCATTTTCTTAAAAACCTTATACATGTATGTCTATATGTGTGAGTGAGTGTATGTTTGTATGTCAGAATGTCTAAACAAATGTACAATTTAGTTTTACTGCTAAAACACTAAAAAAATAAAGAAATCTTCGTAATCCCTTCTTGCTTTTCTGGATTTTTCTTCTTTTCTATTGCTCTCTATTGCTCCCAATTTCATTTCACATCACAGTTTAAATGTATTGGTGTGCGTGTTGTAATAGCATTTTAGACGTTGTTTATCATTAAGTCACGGAGTCATAAAAATACCGCACACACTGTGAGGAAATATTGCCAAAAGAATTCGTTCGTTCGTTCGTTGCCATTCTTAGCTCATCTGTAGCTGAATTTCATTGTGGATCATTTTGGTTTTTTGTTTCGTGTCTTGTCTTGTCTTTTATTTTATTTTATTTGCTGTGGTTTCTTATTCATTTATGCGTTTTAATTTTATTTTCTTCTTCATCTTCTTATTTTTTCCGTTTATTTCTTTATTTTTTTTTCTTTTTTTGGTAAAATCAACCGAATAGCTTAAGTAGACAAAATGCGCGTTAAACCGCAGCTGTTATAGTTAAGACACCACCAAATACTTGGTACACATACTCATATTTATCTATTTACGTTGATATAACGACAAATCTGTCAGTAGCAAAAAAGTGAGTGAGGTGTGTGATAAGTTTGTGGCCAGTTTTTATTTCAAGATCAAAAACATTTTGGCCTTCAAATGAATTTAAAAAATTTTCTATAAAATCAAGTCAAACCTCGAGGATTTCGCCTCAGGCTGCATAACAATATTAAGTGATAGACTTTCACATGCAATATACCCTACTACCCAGTATTTCATTCAAGACATTGTTTGAAAATTGGTAACTAAGTCATGGAAAGGCGCATCGAAAAGTGAATGGATATAATGAATGAAAAATAAATAGAATTTCAGAACAGAAAAGGCTGTAAAGCCAGTAGTCTAGTATATTGCCCTAATTCAGATGTCAGTAATGTAAGTTTATTAACTTATTAAAGAAAAACCCGTGGCATAAAAAAACTCATTTTTTTCGGGGCCTTTCACTTTCTGAACAGCATACTGGCAAAAATTCAGAGTGCAAAATAAAATTGTCATGAAAAGTTTCTCAGAAATCTTGTTGTTCGGATTCGAATTAAAACAGTAAGTCCCGGCTTTCATGGATAAAACTAACACATATAATATGGGTAGTGTGAGAAGCAAGGTTAAAAGCCTGACTAAAGAATTGTAATTAATTAAGTACAATGATGCAGTAGAGGCTAGTTTGTTATGTGCAGAAGTGGCGATTAGTGGCAAGGGAAGCTAGAAGACTTCTTGAGTGAAAGATTGACTATTTGTTAGTTTTCAAATCATAATTTAAAGTATTAAACTTCTTGTTCTGTTGTTAGTATTGAAACAATAGATTCGAAAGGTAAAGGCAGATGCTAACAAGTTTAAGTAAGACCGCTTAGACCAAGGGCAGGCTTACTGCGACTTTGTTACTTAATTTTCAAAGAGAAAATCAAATAATACTTAAAGGAATCCATTGTGACTGTTATAAGTCTCGCTATTGTAGCAGTCTTCACAATCAAAAGTTCGGTAAAAGATAGACTGACTTGACTCAAGAAAAATGAAATTGCTTTGATCTTAAAATTATGGAAGAAGAAGATTGCTTTTCGAGTCGACGTTTATATACCAGAAGCGATAAGTTTAATGGGGATTTGTTAATAGTGTTATGTTTTTCCCTTTAAAAAAACGTTTAAAATACTAGCTCGTAGATTGTAAATAAAATAAAAATACATGTGTGTTTAGTTTTTATTAAAATTTCTTTATTGTTCGCACAGTTCTGTGTGCCACTGTTCATAACTGGAAGTAAACAACAACAATTGCTTTTTTTTGTTAATCCGCTGTTTACACCCTTTGGATAAACAATAACAATTACTCGACAAATATTCGATAGATCTTTCTAAAGGAGATCTTCGAACCCCTATTACTCTCTTAAAACATACCGCGTCTTCACACAAGACTGACTGAACTTTTACTGACTCGTTGCCTGGTTTGTGTTGCTTTTTATATGGAAGAGAATATACGGTCTGATGAATGTTCTTGAAACATGTAAACATCGTTGTTTACGTTTATTATTGTAGAGTTGTTGGCATATTTTTTGCTTACTTATTTAGCATTTTGTATGCCGGTGGTTGTTGTTGTATTTTTGTTTACTTGTTTACCAACTTTTTATGCCGGTGTTTGTTGCTGTATTTTTGTTTAATTGTTTACCATATTTTAAGCTGGTGTTTGTTGTTATATTAAGCAGTAGGATAATTTGTAAACAGGTTTGTTAACTGCATTGTTTTTTTTTTTTTGTAGCTTTTGTTTATGATTGTAATATTAAGCGAAGTAAAATCAAAACAGCAGTATCTAGATGTTCGTAACATTATCGAAAGGTAACGATAGAAACTGATAAGCTTACGAAAGGTAGCGAATCCTATTTCTAAATGCTAAAACACCACTTAGGACTTATTGCGATAATGTCAACCAATTGTCAAAGAGAAGATCTAGCACTCCCTATAGGAAACCATACTTACATTATCTTAAGTCTTGCTATTGCAGTAATCTTTTTATTTAAGGTTTCGGTGGAAAGAAGTGGAGCTGGGTATGACATAAGAACATAAGCGAAATGGCTTTAAATTGCCTTAAAATTATGGAACGAGAAGATCACTGATTATGTTAGCGTATATATTCCAGATGCGACAAGCTTAATAATACTTTGTTAACGCTGTTCAGAAATTCATTCAAGTTTGAAAAATTTCTTGGCAGTACCAAGAGTTAGACATAAAAACCTTGAGTGTTAGAATCAATTCAATAATGTATTGCTTATATTACCAAAAGTTTAGCAATTAAACTGACCACAACTTTCAAGAACTTTCGAAACCACCCACGTTGTCATCAACCATAAACAAATACGATTTGAATGGCATGAAATGAAATAAAACCATATCATGGACGCATTTATACGCTTCTGTTTACATGCTTAAACACTCAATCACCGAAAATTTTCCCTTTCTATCGGTATTTCTTATTGCCATTGCCATTAGAGACTAGACAATACATACGTATGCACTACATATCCATACATACATATCCATACATATGGATATGTATGTACGTGTAGAGAGACAAAGGAAGGCATTTTAAATTGCTTGTCTTTTTAGCATTTAATTTGATCTCCTCTTTTAATTCTTTACCCCAAAAATTCAAACACATTTAAGCCAACTTAAGTGCTTGCCTATGTACATATGCGTGTATGTATGTATGCGAGTGTATTTGGTTTCGTTTCTATTGCATTAACAAAGGAATCTAAATTTAAATGTAAATAATCCAAGTCGGTTTTGTTGGATTTCATATGAAAATAAAATGTTTTCTCTCTCTCTCTCTCTCTGTCTCTTTTGCCAACGAATTTTAATTGAATTTTATCACTCTTCGCATAGAGGAATAAAATTTCGAAATTTATGTCTTTGTATTGTTAAATGGCTTTACGTTTCACCATTTGAAATCGACTAACATGTATAATAATTTGTTTTTATTGTTGTTTTTGTTGTATTCACTTAATGTTTTTTTTCTTATTGTTCGAGACAATAATGAAGACTGAAATAATTTCGTTTATCATTCCTTTTTAAAAATACCACTTGTCTACAGACATAATGAGTATAAATCAAGCAAACAGTTGTTGTAAAGTAATTAGAAATGATTTGTTTAAAAGAAAAATTTCAATAAAAGATGAAAAGCCTATGAAAAACAGCGTGTGAACATAAATTTACTTCCAATCAATAAGCCAAAGACGTTGTAGTTTACTAGGTAGTGTGTTGGTTTATTAGACTCGAGCCCGAGATTCAACTTCTGGCTTAAACGGAACGAAATATGAAAATAAAATTTTCTTCAGCGACTTCTTTGCAGTAGCTTCCTGTCATTGACGCTGAGAATATAACAGAATTTTAACAAAAATCTGTCATTTAAAGTGGTTTTTAAATTGTAGTTACCGCCACTCATAAAATTAAGACTCACAAAATGGCCGATGTGAGAAGCAAGGTTTTAATTGTTACTAAAGGATTGATAATTAGATAAAGGATCAACAATTTTTTTCAATTAAAGTTCAAATTAATAAACAACAACCCTCTAGAATCTCAAATCCTAAGCTTGTAATATAATTGTTTCTTAGCCTTTCTAATTTATTGACCATTGCTGTAATTTGTGAATTGATGTAGTGTGCTGAAATAATTTGTGTTATCATAAAGTGGGTGCACGAATATGATTTCGTAAATCCTGATCTCTTCGACTTACCAAGCTAGGCAACTGTACTTATATTATAGCGCCGATAACATCAAATCATTTAGGAGAAATACAGAACAACTCATCACGAAATTGAAGAAGCAATATAACAAGACAATCAGAGCCATCTTACTATTGACGTAGTTAAGAACTCCTTGGCTTACCAAGTTATTGTAAACTGTTTGGGCAATTAAGCATTTCGATGAAGTCAAAATTTATAAAGTTTTTGCATGACAAACACTGTCTTGATAAGTTTACTAAGCTTTTTTATACTGTAACAAGCTAAATCGTAAGCTGACAAGTGTTTCTGTCACACAGCGGCTTAGAACCGTAAACGTTAAAACGTAGTGTGTCTACTCCAATCATTACTTTTGTCAGATACTGTATAAATAAAGATTCGATTACACGCTTAAAAAAAATTACATGGAGTCCACCTTGGTGCAAGACTTTCTATGTAAAGAAGTGTAAAAGACACACAGTCCGAGACCTATGTTATGAGGCTAGCCTCATTCGAGGATATGTAGCATTGACAACACTTAAAAGTAAGCGAAACCTGACTAGTCATGACATATGGGGTTTATTCAGACTAAAGCCTAAGGCCTTCCATATTGTTACGTTTTTTTGCCGTTTAAAAATGTCTAAAATATGAGTTCATAGATTACAAATGAAATAAAACCTAAATCTGCGTTTAGTTTTAATTAAAATTCTTTATTGTTCGCATATTTCTGTGAGCCATTGTTTACAACTTGATGTAAACAGCAACAATTGCTTTTTTTTTGTCATTCCCCTTCACATAAACAATAACAATTGCCAGACAGTTATTCGTCGTATCCCTGTAACAGAG
Source organism: Sarcophaga peregrina (assembly GCA_014635995.1). Taxonomy (NCBI): domain Eukaryota; kingdom Metazoa; phylum Arthropoda; class Insecta; order Diptera; family Sarcophagidae; genus Sarcophaga; species Sarcophaga peregrina. Next base: position 7,338,182 of record CM025790.1, on the reverse strand, counting down.
ATCTTCAAACCACGATTACTCTCTTCAAACACACCGCATCTTTACACAAGAATGACTGAACTACACTGACTCACTCGACTGCTTTGTCCTGCCTTTTATATGGCAGAGTAAACAGTCTAATTAATGTCCGTGAATGTGAATGTTTGTGGATTCGCCTGTCCGAAATGTCTATAAATGTAAACATCGTTGTTTACATTATTGTTGTTTGTGTAGTTTGTTTACATTTATTTTTTTAATGTTTGTTGTTGTATTTTTGTTTACTTGTTTAGCATTTTTATCCGGGTGTTTGTTGTTGTATTTTTGTTTACTTGTTTACCATTTTTATCCGGGTGTATGTTGTTGCATTTTTGTTTACTATTTTACCATTTCTTATGCTGTTGTTTGTTGTTGTATTTTTGTTTATAAATTTAATGTTAAGCGATGTAAATACAAAATACCAGTATCTGGATTCTCCAATTTCCGTAACAATAGATTCTTAGTGAGTTCGTCTAAACCTCAAAATGTTTTGATTTGAATAAAGTCATTTATTATGAAGAGTTCACTTCGGAAATCTAAAGAAAATTGTGTTGCAAAATTACTTTTTTTTTCCAAAATATCATGGGCACCTCCTTTATTTCTTTATCAACGTAGAATAGTATTTTGCTTTAATTTGTTTCTCATTCACTATCGTTCTCCCAGTTGTTTGTGTATAAACAAATGAGCTTGTGTTGGCATATACAAATAGTATGTGGATGTGTATGTATTTGTTTAATTCATTTAATTTATTGTTAATGGTTTTTATTACATTTTAGCCACTGGCACAATACACACGCATTCATTTATACGTATAGAGAGAATGATTTAGAAACCAAAAAAAGCAATTTAGTTTTATAGATTGATACACATGCACACACACACATACTATCTCCAACTACCCACAATCCCACGCACACATACACCAACACTTTCATAAAGAATTTTATTTGTAGAGTGATTAACTCCTGCTACAATATAACGCAAGTATGGGCATGTGTACGAGTATGCTTGTGTGCTTTTGTATCCGCACTAATACACTAGAGATATTGAATCCCTTGTGTAGCTGTTTAAATTATAGCATACATTAGGGGGCCATAGGTGGTGTGATGGCAAGCTAGAGCTAAAGATCACGGTATTAATGAATTCCACTTTGGCTTAATAATGCGCTAAACAAAATGCCATGAATGAATAGAAAAGAAACAAAAAAAAAAAAGGTGAAAAACGAAATGAAACAAAAACTAAAAGAATAATGAATGCGTAACTGAAACTAATTTAATGGCATTTGTGCGGTTTTATTAAATTTATTTATGAGTCCAGCAATTAAATTAATATTTCGGATTCTTTAATTGTGTGTGAATTGTATGTGTATGTGTATAGTGTGGGTGTATATGGGTGTGTGTCTAGGAAAAATATTATCAGATTTAATTAAAATTTTCACATGTCATTAAAACTAATGAACAACCTCAAGTTAGAAATTATTATAATCAAACATTGTTAATAAACGCGTAGATAATATCAATAATTTTAGAGAAGAAATTTATATTACAAAGGAAAATGAATAAAATGAATGAAATATAGTTCCTTGGAATTGTTTTCCTACAGCCAGAATTAATTACATTACACGTCTGAGTTATATTGTAATATAAAGAGGGCGTCTGAACTTTAACGGTTAATTGGGTATCGGTCTGGTTTGACACATTCTTTCTGGCTTTTCTCGTTCTTGTTTGCCTCCGCCTGTTGGTCACACCGATCGATGACAGTGCTTTCTCAATTTGTTGTTTCCAACGCAGACAAGGTCGGATGAGGAAATCATCGTCAACTCGCATTGGCCAGAAGATTTTGTATAGAAATTTTTTTTCGAACGTCCCCTGCCTCACACTAACTCACCTTCACCGGACCGCGGTCCCGGTCCCCATTACGTAGGGACACATACACACTGCAGTCCGGACTGTAGCGGAAGTAAACATTTTCTCCCGAATACTTTCAAGGCTGCTGCATCGGTGTTTTATAATGTCTATAATTCTGTGTCGTAAAGAACCACGTTGAGAACAAGTGGATTCTGGAGAGAGGTCTCTGCTACTCAATGAGACCATAATAGCATTTGTTGTCGTGAGGTTTATATCCAGATGAGCTTGATGTCCAGACTGACTGATGTCGCTGACTAAAAAACTAGTTTTCGGTCGAATTAGTTTGTCAAATTAGTTGTGATTAATTCATGCTGTTTTATCAAACCACCATAAACGACCATAGACAATGACGTACATTCGCTAAGAAGGCTCTGGAACCGTTGCGATCTCACGGCAATTTTCATAGAATTTTAAATGGGTGAATAGGTAGTTGAAGATATAAAATTATGGAATTTTGGACGAAACTAATTTACATGACACCTGACGTGCATTACTTCCGCGGTAATCTGAACTTGACAGCGAGATTTTGTGATTTGACTACGTTACACTGTTTCTTTCAATTATAAATTATTATCAACTGCTAAGAACTTCATTTAAATAAAGAACAATTTAAAAAATTAGTTAAAGTATTACAAGTCAACTTTATAATGAAGAATTTTATGCCATCGAACTTGATGGACTCTAACTTTGTTGTAAGTTTACATCATTGCGTTAACAAACTGATCCATAATAAATGTATTCTTGGCAATAAAATATATTTTTTTACTTCGCTTATAAAAATTTCTTTAACATTAAAGTGTTATTGATGAAATTTCATTATTATTGATGTAATGAAATAAATTTTAAGCTAAACATGTGTGTTATTCGACAGTATTAGGTTAAAGTAAAAACTTATGAATAATGTTGTTACGTTTTTAGCTTTTAAAAACGTTTAAAATATGAGCTCATAGATTGCAAAAAAAATAAAAATTAATTTGTATTTAGTTTTAATTGATATTGATTTTTATTCGCACAATTCTGTGTGCCACTGTTTACAACTTGATGTAAACAGCAACAATTGCTTTTTTTTGTTACTCCTTTTTTTATACCTTTTGCATAAACAATAACAATTACTAGTCAATTGTTCGACAGATATTTGTAACAAAGATTTTTAAACAACGATTACTCTCTTTAACTACACCGCGCCTTCACACAAGAGTGACTGAACTTCACTAACTCACTCGCCTACTTTGCCTTGTGTTTTATATTGCTGAATAAACAGTCTGATGAATGTTCTTGAAGGCGAATGTTCATGATTTCGCCTTCCCGAAATTTCAATAAATGTAAACATCGTTGGGAGTCGCCGTAGGTAGTGTGTTGGCTTATTAGACGTAAAGCCAGGGCCAAACATCAAAAGAAGATACAAAAAGTATTTCAACGGTGATTTCCTCTTAGCAGATTTCTGGCATAAACGCTGAGAGTAAATAAAATTGCCACGAAAAGTTTCTCAAAAATCAGTCGTTCGTAGTTGACTTTAAACTGTAGATCCCGCCACTCATGTATAAAATTATCACACACAACATAAGTGGTGTGAAAAACTAGGTCAATAATCCTAACTGAAGGGTTGTAATGACCAATTATGTATGTAAACATGATTGTTTTTGTATTTTGTTTACACTTTTTCTTGTAGTATTGTTTGTGGATTTTTGTTTACCATGGTTTTTACGCTGGTCTTTCTTGTTATATTAAGCAGTACAATAACTTGTAAACAGGTTTGTTTACTGTATTGTGTTCTTTATAAACGATGTAAAAGCAAAACATTATATTCTAAATTTTTTATTTTGAGAACATTATTCATATGCATATATCAAGTCCATGTGCAAAAACTTTTTCCCTTCGCCAATAGAAAATCGTGTCATAATGTTATGATTTTTTTGTTTTAATAATATTCGATGGCTTTTTCCCAATATCGGTATTCAAATTTATGATACTCGAGTCAATGCTTATAATAGTATTTGAGAAAGAAGGAGAGAGTAAGTATGAGCCAGTGAGTGTTTGGCAAAATGACTGCACTTAACGTTGACTCTTGGCATGTGTTGTCTCTCTACTGCATTTACATACGTACCTCACAGCACATCGAAGAGAAACAAGAAAAAGAAAGAAAAAAATTTAAAACAAATGCTTAGGAATTGTACCCTCTTACCAACAGCATCTACTTTCGCTCTGGCTTTCATGGTTAAGTGCAGTACTAGAAAAATTCTCATACGTTAGTAGGAGTGTAGAGAGTAGGTTTGTGAATGTGTGTGTGTGGGTGTAACAAAGTCAGAGTACGAGTGTAAATTTATATTCTATCATCATGTAGATGCGTTTCTATTGTTGTTGTTGCCTCTTTTTGTTTTGTCCTTTTGGTCTCACATTATTATGCACGCATATATAGAAGAGTAAGTGCAAGTGTGTGTGTGTGTGTGGCAATTGCATAAAAAAATATGAAAAGTTTGTTTACATTTCATAATACTGCAGACAAGTTCGTTAATGTTGCTTCTTCTCCAACAAAAAAATAAAAAAAAGTGGCATCAACATTAAATTTGCATTTTTAAAACGTTTTTCTCCTGACAAATACCTCCAAGTCCACACTCCCCGCTAACTCTTTGTTATAGTGCTTGGCTGCTAGAATTGCTTTTTTTTTGTGCGTTTTTTTGACAAAGACTTTCAGCATTTGTTTAGAGTGATGAATATTACAAAAAAGAGAACGGTAAAGTAACGATTTTAACTTGAGTTGACTGATTTATTTAAGGTATGAGCATGACGATGATGAACAACTCTTGCCAGGATGACTTTTTGCTTAAGTATGCTACTATAAAGCGGCATTTACAACATTTTATTTAAATTATGCAAAGACAAAAATTATCAAAGACAAAAAAAAAATTGGTTTTTCTACAACAAGCAATCCATTTTAATTTCACACCTAAATTTTCTCGGTTTGTTATGTATCTTTGGCTTGGCACTAGATTCCTTGTTTGAATCAATTAACGATTTAATGGAGGCCATATACTTACTTACTTAACTGGCCATTAACATCCCGATTAATGGATTTCGGCTTGTCGTAACACATCTTTCCAGGCCCCTAAGCTTCTTGCGCGCCTACGCTTGTTGGTCATACCAATCGATGATAGGGTTTCCTCGATCTGGTCCTTTCAAAGCAAACAAGACGACTTTCACAAATTCCAGCATCAAATACCAGCCTAGCTGGAGCATCCTCCCGAATTCGACAGACAAGGCATAGCCAGCGCTGCACAACGTCCATGTCGTTGAGGAGCTCAAACAGCTTACTGTGGGATCGAATGCGGAAGTTATTGCCAACTCGGACTAGACTGAAGGATTTACGTAGGACTTTCCTCTGGAATATGAGACTGCAGCATAGAGAAGGAAAAAAAAATTGGGAAAATTATCCTCATGTGTAGGAAATTGACCTGCTCGAACCCTGGCTTTATATCTAATAAGTCAACACACTACCTACTATACTACGGCGACTACCAACGATGTTTACATTTATAGAAATTTCTGGAAGGCGAAATCATGAACATTCGCCTTCAAGAACATTCATCAGACTGTTTACTCTGCCATATAAAAGATAAGACAAATCAGGCGAGTGAGTTAGTGAAATTCAGTCGTTCTTGTGTGAAGACGCGGTGTGTTTGAAAAAACTAATTATGGTTTATCTGTCTCATAATTGTTTAGTAATTAGTATTGTTTATGCAAAGGGAACAAGCCAAATATTCGTCTTCAAGAACATTCATCAGACGTAGACTTGTACAGAAGCTGTATTGTAGTTGCCTTCCCATTCGTTTTTATACCATGTTGAGATCGTTATTGTCAGACACATTACTGGTACAATATACAGCCGCACGTCTTGAATAAATTGTAGGACCAAGACAATCTAGTCCACTTAATCTTCAAAAGCTAGGACTTCCTCATGTTTCAGCTTCTGTGTTGTCTTTCTCATAGTGTCATGAGTAATTTTAAAGACAAATGTGCAAATCTTTTCCCATTTCAGATTCATGGAACCTTTTTTCAGTTTCTGCCATCCATTTCGGAAGCAGTTTAATCAGTTAATTAAATCGGAAGTAGAAAGAAGAACTGAAGTGGGCATACCAACATATTTTCTTGTGTCATTCAACAATCTAAATGTGAAGACTTGATCAGATTTTACTGAGAAGGAGATGAAATATGCTTTAAAGCCAGTACTGGAGAAATTTGAAGGGAGAATAAAAATTATCTCATATATTCCTCATTCTCATTTCTTTGTGTGAACAAAAATCGAAAATTTCCCACAAACCACTTTATATGATTCCGTCAGCTGACAATATTCTAAGTGTCCATAGCAAAAACTCGAATCTGTGCGAACCTACAAAGGGGTCTTTTAGAAGTGTCACAATTCCATTAGAAAATCAACTCAAGCTGGTGGTGACTCGTTTGAAGTTACCGGACCCTATATAAATCTGAAATGATGTTATTCTCTCTAAAATTTTGCCTTCAATCCTTTAAAAATATTCGCACACATTTTCAAAACCTTTTTTTTGAATTCAAAGCATTAATTTCCAATATTTTTTCCCCATTTAGTTTGAACAAATCCTTCCCTAAATTCATTATGAACCCTCCAAATATGGTAGAGTGCCAAGTGTGATAATGTTTAAGTAAAAGTTATTTTTATATCTTCTTGTTCTTGTTCTTATTCATTATTCTTATTGTCTTTCATTCTTTCTTTATTTTTTCTTGTAATTGTTGTAAAACAAAAGTGATGTGCTTTTATAAGTACAAGTATAAGTTGCATCATGCATTTCAAGTCCACTCCTTCCTAAAAATTATAATTCACAAGTAAAAGTTTGCAACAAATGCAACACTTGAACTCAACCTGCTCTATATTGAGGCAAATACACTCTTACACTTGCACACTTTATTGTATTTTACAATGTTTAATATGATGGCAAGCAGAATAGAAGCAAAGTGAAGTGAGCTGCAGTTGAGTTAAGTTAAAGTAAAAATGTATGGAAAATAAAGACAATGAAATTGAGTCAAATGTTAGAAGAAATAAATTTAAATTTTTGAAAACAAATACAGTCTCGTAGAAATAGTTAAGGGCAGAATTAAGAATGTTGCTTGCCTTTAGAAAAATAGAAACACGAATACGAATGCTTTGGGGTAAAACAAGGCAATACGTAGTAACGCTGAGAATTTTTAAAGCTAAGGTCACATTCACTTACCATTTTCAAACAACCTGCATTGTATTTGCCTGTTTATTACATTTTTCTTCCTTATTTGTCTTTAACAGTTGAATTTCAATTCATCTTGACGTATGTATGTAAAGAGGGAGTATTTAAGAGGAAATTCTAAAATGAGTTTCCTTTGGTTTTCTTGCTTGATTTTGATTTATAAGTATCGGGTGGGACATCCAGCGGTTTAAATTCGAATCATCGTGTATTTCGAATCTGGCAATGCTTATGTCATTCTATTCTGTTAGGAAATTCAATGTATTATCTCCACTGATTGATTTACGCTTGAACAACATTGGGTTTTACGGGGCCATAGACAAACTGGACTGTGAAACATCATCTTTTCGGCATGAAGCTCAATTTTATATTGGTAGACAGGTTAATAAGCAAAATTTCTCATATTTGGGGCTCAGGAAACCCACACTTGGTCTTACAGAAGCCAATGCACCCATTACAAGTGATTGTTTGATGTGGCTTATGAAGTGGAGGCATCATTGGCTTATATGACTTTGAAAATGTTGACGGCGGAACTATAAGGGTCAATGGTATTGTTTATACATAATTGGCCATTACAACCCTTCAGTCAGGATTACGACCTAGCTTCTCACACCACTCATGTTGTGTGCGTTAATTTTATACAAGAGTGGCGGGACCTACAGTTTAAAGTCGACTCCGAACGACAGATTTTTGAGAAGCTTTTCATGGCAATTTTTACTCTCAGAGTCTTTGACAGAAATCTGCTGAGAGGAAGTCGCCGAAGAAATATTTTTCGTTTTGATGTCTGACCTAGGTGTTGTTTAGAACAGAATAATACAACTTGCCACACATCTCGTGCCACAATTGATTTAATGCATCAAACATTTGATGACCGTTTAATTCGCCGAAATGTTGATGCCCGTTGGCCTCCAAGAAGTTGCGAATTGACATCATTGGATTATTTTCTGTGGGACGCCGTTAAAAAATATGTTATGGCGACAAGCCAGACACACATTTGAGTATTTAAAGGTCAATATACGTGATGTCATTGCCTAGATACGACACTCGCAAAAATGCACTAAATACGGTCCGATAGAATAAAGTACTGTGCGGCCAGCTGCGTCACGCGTATTATTGTAATGATATTCCATTTCTAATCAGGACAATTACACTTCACTACAAAGGAATAAATTTGGTAAAAATTCAAAACGTTTTTGTTTTATTGCGTTATCAAAAGTAAATCTCCCGCCTCTACTTTCAGCCACACAGCTGTACACCAAACCCTTTTGCAATCACTCAAGTAGTTATTATTTCATCTTTATCACCCATTATCCACGTTATCTTAGAGATCCGATCACTGCTTCAATTTTTAGTCAGGCTTTGAGCAAATGGATCGTATAAAAAACATCGTGCAGAAGTTACGTAATTGACCCATCCATTTACTCCACATTACTTTATTCATTATAGAAGTCGCCGTAGTCTATAAGGTAGTGTGTTGGCTTATTAGACGTGAGACCACTGTTCAAACCTCAGGTCAGATATCTCGAACAGAACGAAATATGAAAAAGCATTTCTTCGGGGACTTCTTTCTCTGGTATAAACTTTGAGAGTAAATAAAAAATCGCCATGAAAAGTTTCTCAAAAATTGTCGTTCGGAATCGACTTTAAATTGTAGGTGCTACCACTCATTTGCAAAATTAACACACACAACATAAGTGGTGTGAGAAACTAAGCTGTAATCCTGACTGAAATATCTATGTATGTATGTGTTATGTGCAAGCAGTAGAAAAGTTGAAAGTTAAGTTGTAAGCGATGTATGACTATGCAGGGACCAAATGCTGCCTTAATGCATTAACGAAAACACAAAATTTTGCGTAAAGCCATTACAGGTGATAAAATGCGAACTTTCACGAACTATATCGAAAGTCGAGCATTATTGGCGTTAAGTAGTGCCCCGTATTCGATAGCCTTAAATTGTTTTCATCGATTTCAAGCTGATGAAATCGAAACAGATGATCACATATGATGTAAGATCAACTCAAAATATTGAGAAAACCATAGTTGTGGACTGAACAGTCTTCTAATGCGGTTGGTTGCCTGAAGTTGTTATGAAATTATGGAAGTCGCCGTGGGTAGTGTGTTGGCTTATTAGACAAAAGGCCCAGGTTCGAATCCCAGGTCAGACATCAAAACGAAAAATATTTCTTCGGCGACTTCCTCTCAGCAAATTTCTGGCAAAGACTCTGAGAGTGAAAATGCCATGAAAGCTTCTAAAATCTGTCGATCGGAGTGGACTTTAAACTGTAGTTCCCGCCACTCTGTATAAAATTAACGCACACAACATAAGTGGTGTGAGAAGCTAGGTCGTAATCCTGACTGAAGGGTTGTAATGGCCAATTATGTATGTATGTATAGTTGTGGACTTTTTCTTCACCGTTCACCAATTATTACTTTTTTACATTTTAAAAATGTTTAAAATAAAAGCTCGTAGATTCCAAATAAAATAAAAATAAATTTGTGTTTAGTTTTAATTAAAATTCTTTTTTATTCGCACAATTCTGTGTGTCGCTGTTAACAACTTGATGTAAACAACAACAATTACTTTGATTGTTATTACTTTCTTTACAACCTTTACATAAGCAATAATAATAGATGATTGTCCAACAGTTTTTTGTAACAGAGATCTTTAAACCACGATTACTCTCTTTAAACACACCGTGTCTTCACACAAGACTGACTGAACTTTACTAACGCCGTCGTCTGCTTTGCCTTAGCTTTTATATGGCGAAATAAACAGTCTGATGAATGTTTTTCGAAACCTCTTTAACATAGTTCTTTATATTGTAGTGTTGTTTTCATATTTTGCTTACATTTATCATTGTAGTCTTGATTGTATATTTTTGTTTACTTGTTTACCATTTATTATGTCGGTGTTTGATTTTATTTTAAGCAGTACGATAATTTGTAAACAGGTTTTTCATTTTCGTACCATACCCATAAGGACTACCCTCTTCTACCTTGTTGGAAGAGAGAATTGTCTGGAAAATAATAGTAGTGCACTTTATCTCTCCCCTCTTTTAGTCTAGCCTGTTCCTTGCCCGATTACTATATTTAGTTCAACGAGTAGTTATTGGTAGAAAACTGATTAGATGTCATAGAAAACATTTGTGATGTTTTGAATAAATTTACTATGGGCCATTGCATTGCAATATACAACCAATATATACAAAAAAAATATTCCATATTATTACTTCCAACACCTAATAATTTAAAAGAATAACGTATTCAAAGGCTTTGTGAAATTTCAAATAATTTTTATTTTTCTGTTTCAAAACCCTATAGTGGTGTGTCACTGATGCTTGTGCCTATTTTATTTTATTTTCGAATTTTATTTTATTTTTTTGATTCCTTTATTAAAACAGTCCTTGGTTGGTAATAAAAGTAAATGCGTTACTATTTCCGTCAAAGACAACGGAAATGTGAATTGTGGCTGTAGACTATATTGAATCATAAATACGAAAAAAGTATTTCCGTTTCACTATTTCAAATGGCCCAACAAAGTTAAGAAAAGTTTTAAGTTTTTGTTTTTTTGTTTTTGTTTTTACTTGCAAAAGTAGAGAAATCATAAAATATAAATGAATTCGTATGCATTTGTATGTAAACGTAAGTGTTTGTATATGTGTGTATGTGTGTGTGGAAATAAACTTCATATTTTACGACTTTGAATACATCCGTGTGTCTCCAAATCGCATTAACGTTTACACATACTCATGCAATATTTACTGCTTCTTCTACCAGTTGAATTTTTAAGTACACAAACAAGAACGTTAAGGATCTCTTTTTATTTTCATTTTCTCTTCTCTTTCTTTCTAATTTAAATGTATTAGTGTATGTACATATCAAAGGCATGTAAAACTACTGCATGTGTGTGTGTGTGTATTTACATTGTAAGTGTGTAAATAAGTGATGAAATGTGTGTGACTTTATGGCGGTAAAAGGAAATAACATTTGTTGATTGCTATACGCTTTATGCTTTCATTTCCCATACCAACACTCTCTCGTGCTTTTAGCCTTACACACACACATACACATACACTCACACTCATATAGATTTTAATACTTTGAGCCTATGAAATATACATTTGCCTTCCCTTTTCTTTGCATTTCGTCTTTGTCATAACGAAACTTTTCTTAGAAAAAGATTTCAAAAAGAAATTAAAAAGAAAAAAACGGAAAACTACGTACGTACGTAGCATTAGAACTTAGTCATGATAGGATTCAAGGATTTCCTTGATAATCATTTAATAATTTCATAGCAAATGCAAGAAAATAAACAACAACAACAACAGTGGTTGAGCAAATAGAAAAAGAGTTGCTGGCTGCATTTGTAATTGCCTTCTGGGAAATGTTTGCATAGAATTAGATTCGGATTTGAAATTTGAAAGTCACTGAAGAAAAGTCACATCATTAACAGCAGAAGCGGCAAAAGCAGCAGCAGCTTTAAAACTTATATTGTGTTGACAAACTTTATAGAAACAGCAGCTGCAAAAAAAATCATTAAAGTTGTAACATGGCCAGGCAGGAGAACTTATAATTAGAAAAACCTAAAGACGTCTTTCAAAACAAATTTTAAAATTTAAAGAAGACAAATGGAAATTTAATTGGAAAGATAATTACAGGCAAGTATTAGTTTGTGGTATAAGGTGTACCTAGTGAAGATATCAGCAATGAGTATTTAATAAGATGAGTAGAATCGAATCATACTCATACATTTCGGATAATTATACGGATTCTTACTTATGTTAATACCATGGAACCTCTCTACTCATATTCATAGTTTGAAGTACTCATCATAATCATACTTAAGAACATGTAGGATGTTATTGATTTCGACTCTTCATAACTCAACATATACACGCTAAGCGCAAAATAAGTATGAATCGCATACGAACACTCAAATATTTAGAAGGTTGTGTGTTTTCTTGGCTTGCTGCTCTATCTTGTTTGTTTAAGTATCTATTTTGCTTTTGTTGTAAATGCCTTACAACTGAGACTGTAAATTTCGAGTGACTCGAATCATTTATAGGTATTATAAGTATTTTTCTAAAGTTATGAATCTAAATAAGTGGGCTTATGAATCAAACACATTTCGAATGATATGAGTTCGATGTCAACGCTGCACGCTTACTCATTGCAGCCTGTATTTATAAATCAACATTGTAGTGAGTATGAATGTATCAGAGTAGATAGTTAAATTTCAATATTGTTCATGAGTGGTTATGAGTAACAAAAAAACGATTCATTGCTGATCTCTAGTACATAAGGACAACAGCCTTTCTATTCATAATAAAGCTCAGTAACTAGCCAGTAATGAAGTCGCCGTGGTCTAGTCGGTAGTGTGTTGGCTTATTAGACGAAAGGCCCGGGTTCGAATCCCAGGTCAGACATCAAAACGAAAAATATTCCTTCGGCGACTTCCTCTCAGCAGATTTCTGGCAAAGTAAATGAAATTGCCATGAAAAGCTTCTCAAAAATCTGTCGTTCGGAGTCGACTTTAAACTGTTGGTCCCACCACTCATGTATAAAATTAACACACACAACATAAGTGGTGTGAGAAACTAGGTCAATAATCCTGACTGATGGGTTCTAATGACCAATTATGTAACTAGCCAGTAAGAAACTTATCACACGAGAAGCTGTTGTTAAACCCTGCCTCCGACATCTCGAACTTACCGAAATCTGAAGACAAAATAACTTTAGGAGATTTCTTCTCTGCGGTCTTCTAGCAAAAGATCTGAAAGTAAAATTAAAAAGTTTTCCAAAAATCTATCGTTGGAAGACCGCTTTAAGCTGCAGGTCTTGCAACTCAAGAATAAAATTAACATACACACACGCAATCTGGGCGGTGTGAGAAACTAGATCGTAATTCTGATTCGTAAGAGTTGTAAAGAACACAAATTGGTTAGTGTAGAACAGGGATGGGAAATTGATCTTAACAAATTGTACTAAAGACCACAAGAAATTGTACTTTTTTCAGACCAATTGTACTAAATTCACTTTTTTGTTTTTTTTAACTTTTTTTTTTATTATAAATTAATAAAAATATGAATGACAATTCATTTGATTGTGTGCAGTATTAATGTAAAAGAACAAAAATAACAGTAAATTTTTCAGTTTTGACTTCAATATAAAAATTAAGGTTTTTAGTCTTTGAAAAATTATAGCATCAGTCTCATTTTTGTTCAATAAGAAGCTTTATTTACCAAAAATATTTATACTTAAAACTTAGTAAACCCCCCTTATTAAAGTAAATATTCAGTCCTTGATATTCTTATAAAGATTATTTAATATTTCTCCGTCTATTTTCACCCACTCTTCGATCATTTTTAATTTAAAATTTTCAGCACTGGTAAATTGCCTGTTATTTTGAATATAATCTTCGGACAAGAATGGGAAATTCGTTTGGGAAATCGTTTTCAATAATATTAATATCAGGATAGAAGGCTGGCCACGATAAAACTTCAATAGAGTAGTTACAAAACCATTCCATCATCTGGCTGTTGACATGAATTTTGGCATTGTTCTGCTGGAAAATACATATTTTTTCTCTCGAGAAGAGGAGCAAACTAAAGCTAAGAACAGTAATGTACTCTTTACTAGACATTCGCGTAGATGGAAACTGAAATTCGAGGCAACCACTTAAAGAGGTAACCCCCCAGCAATAGACTATATCCCCAAAATTCGTATTTCTAAGGTCACGACAGTAGTATCGATAGCTACCTGGTCTATCTAAGTTCCACTTTTTTTCATCAGAGAATATGACCAAAGACAATTCATTGTTTGTTATTATTGAAATGCTCTGGTGGTGCTATAATTATGAAAGCACTTTATAATAGATAAACTTAACAACTTACTTTAATACTTAACTATAAAGGAATAAAAAAGTTTATGAGATCTAAATTTTTAAGCACTATTTGTGATAAATTTTGTACCAGCAAACTATTTGTTATTTCAAAATTGTAGGAACACTAATTAAATGACTTCAATAAATCCCTTGTTTGGATTAAATTAGAGACAGTCAAAGGAAACAGTCCATTTGTCCCTTTGATTTTTATTAAATTTTGGTATGAAAATATCCTTTCTAAATTTGCAGATGAACGGATGGAACGGATAATATTCCTTTTACAACTCTTGATATGTCAAGTTAGTAACGAGTTGCCATATACAAATGAAACGAAAACAAAAAATTATCCATTGATGAGAATGTAATAAAGTCGAGAACATTTTTCAATAGTGCTAAATAAGTCATTGAGGTGCTATGGTGTTTTTGACTTCCAAATAGTGCTAAAAAAAGTACAATTGTACCAACTTTTCCATCCCTGGTGTAGAAACTAGATAGTAACTCTGATTAACGAGCTGTAATGACCGCTTAAATAAGTAAGTAACAAGCCAGTGTAAACTTAGAATTCATGTTTGGCTTGGAATGGTTTGTGACTTCACTAGAAATAAAATAGTTCTGGAAAATCTAAAACAAAACATGATGTCGAATATCTCCGGAGGTACAAACGGAAAACTAAGTCAGATTTTGGTTCCTTTATTGTCGGTCAAGTGTCTCCATGTGGAAATAATATGCTTTGTGACTATCTTTGTGGACCATAAGAAAAGGAAACTATAGATCCAGACATTGCATAAGGAAGTGTAAATGATTTTAGGGAAAATAATTGTAAGGTAACCCAGAATTAATGCACTTGACAAATGCCACTATGGCCAGACTAGTAACAGGTTATGAGGCCACTGCTTTGATAGAGAAAATTAACCTGAAATTACCTTAAAAAGACTTCAAAAAGATACAGAGCTTAGCGTGAGTCGATTTAACTAAAAAACACGACATAAAATGGAAAACTTTCGTTGGAAAATTGTAACAATAGGTGTCCTGAGTCATGCATGTAGCAGACTATCCAAGGTTTTTGATAGGTTCTTATAGGCGCCAAGACCTCTTATTCAGAATGCAGTTATATTCGGTGATAATTAGACTGAATCATCAGAACGCATACTTGAAATCTGTGAGAAATTAATGCATCCCATAAGGAAACTTATTTATGTATTCCGGGAGAAAATTTCTGGTTGCATGTCAGGTACTAGGCAGGGCATAATACCGCCTGACACTGACCTGCATTTCGAAGTTGGTTATGGCAATAGGCTTGGAGAAGATATTGCAACTATGCCCAATAAAGATTGATGGGTAATACAATGGAACTAGTTATTTCATTTGTCATTGGAACCATTTAGTCAAGACAACATCACTCTTGTTGCATATGTTAATTTTTGTCTATGAGTGGCGGGGCCTTTTGTTTAATTTCGACTCTGAGAGACAGATTTTTGAGAAACTTTTCATGCAAATTTTATTTTTACTTTTAAATGAAGTCATTGAAAAAACATTTCTTACTAATGTTCAGAAAAGTATCACTTTTGTATTCAGAAATACCAAAGACCGTTTGGAGTTATATTGTGGTATACACAACATTCTGAGAGATTTCAAATTTGCCTAAGGAATTCATTTTTTCTCCAGTTGTTATAGTCAAGTATGTATATACATACATAGGTAATTGGCCATTCAGTCAGAATTACGACCTAGCTTCGCAACATCACCCTTGTTGTGTACGTGTTAATTTTCATACAAGAGCGGCGGGATCTATAGCTTAAAGTCGACTCCGAATGATATATTTTTTGAGAAACTTTTCATGGCAATTTTATTTACTCTCAGAGTTTTTGCTGGAAATATTATTGAAAGAAATAAATTTTTTTATTTCATAATTCGTGTTTGATTTCTAACCGGTGATTTGAACCCTGGCTTCTCGCTTAATAAGCCAACACACTACCTACTAGGATACGGCGACTTCAAACGAAAATATGAAAAATTATTTCTTCGGCTACTTCTTTTCTGCTGATTTCTGGGTAAAACTTGAACGTAAATAAAAAATTGCCACGAAGTGGACTTTCAGCTTTAGGTTCTGCCACTCATGTATAAAATTAACACGTACGACGTAAGTAGTGTGAGAATCTAGGTTGTAATCCTAACTGAAGACTTGTAACGACCTATTTTGTTTGTTGATACTCTTATAAGGAATACGCCTTCAATTGCTCTGTCATTTGCTCGTGCAAAATAGGTCCTCCTTTGACAATATTTTCTTAAATCAATAAATCATTAAAATTCTTTAAAGAGTTCTTTAAAATTTTTACGCATTTTTTAAATCATACCCGTAAATTAATGATCTGCTCTACGGCCTCTAGGGAATTTACACAGTTTGCAAGCGTCCTTAATTTTTTATTACAAAAAGGATGTTAAAAAAAAACAAAAAAAAAAACAAAAAATTCAGGTAAAATGAAGTTGTTATAAAACAATTTGATTACTGATACGTTAAAACAATTTTCATTGAATTAAAATCCCTTTGCAATCAAACGAATCCACTGGAAGGGATAAAGAAATAAAAATAAAATCAAATGAAACGAAACGAAACAAAATGAATACGAATTCGAATTCGAATGAAATAAAGGAAACACAGAAGCATAAAACAGCTGAATCATCATAAAATATTTGCACCTAGAAAGGAATGGGAAAGGATTCTGTTTTAATATTTTACCTAACGCCTCCTCTTCTCCATTCAGTCAAGGTTGTTTTTACGCTCTCAAGAGAGAGACAGAGACAGAGGGTGGGAGGTAGTAAAAAGGATATAAATAAAATGGGATTCTGTTCTGATAATGAATAATATTTCGCCATGCTTTACGATTAACCGCTTAAAATATTTTTATTTGCCTGGCGATGGTAGCAGCAATGATGGCTCAGTCACAATTTCCTTTGGCAATCACTGGTTTATGATGGTGAAATATAAACGAATAAATTTTCACACACAGACACAAGCATATGCACACAACTACATACAAATCATGAGAACACACCTAAACGACATACAAACCCATACAAACCCACGCAAATATTTTGACATGCGGTATAATTGCGTGTGAAAATTATTCATTCCCTCGTTCTTCTTCCTCATCCTGGTGCTATCACTTTCGTTTTATCAATTTTGGTGGTTATAACTGTTTCTACATGAACGCAAACGTCTATAAACGTGTGTGAACGTGTGTGCACGTACGCGTTTTTGTGTGTGTGTGTATGAAAGGTTTTGCATTCCTTTGAGGTTTACCGACAAAAACCAAAAAAAAGAAAAAACAAACATCAGAGGAAGAGAATCCAACAATTAAATTTTAATTTCAATTCAACTCTTTTCATATCATTTATAACTGACTGACTGACTGACTGACAGATAGACCGAAATGAACGGAAATAAATGTTCGTTACCTTAAATATAATTTCATTTGCAATGCCATTCATTTCTGTGTATGTATGTGTGTGAGTTTCAATGAAAATGTTTTTCATTTTGATTTCATATTCACATGAGTTAATATTCTTCCAGAATAAAAAAGAGCCTTGAGTGGTTGTTGGCAATGCTATGCAGTTACAAAGCCGTCTTTAGTTACACGTTTCACCTGAGAATTATTAGTAGAATGGAGCATAAGTCCATGTACATTTATACGTCCTTAACTAAAGTTGTTCAGTAACATACGTACATGCTTACATACATAATTGGTAATTACATACCTTTAGTCTGGATTACAACCAAGTTTCTTACACCACTTATGGTGTGTGCGTTAATTTTATTCATTAATGGCGGGACCCGTGGTTTAAATCGGCAGATTTTTGGGAAACTTTTCAAGCAAATTTTATTTCCTCACCAAGAAAATCTGCTGAGAGGAACTTAACTGGGGTTTGAACAATGGCGGTACGTCTAAAAGCCAACACACTAATATAATATAATACAGACAAGGTTTTGGAAACAAGAGGCGATAACTGCTTAAGACATATTTTTCGTAGTCTTGCTACTGTAGGATAACTTAATGCAGCTAACTGCTAGAGAAGTAATTGCAAGCTGCAGTATATTTATCACGCCATTCAGATTTAAGCCATAGTCTAGTAGGCAGTGCGTAGGCATATTAGGTTTAAGGCCTTTGGTTCAAATCCCAGGCCAGATACATTCAACAAAACAAAATTTGAAATTTGAATTTCAATTTTTACAGCAGCTTCCTCTCAGCATTTCATTCCAATGGCTGCCACGGTTGGCCATGCGGTAGGCTACACGATCGGTCCAATTTTTAAACACATTATCGATTGTGTGCAGCTGCATTTCACCCAATGGTTTCACGAATATTGTCCTTTAAAGCGTAAATTGTCTCTGGCTTCTAGGCGTAACACTTATCTTTGATGGCAGCCCACAAATAATAGTCAAACGGTGTCGAATCGCAGCTCCGAGATGACCAAACGATCTTCAAAAGCAGGGCGCAAAACATCGAATGTAGCTTCAGCTGTGTGGTCCGTAGCGCCGTCCTATTGCAGCCAAATGTTTCCCATATCCTTATCTTCAATTTTTGTGAAAAAAATTCGTTCAACATGAACCAATCACGATCGCCATTGACTGTACGGCTGCTCATTTTCGAAAAAAAGGGCCCAATTATGCCTGTGGACCAAAATCCGCACCAAACTGTGACTCGTTTTGGGTGCATCAGCTTTTCAATGTATGCGTATGGGTTTTCAATGCCCCAAATGCGACAATTTTGCTTGTTCATATACCCGCCAAGATCAAAATGGGCTTCCTCTGAAAAGATGATTTTTGTTTGCCGGCATCGGCATCTTCTGTAAGTCGATCGCAGCTGCACTTAGCTAAGCGAAGGTTAATATTCGTTCAGCGGAAGGATAAAACTAATTATTTATCAAATTAGACATGAGCTAAGTGTTACCATTCACTAAATAAGCACTAGTTGAAAAAAACGTTATATGGCGGAGCCGATATGGCGTATATCGTTATAAACCCTGTTTCCATAAAAGTACTTTCAAAAACATTATAATGGAGGAACTGGTCTAAATTATTTCAGAAGTGTCAGACCTATCATAAACCTTCAGTGTTATAAAATTTACAGTGTAAGAAATAAGGCCAAGTGTCGGCAGATGTAGTTTTTCGAGTACTACATCATTTCTAGCAAAGTCACAAACCATTCCAAACACACTAGCTACTAAACTATAGCTTCTTCACACATTGGCTTGTTACTGAAGTTTATTATGAATAAAGAGGCAGTTGTTCTCATGTACAGTAATCCCTTTATTTACGTCGCAATTGGTTCTAAAAATAGGCAACGTAAGTCGAAACGACGTAAATCGAATTTCATATTGCTCATACTACAAAGTAGTATAAAACGTTAAAAACGTTATATGAATTTACAGTAATCCCTCGATTTACGACCCAGTTGGTTCCACAAAAGACGATGTAGGTGGAATATCGACGCAAATTGAAGTTAGAGGGATCAAAAAATGTAACGATGTAAATCGAAATAACGTTAAAAGAGGTGACGTAAATTGAAGGATTACTGTACCGTCTTTACCGGATACAATGATAACACGTTGCGACAGTGAAACCATTCCAAATTTGTATGCAATATTTACACTGGCTAGTTAGTTACCTACTTAAACGGTCATTACAAGGTTTTAATCAAAGTTACGATCTAGTTTCTCTCATCAGCCATATTGTGTGTCTTTATTTTATTAATAAGTGGTGAGAACTGCAGTTTAAAAATGATTTCTTCTGCTCAGCAGTCTTCTGGTAAAAACTCTGAACGTAGATAAAATTGTCATGGAAGGTTTCACAAAATATCTATCGTTCGGAGTCGACTTTAAATTATAGGTCCCGCCACCCATTTATCACTAACACGCTCTACAAGGGTGTTGTGGGAAACTAGGTTGTAATCCTCACTGAAGGGTTATTAGGACCAATTGTGTATGCATGTCTGTATGTATGTGTTAGAAAAGCTCATAAATTCGAATAAATTTAATAAATCCCGTAGAATTAAATATAATTAATGAAAAATATTGTTCATGGAAATAATAACAAAACCCATGAAGCGGTTTCCATTAAATTTTTACAAAAAAATTAAAGGAAATCCTTTTTTTTCTTTCATCTGCTTAATAAAATGGAAACCAATTATTAATTTAATAATTATCCACTGAAAAAACAAAAAAAGAGAGAGAAAGTGATTTACGACGTTGGCAAAAAGCGTGTTTGCTTTAAACAAAATTATATCGTGTTTTCATGTTAATCCATTATTCATATTGTTTTTGTTGCTCGTAAAAAAATCAGGGGAAAATATTGTCACTTTTGTTGTAAGGCTTTAATGAATTTCGTGTGTTAAAAAAAACAAAAAAAAAAAATTCAAATTACATATAAAAAGTGTACAGGAGAGCTACAAACAGTCATGAACGATAACACGATAGCTTTGCAGAGAGGAAATTTTTTTTGTTGCTGTTCTACTGAGTACTCATTACAAGATATGGATGAATGATATACCAGTTTAGATAATCTTGTTTAAGGCCCTTTCAAAATTATGCCGCTATAAGTGGTGGTTCACCAACTGCTGATAGTATTCTGCCCTATCGCAAGATAGAAGAAATAAAAATCAAAAATAATTTTCTCTTCGGCTTCCGCTAAGTACTTTTAAGCAATGACTTGTATTAACTACATAATCTCCATTGGACTCAACAGAGGCATATCCTCATATTGTTGCACAGATCGAAACGACTTAATATCGTTTCACATAAAAAAATTAACAAAAGCTACCAGCTACACAAACACCTATTACATCGAACCATTTATCAGTAAACCAACAATAACATCAGTATGAGTATGAAAGCAAGCGCAACGAAAGCGAACGCAATAAGAGGCAATATGTACACAACACACGACACAAATACATCGAACACGTTCAAAGTAACAACAACAACAACCATGAGAGCAAAAGAAATGGACACGTAAGCATATACGCAACAACAAACAACGTAATCGCAATTCTCTAGAACGCGAAACCCAAAACATTCCACTTCGAGAACCATCATCATACTGAAGAGTTTCGCATTTAAAAATGCTAGACAAATTAGGCAACAAGTCAGTGTGAATTCAGTCAGCCTTGCGTGAAGTTTCGTATGAACTAAGCAGTCGCAGTACGAAGACAAGTTGTGTGCGTAATAATGTCTACCGAAGAGTTGTTAGTGTTTACGCGAGCAGAAGAATGTTGCTTACAAAAAAGTTGTGAGCAGAGGATTACGAACAAGTGTTGCTGCTTGCAAAAAGGTTGTAAGCAGGGAAGAGTATCAAACAAGCCCAAATTGTTATAGTTACCGTTTATAATTAAGGAACTCATATTTAAACGTTTTAAAAAACTTAGAAACGTAACAATATTATATCTTGCTTTGGATTAGAATAAGTTATACAGAATCATCCAACTGGGATATACGAACTTTGACAGCTGATAACAAACATATTCTTGATGCTACCTTGATCAAATTACTTATCATTTATTCGATACGTTTTGCCATATCACATTTACAACAACATGTGTCCGCGGATAGGTCACTGGAGCTTTAATGGAAAACTCATCTTCGGCGATAAAGCCTTTTTCTAAATGAAAAGGTACGCGAACAGACAAAATAGTAGAATTTAGGATGATAACAATCCACATGAGGTTTAAAAGCGTCCAGTACTTCTTGAAACAATCAATATTTTGTGTGAATTTTGGGTTGGAGTTGGGTCTTCAGATTTGTTTTTCTTTGATAATAACGTTGGCCAGGCCGTCACAGTCATTGAAGAGCTCTATCAACCTTTTTTTTGGCTAGAATTGGATGATTTAGACATCAAAACATGTGGTTTTAACAGAACCAATCCCTTCCTGTTGTGACCACTCCGGAACTACGTGGTATTACTTCGGATTGGAGTGCGAATCGAAAGTTGAGGAGACATCTAGTGTCATCTATGCCGGCGTGTCTACATGTTGTGCAGCCTCAATATCTCACTTCTTCAGTATTGGAATGCGCTCCACGTAATTCGCTTCTGACACCCAATTCTCTCTACATGCAATCATAACCCCGACAATGCTAGCGGCCGCATTCGCAACCATCAACCATCAACGTCAGAACAGAGTGATAGCTCTGCCAGCGTGCACATTTGAAAACAGCGTGTTCTGCATCATCAATTACTTCCCCTTTCCCGTAAAGGCAATAAGGAAAGGCGGTCTTGCCCATTCTGTTCAAATATTTCCTATATTTCCGTGACCCGATAGCATTTGCGTAACGTAGTAATTTACCTCTCCAAATTGCCGACCAATCCATGGCTTTATGCCATAGTCTAGTAGGTAGTGTGCTGGATTATTAGAGATAAAGTCAGGATTCGAGCCACAGGCCAGGCATCAAAGGAAAATACAAAAAGTATTTCTTCGGCGATTTCCTCTCAGCAGATTTCTGGCAAAAACTCTGGGAGTAAATAAAATGGCCATGCAAAGTTTCTCAAAAACAATCTGTCCTACGGAGTTGACTTTAAACTGTAGGTCCCCCAGCCACTCATGTATAAAATTAACACACACAACATAAGTGGTGTGAGAAACTAGGTCAATAATCCTGACTGAAGGATTGTAGTAACCAATTGAGTATGTATGTAAACAATTATTCCGCAGATTTTTATAATGGAGATCTTCAAACCACGATTACTCTCTTCAAATGCTCCTCACACAAGACTAACTGAATTTCACTAACTTCCTCGCCTGCTTGGCTTTTATATAACAAAGTAAACAAAATCTGATGAAAGTTCTTGAAGGCGAATGTTCATGACTTTGCCTTTCCGAAATGTCTACAAATGTAAACGTTGTTGTTTACATTCAATATTGTTGTTCGTTTTAGTTTGTTTGCATTTATTCGTGTAGTGTTGTTTGGGAATTTTTGTGTACTTGTTTACCATTTTTTTTATGCTGGTGTTTGTTGTTATATTTTTGTTTACTTGTGTACCATTCTTTTTATGCTGATGTTTGTTGTTATATTAAGCAGTACGATAATTCGTAAACAGGTTTGTTTACTGCATTGTTTTGTTGTTTTTAGCATTGTTTTGTTTATAATTTTAATGTTGAGCGATGTAAAAGCAAAATACTGGTGTCTAGATTTTTAATTGTCGTAGCAAATATGATCTAAGAACTTTATTAAGGTGTACAGCCTTAAGATGTATAGATGTCTACAATCCGTACAATCGCTTCGTAAGATAGTTTCAAAGTAACTGCCTTTTGAAAGAGGTGTAAACCATATCCACACTAAAAATTATCTGTGCATATAGCTGCAATGTTCAGGCTCCATGGCAATGTAATTAAAGTTTTCTGTTTTTAAATTTAAAGAGAAAATTTTTAATTTCTTAAACTGTCCAAATGAAACTTATTTTTCAATGAAATTGGTTGAAATGTATTTAAAATTTCATTTTAAAACTATTTCATTCACTTTTCCCAAATAATTGTCTGTTCTCGCCTCAAGCTTATTCCAGAAAAGTTATTTACCATGGAGTGCATATGAAACTTTATCACATGAAAGTTACATTTTTTCAAAAATATTCAAATATTCGGTGAAAATTAAAAACTCTGTGTCATGCTTGCAGTCATTTTGAATTCGTTAATTATGAAATGTTTTAATGCAACAAATTTTTAATTCGTTTTATTGTAAATTGTTGAAATGTAAAGAGTTTTTTTCGTTGAAATGTTATTGTTTGGCTGTGCTACAGTCAGTCATTATTGCCAATTTAAACTTCCTTCGGTGCGTATGATTAATGCAAAAACGTTGTAAAATATAAATCATACGACACACGGTATAAAATGGTACAAAAAGGTTTTTTCTGTTTTAAGAAGAGACAAAGAATTCAAATTGTAAATTAAATTCAATTTAAATTTATTATGTACTGTGTTTGGAAAACATTAATGAATTAAGCAAATTTCATCACAATTTTTTTTGTTTTGTAATTTTAAGTACAATTAACTGAAAAGTAAAATTTGCAATTTTGAATAAAAAAAAATGAAAAAACATTGTTGATGTGGAAATTGTTTGCTTCAGGGCTTTAATATGAATTGAATGGTTTTAATTAAAAGTTATTGAAATACAAAACAGAAGAGTTTTATAGATATTTAACGAAAAATATAAGAAATAATTAAAACTCAAATTCTCTTATAAAAATTCAAGTTTTTCTTATAGGGAGGGACTCCATCTATTGCGGTTAAACATTTCGAATATATTGTCACGTTTCTTTAATTAAAAACATTTAAAATATAAACTCGTAGATTGCAAATAATAAAAAGAAAAATAATAAATTTCTGTTTAGTTTTAATTAAAATTTGTTATTATTCGTACAATTCTGTATGCCACTTTTCACAACATAATGTAAACAACAACAATTGCTTTTCTTTGTTATTACTCTGTTTTGTACCCTTCGCATAAACAATAAAAATTACTAAACAATTATCTTTGTAACGATGATTTTTAAGCTACATTTAATCTCTTCAAACTCATTGCATCTTCACACAAAACTGACTGAACTTTACTGACTTACTCTTCCACTTTGCCTTGCCTTTTTTATATGGCAATGTAAATAGTCTGATGAATGTTTTTGAAGGTGAAAGTTCGTGACCTCGTCTTCCCGAAATTTCTGTAAATGTAAGCATCGTTGTTTGTTTATTTTGTTTATATTGATTCTTTTAGTTTTGTTTGTGGATTTTTGTTTACTTGTTTACCAATTTTTTATGCTGGTGTTTGTTGTTATATCAAGCAGTACGATAAATTGTATACAGTTTCATTTACTTCTTTGTTTAGTTTTTATAGCTTTTGTTTATAATGCAGTTACTGGCGAAATTGACATTAAAGGGCGTACCAAGTGAGATGTTATTGCTGCCTTTAGTGCTATAGAACGGAATTGCACTAAGATAGGCCTGGCAGCAAAAGTAGGGACACGCAGAATATTGAATCCCAGAATACAGCCTATAACTATAGCTTCGATAAATTCAAGGAATTTATTTATCTCGGCTTTGCTGTTACCATCGAAAATAATGTCAGCCTGAAGATCAAGGGCAAGATCACTCTTGCCAGTAGATGCTACTACGGTCTCAATAGGCAGATGAGTAGCAGAGACCTCTCATGTAAGACAAAACTAATACTTTGCAAAACATTCAACCATTCTGTGCATCTTTAAGGCCCAGAAACATGGACCCTATTAAGCTCTGAAGAAGCAACCTTGAGAGTATTTAAGAAAAAAGTTCTAAGTAAGATGATCACTGCAGTGCGAGTTGGGATTTGCGTAAGTCAGTGAACCAACTAGCATAGGTGCTTATGAAGCAGAGACGCCTGGAAGAATATATTAAGACAGGCCGAAATCCATTAGTCGGTTTGTTAATGGTCAATTAAGTAAAGTAATGGCTACTGGGGTGAGTTTATATATTCTAAAACCTGACTCCTTCGATACCTCCCCAATTCACTGTTTCCTCAATAGTTTTTGATGCGCCTCAATATGGTCTGGTTTTTCGGCAAAGACTTCCTTTAAACTACTTAGGTATTGTTTGTCTAGATCTTACGTAATATTTTGGTTTTAATTTTTAATGGGTCATACCCTTCTAATGCCAGCAAATACAGAGCATTACCTTGTCCTAATAGATATGCCGTAGAAATCGGTTATTGTTCATACTTCAAATATGATTTCCTGCTCATGAGGTTGTTGTAAGGAATCAATTTTTTGAAAGCTTTTAAGCGATATGTGCTGTTCACTCAAATTTCTTATTTTTGAATGAATTCTGCTGCATATACGAGTAAATGGATTACCAGCATGAGTTATACCTAATAGTTGTTAGTCTTAATCGAGTAGGTTAGGTTAGGTCGCAGTGGTAGCTTTGATAACACAGAGTTCAGTTGAGCATGCATAGCGACCCGTTGTGATGCCACAAGTGAACTCAGTCCCTGTACTAACCATGTTCCACCAAAATCAGGGAAAACGAAGATGCTTGTCAGCGCAAATACTGCACACATGATCGGGTAATAATGGTAACATTTTTGCCTGCCTCAGATGCTCTTTATCTACGATACCAAAACCACGATTTTCAAACGATAAACTATTTCTGATAGAAAAAATAAATTTTTCTCACACCCAGAATCCTCAGCCTTATAAATCATTGATTTAAAATCATTGATTTGTCTTATAATTCAGTACCATTAAACAAGTTTGTATACTTGCTATGTAGACGATTAGTTTATTTTTTATCAGTTCTAGAATAATAGGGTTGCCATATATTGTTGCCTAGAAACAATGCAATTTTTAAAAATTTATTGGTGTACTCTATCGAGTGTAGTGCTGAGGAACATTGTTACTGTTTAGAGGTAGAGGTATCAGGCCTTCTGATGCTGTTCATTATTGATGTCCCAGATTTTGAGGAGCTGACTATGTGGGAAATTTGATAGAGATTCAAGACCCTTTATCCCGTTTTTTTAAGGTTTTCAATTGAAGCGAAATAATTTAAACACCAGAACAGATCGGATTGACTGACCGATAACTGTTTACAGTGACAGGTAACCACTTACAGTAGCGAGCACAAAAAATGCAACACTGTGCCATATGATCTTTAATAACATCTATTTCAAAATAACGGTAACTAATTTATCTATTTTCTTTTGCTGTTAATTCTTTCAATTATAAGTTTTCAAAGTAACCACAGTTTATTCCAAATTCTGCTTTAAAAAGTTAAATATTTTTGAATTAGTGAAAAAAGTGCAAATTTTTAGCGAGCAAAAAAAATGCAACATAATAAAAAAATAGTTAAAGTAAGTTATTTATTTAATTATAATTGAAAATTTCTTAAATAAGTTATACAACATGTGTTTTGTAATAGAAGCAGCTCTCAGCTGACAGATGACAGCAAAACTGCAATCATTAAAGCCTTAGAAGAAGGAAAATCCATGCGTGAAGTTGGACACCTCTTTGGTGTAAATCAATCAACCGTATGTCGGATTAAATCTCGATTTTCCTTGAGAAATAGTGTGGAAAGGAAACCAGGTAGTGGTAATCCTCGAAAAACTACCTCTCGCCAAGACCGCCAGATGATTGCACTGGTTAAAAAAGATCCACAAAAGACCGCAGTGGACGTTGCTAATTTCGCAAATGAGCAAATGGGAGTCCCTATAGGCGTTCACACTGTTCGCCGTAGGTTGAAAGAGGCTAATTTGCATGCGAGACGACCTGCAAAGAAACCTCTCATCAGTGCAATCAATAAAAAGAAGCGTCTGGAATTTGCAAAACGTTACAAGGATTGGTCAAATGAACAATGGGCTAAAGTCTTGTGGAGCGATGAAAGCAAATTTAATTTGTTTGGCTCCGATGGGATAAATTTTGTTCGAAGACCGCCTGGACAGAGATATTCTCCAAGATATCAACTTCCAATCGTAAAACATGGCGGTGGATCAATAATGGTGTGGGGTAAGGAACGATATGTTTAAAAAAAATTATTCATTTTACGTCACGTATTTACAGGTGCATTTTCCCGTGATGGGGTAGGTCCCTTAACTCAAATCGAAGGAAAAATGGACGCCAAGTAGTACTGTGAAATCCTTGGAGAACACATGCTTCTTCATCCGCGGGAAAAAATGCCTCCTGGTTGCATATTCCAACAGGATAACGATCCAAAGCACTCAAGTCGCTTAGCTCGAAACTTTTTAAGCGACAATGATGTCAATGTTTTGGATTGGCCATCACAGTCTCCCGATCTAAACCCCATAGAAAATCTATGGGAGCTATTAGATCGGAAAGTTAAGAGGAAACATCCGTCAAATAAGAGGCAATTAGAAGAAATTTTGAATAGTGAATGGGAGAAAATATCCATTAACACATTAATAGCATTAGTCGACTCTATGCCTTCTAGGTTGCAAGAAGTCATAAAAAATAAGGGCTACGCCACTAAATATTAATTTTAAGATTTTTTTTGTAAGAATTACTATTTAATTTAAATAAACACATTAAAATTTATGCTGTTGCATTTTTATTGCTCCCATGAAATTCGCACTCTTTTTAATAAATGACAAAATAATATGTCATTAATTAAAAATATTTACATAATGTTATTGATAATAGGTATCTACAATTGTAGGGATTAATAACCCAAAGAAATATTTTGAACTGGTCACCATTTTTTTAAAATTATCGCACTTAAAGATAATTTTACCCAACGTTGCATTTTTTGTGCTCGCTACTGTATATCCTTGCTGAATTTCTTTGAATGCTATATTGTGGAGGCAATGGCAATTATATTGTGGAGCCAATGGCAATTATACTCTTCCGTGTATAGAAGCGTCTTTCATTAGCTATTTACTCAGCACTTCTAATGAACTTTCATTGATTTTCTTTCCACTTGCAATCTGTGTACTGCATTTAACTTCTTACAGCCACAGACTACAACTGAAGTTAACACGTAGACTGCCGTGGCAATTTTCAGAAAACTAGTCAAAAAACGACAATTTGATTTTTTCACATTAGTGAGTACGAGATAACTCGTAGTTTGGCTCCTTGGAAGGGAACCCAAGCTACGAGTTGTCTCGTAGTTGCCAATCAACGTGTTAAACTACGTTCTTTGGAAAATTTGTTTTTGAAAATGTTTTGAAAATGGTTTCCAAAAGTTTTAAATAAAACTCTAAAACAACTTAAACAGGTTTTTCTTTTTTAACATAAAAACTTAATTTGTAATCCATTATGTTGCAAATTTTTAACTTTTACCTTGAAAATCATCTCTTTCCCTATCTTCAATCATCCTTCTTCCATTTATTTTGCATTTTCGCCATTAAAACCGCCATTTAAAGTGGAAAAAAAATTTGCAGTGGCTGCTATCTCTTTCTAATTTTTATTTTCTATTTACTCCACCAACAACAACAACAATTTGTAGCACACTTTATTTATTCAAGGATTGTTGAAAATTTGTTGTGTGCTTTGCAAATTCGAAATTGAAAATAATTCTGCAAATAAAAAAAAAAACGAGAAATGAAAACGAAAAACTAAACAAATTAAAGGGGAAGGGTTTCCCTGCCCCCTTGTAATTTTCACTTTTCAAAGTCAAATACAATTTCAACAATCAATAGCAATAAAAATAAAAAAAAAGTGAAGGAAAACAATATGCCAGAGGGCATAAAATTGTAAAGGCAAGGATGATACAGCAGCAGCAGATACTCAGCAAAACGTAGAGTTTTTATGTGGAACGTGATAGTGAAGGGAAAAATTGGAGCAAAAACAAAAACCGAAATTTAAAATTCATGGAAATTGTTTTTTTTTTGTTGTTGTTGTTGGTTGTTAAAATCAAATAAATATTCAACCTTTTCTAGTTAAGCAGTTAGCCAGCCTGATAGGCAGAAAAACATCCAACCAGTCAGTCAGTCAACCAGTCCGTTAGCCACACAATTGTGTTACGTACTAAACAATTTCAAATTTTGTTCTGTAAAAACTTGGCCAAAAACGAGAAAGTTTTGCTTTTCATTTTCGCTTTCTAATGAAGGTTGTTTGGTGTTGTTGTAGTTCTAGTCATCGTTATTATCAATTTGTTTGTTATTTGCTCAAGT
This sequence comes from Sarcophaga peregrina, assembly GCA_014635995.1. Taxonomy (NCBI): domain Eukaryota; kingdom Metazoa; phylum Arthropoda; class Insecta; order Diptera; family Sarcophagidae; genus Sarcophaga; species Sarcophaga peregrina. The sequence continues at coordinate 7,308,501 of CM025790.1, read as the reverse complement.
ATTTTTGCAGTTAAAAACTGTCTAAAAAAACGGTTAAAAAAACTCTTCCCTGTGATTTGTTTACAAAAAGAAGAAATTAAACTGGCATACAAAATTAGTTTCAATAAAGTGAAAAATGAACTATCAGGTGTTATTACATGAAGTGCAGAACAATCTGTAAGGCTCATGTAAAATATTTCGATTGAAACATATAGTTGAGCGATAGGCAGGAAAGTTTCCCTGTCCTATCTGTTCAAGTTTTATTGCTGCAGTTGACATTAGGAGAGAAGAGGTGCATCTGATCACTGATTAAATTTTATTTTTCAGCCTGTTATTGACTTCTTTTAAAGGAGCCTAGTTTCGGATTTTAGTGGCTTTAATGGTGGATTATCCTTTTAATGCAAGTGGAGAAGCAATTCTTGACAAGCTCTTCCCATTCATCGAAACACTTGAAACATTAGCATTGAATACGAGGGCTGATAAAAAAGTCGATGAATGTCGTTTGACAGCCATTAATAGCAGTCTGACGCATGAGTTGAGGCGAAGATGAAGCAACGTGGATGTCAATTCTTATTCAAACATAAAAGGCTTTCAATCGAATTAAGGCTAATGTTCAGAAATGCTCTATTGCGTCCACTTCATTGGCAAAAACAGCCAATTAAGGAAATTTATTATAGATTGACCACCAGCTGAAGTCTTTACATTCATAAATACATATCCATAGTCCATTACAACAATTGATGTGTGTGCTAATTTTAAACATGAATTGATTCTTAAAGATTCCGAATGACAAATTTTTGAGAAAATTCTCGTGGTAATTTTATTTACTCACAAAGCTTTTGCCAGAAATCTGCTGAGTTCCTCTCAAAGAAGAAATATTCTTTCAAATTTCATTAAGTTGGAGTTGTCTGTAATAAGCCTACACAAAAATAAAATAATGCTGTAAACAAACCTGTTTGCCAAATTATCATACTGCTTAATATAACAACAAACACCACCATAAAAAAGTGGTAAACAAGTAAACAAAAATATACCAACAAACACTTCAATAATAAATGTAAACAACGATGTATAAATTTATAGAGATTTCGAGAACGCGAAATCACGAACATTCGCCTTCAAGACCATTCATCAAACTGTTTACGTTGCCATATAAAAGGCAAGGCAAAGTAGGCGAGTATCTCAGTAAAGTTCAGTCAGTTTTGTGTGAAGACGCGGTGTGTTTGAAGGAAGTAATCGTGGTTTGAAGATCTCCATTACAAATATCTGTCGTTTATACATAGATACATACATAACATAATTGGTGATTAAAACCCTTCAGTCAGGATTCCAACCTAGCTGCTCACACCACTTATGTTGTGTGCGTTAATTTTATACATGAGTAGCGCGACCCACAGTTTTAAAGTTGACTCAAAACGATTTTTAAAAGCTTTTTATGGCAATTTTAATTACTCTCAGAGTTTTTGCCAGAAATCCGCTGAGAAGAAGACGTCAAAGAAATATTCTAATATTTTTGTTTTGATGGCTGACCTAGGATTTGAATGGGGATCTTACGTGTAATAAGCCAGCACTCTACCTACTAGACTACGGCGGATTTCAAAAAGTTGAAGTCATGATGATTCGCCTTCAAGTGCATTTATCAGACTGTTTACGTTGCCATACAAAAAGGCAAAGCAAAGTAGGCGAATGAGTCAGTAAAGTTCAGTCAGTTTTGTGTGAAGATGCGATGTGTTTGCAGAGAGTAATTGTATTTTGAAGATCTCCATTTTAAAGATTTGTCGAACAATTGTCTAATAATTGTTATTGTTTATACAAAGGATGTAAACAGAGAATTAATAAACAAGGCAATTGTTGTTGTTTACATCAAGTTGTGAACAATAACACAAAATTGTGCATATTTATTTATATTTTATTTGCAATATACAAGCTCATATTTTAAACGTTTTTATAATGTGAAAACATAACAATATTACTCGCTTGTGTATCACAGTTGAATTTAACTTTTCTTGAATGTAATTGCAGGAAGAATGTAAACTTTGCCGCAGTACATGGTATGGGAAATTAAAAAAGGAAATAGATTACAAAAACTTCACTTAATTCGTTACGGTAAATTTTCTAGGAAATTGACCTCCTTTAGGACGAAATAAAATTTTGTTTTGGCCGTGTTCAATTATTTAGTAAAGTTTCTACAGCATGAAGCTGTTACTGGATTTTATAGAATTTTTTGTTGATGTTGTTATTGTTGTTATTGCTATTGTTTAACTGTGTTATAAATTAAATATTTTTATAGATTTGTCTATTCATAGTTGTTTGTTGTTATTGTTATTGTCGTGTCGGTATTTTGTTTTTATGCCTGGTTTTTGTCTGGCTTTCATCAGATTACAATTTCAGTTGGTTTTCCCATTAAAAATTCATTTGAAATTCATTTGTTCGTATATAAATGACAGAAACAACACGTTTTTTTTTCTCATTGTCTTTCTCTCTATCTACAGAGTGTGATGTTTTATTTTTCATTAGAGTTTTTGGTTTTATTTTTTCGATATTTTTTTCAATTCTATTTCAATAAATATTTTAATAGTAGTGAGAGAAAAATAAAACGACTACAATTGAATTTAATTGAAAAATTCTCAATATTTTATTTTGTTTTTTATTTAAATTTAATATTTATTTAATTTTCTTTTTCTTTTTTTATTTCAAATTTAATTTTGATTGTGTTTTACGGTCAAATGACATTATTTCCGAATTCAACTGCAAGGTTAACTGTTGAGTCAATAGAAATGATTTTTACGTTGTTTTGAGTAGAATTAGAGGAAGTAAATTTATTCAAATTTCATTTTGTAATTATCGGGTCTTCCAATACGGACTTCCACAATTTAATAGTTCATTACGATCATCTTGTTGAAGCTACATCTGTTAAATTCATCTCCACACACATAATTGGCTATTACAATCCTTTAATCAGGATTTCGACGTAATTTCTCACACCACTTATGCTGAGTGCGTTAATTTTTGTGCATGAGTAATGGGCCCTGCACTTTAAAGTCGATTTTAAACCCCAGACTTTTCAAAAACTCTCCATGGCCACTTTTTATTTACTCTTAGAGATTTTGTCAGAAATCGAATGGGAGGAAGTTGCGCAAGAAATACGTTTTCATTGCGTTGAAAATGTTTGAACTGGGGTTGGAACCAAAGCCTCACGTCAAATAACTTCCTACTAGGTTACAGTAACTATATACAGTAGCGAGCACAAAAAATGCAACGTTGGGTAAAATTATCTTTAAGTGCGATAATTTTAAAAAAATGGTGACCAGTTCAAAATATTTCTTTGGATTATTAATCCCTACAGTTATAGATACCTATTATCAATAACATTATGTAAATATTTTTAATTAATGATATATTATTTTGTCATTTATTAAAAAGAGTGAGAATTTCATGGGAGCAATAAAAATGCAACAGCATAAATTTTAATGTGTTTATTTAAATTAAATAGTAATTCTTACACAAAAAATCTTAAAATTAATATTTAGTGGCAGAGCCCTTATTTTTTATGACTTCTTGCAACCTAGAAGGCATAGAGTCGACTAAAGCTATTAATGTGTTAATGGATATTTTCTCCCATTCACTTTTCAAAATTTCTTCTAATTGCCTCTTATTTGACGGATGTTTCCTCTTAACTTCCCGATCTAATAGCTCCCATAGATTTTCTATGGGGTTTAGATCGGGAGACTGTGATGGCCAATCCAAAACATTGACAACATTGTTGCTTCGAGCTAAGCGACTTGAGTGCTTTGGATCGTTATCCTGTTGGAATATGCTACCAGGAGGCATTTTTTCCCGCAGATGAGGAAGCATGTGTTCTCCAAGGATTTCACAGTACTTCTTGGCGTCCATTTTTCCTTCGATTTGAGTTAAGGAACCTACCCCATCACGGGAAAACGCACCTGTAAATACGTGACGTAAAATCAATAATTTTTTTTAAACATATCGTTCCTTAACCCACACCATTATTGATCCACCGCCATGTTTTACGGTTGGAAGTTCATATCCTGGAGAATATCTCTGTCTAGGCGGTCTTCGAACAGAATTTATCCTATCGGAGCCAAACAAATTAAATTTGCTTTCATCGTTTCACAAGACTTTAGCCCATTGTTCATTTGACCAATCCTTGTAACGTTTTGCAGGTTCCAGACTCTTCTTTTTATTGATTGCACTGATGAGAGGTTTCTTTGCGGGTCGTCTCGCATGCAAATTAGCCTCTTTCAACCTACGGCGAACAGTGTGAACGCCTATAGAGACTCCCATTTGCTCATTTGCGAAATTAGCAACGTCCACTGCGGTCTTTCGTGGATCTTTTTTAACCAGTACAATCATCTGGCGGTCTTGGCGAGAGGTAGTTTTTCGAGGATTACCACTACCTGGTTTCCTTTCCACACTATTTGTCAAGGAAAATCGAGATTTAATCCGACATACGGTTGATTGATTTACACCAAACAGGTGTCCAACTTCACGCATGGATTTTCCTTCTTCTAAGGCTTTAATGATTGCAGTTTTGCTGTCAGCTGAGAGCTGCTTCTATTACAAAACAGATGTTGTATAACTTATTTAAGAAATTTTCGATTATAATTAAATAAATAACTTACTTTAACTATTTTTTTATTATGTTGCATTTTTTTTGCTCGCTAAAAATTTGCACTTTTTTCACTAATTCAAAAATATTTAACTTTTTAAAGCAGAATTTGGAATAAACTGTGGTTACTTTGAACACTTATAATTGAAAGAATTAACAGCAAAAGAAAATAGATAAATTAATTACCGTTATTTTGAAATAGATCTTATTAAAGATCATATGGCACAGTGTTGCATTTTTTGTGCTCGCTACTGTAGTTGTCATTTATTCTCACCATTACATGCAAATAATAAAACTGATTCATCAAAATGGATGATCTGTTCGTAAAAGATACCGAGAAACTTCTCTGATTGCACTATGATCATAATCGTTCTTCCATTAGGGATATTCAATATGGATAAATGCTGGATAAATTGTAGTCTAGTTCAATAGAGATCTACTGTATATATCGCCGTGAGCCAAAGAATCCAGTGTTGCTATTTTTATATTACTCACAAGAACCCGTCCTGTCGCATACCACAACTTGGCGGCTTTTGCGTAGTGGCTTAGGCCCGCAACCGCAAAATTAAACCCAGAAAAAGAAGGTAAACGACCATAAAAGACGACTTGTGCTCACTTATAGATCATTACAACCCTTCAGTCAGGATATTTAGCCTAGTTTCTTACATCACTAATGTTGTGTCTGTTAATTTGATACATAAGTGGTGGGACCTACAGTTTAAAGTCGTCTCCGAATGACAGATTTTTTTTTATTTACTCTAAAATTTTTTAGAGGAAATCGCCAAAGAAATGCTTTTTGAATTTTGTTTTGATGTCTGACATGGGGCTCGAACCGTGGCTTTACGTCTAATAAGGTCACACACTACCTCCTAGACTACGGCGACTACTAGACTTCTGGAATAGATGGAAACTGATATCATGCTCATCTCACGTAGTGCATATGCGAACTGATCGCTGCAATCATGCAATATGTCTCTGTTAAATTTTTCCTTGAAGGGTAGGTGTATAAATATAACTGAGATCCCAGCGTTCCTTAAAGCCAAAGCAACCCATGTCAAATTTAGCCTTATAAACCGGAGCCACTGTTCACAACTTGATGGAAACAACAACAATTGCTCTTCTTTGTTATACCTTTGTTATATCCTTCGCATAAACAATAACAATCACTAAGCAATTATACAACAGATCTTTGTAACGGTGATCTTCAAACCATGATTACTTTCTTCACACAAGACTGACTGAAATTTTACTAACTCCTTCGCCTGCTTTGCCTTGCCTTTTATATCGCAAAGTAAACAATCTGATAAATGTTCTTGAAGTCAAATGTTCGTGGCTAAGGAATACTTCCTTCGTTACTCTAAAAATATGCTGGTTCATGCAAAGATCCCACTAATTTTCATTCTCAGAGCATTACATACATACATACATAATTGGTCATTACAACCTTTCAGTCAGGATTACGACCTAGCTTCTCACATCACTTATGTTGTGTGTGTTAATTTTATACATATTTTTATAGAGATTTTTGAGAAGCTTTTCATGGCAATTTTTACTCTCAAAGTCTTTTGCCAGAAATCTGCTGAGAGGAAGTCACCGAAGAAATATTTTTTTTCGTTTTGATGTCTGACCTGGGATTCGAACTCGGGCCGTTTGTCTAATAAGCCAACAGAACATTAGGAGTATTTAAATCTCCAATACTTATGTCACCCAATAAATGTATTATAGATGGCGTAGTTTTATTGTCCTCTTTCCAATAACTCATTCTCCTAATTCCAATACAATGCACTGCATAAGTAGGCTCTATCCCTGGAGTGTTATTAAAAGAAATATTTGGTGCTTCAAGCATCCATATTGCCTTTACTCACCGTAAAATACTACATCTCGACTTATATCTGTTCGATTTAAGTAGGGTACAAACAAACAAAAATGGAAGAGAAAGCGGTTTTAATTATAATCAATTTACAGCGCCACCTTCCTGCTTAAAATTGCAATAAAATTGTTAAGCTTACTTCCCCCTTAAAAATAATTATTTCCGCAGCTGGTGTTGGATTTTTTTTTTTATTATTTTATTGCAGTGAATATTTTATAATAAAACAACAGCTTAAGTTCTTAATTTCCTTTTTACATTCTGCTGCAACTATTTTCCGTTAAAATAGTAAAAAAAACTGCAATTTTTCATTAGTTTCGTGATTTGATAACGAAGTAATTAAAATGAATAAAATTTACATAAAATTCTATAACGGCTAGAAAAGATTTTTTTTATTTGATGGAAATTCTCTAGCTTTAACGGAATTATTTTATGATAATTAAGCAATTAAAAGGATGAAAATTTAAAAAAAAAATCAAAAAATTTAAAATTAATTTCTAATTCCTTGTACAATCGGTCAATTTCGACCTCCGGGTACTGTGCTTGTCTTGACCGACAGGTGCACGTCCTCTAACCTAATTCCTTCCATTACATGACCCTTTTTACAATGTGACTTAAACTTTGATGGATGAATTATTGGTGTTTGTAAGATATTTGTGAAGTATTTTTTCTTTGTAGCATAAAACACCATTCAAATGTCCGCCATGGCGAAATTGTCAAATTTTCCATGAGCCCTGCCAAATAAATCCTGTTGAATTTGTTCAATGGCATGGATTACGTGTGTTGCATACACCTGTGACTCGTGAATCAGTTTACATCACTTTTACGTTAAATAACCAGGCTTTCCCATTCTTCGTGTAGAATATCCAACGCGACATGTGCTGTGTGGCATGTAGCGTCGTCCTGTTGAAACTACATTATCATTGCGACATCCAATTCAAGCTAAAAGAAGTTGGTGATCATCGTCGTTCCTGAAATATTGAATTTTTCGGTATGTATTACACCCTATTGGAACTATTCTTTAAAGAATAAAATGTTGTTTTGCTCCATACTCTTGTTCAAGCTAAACTGGCCGAGAGCCCTGCCTATGTCATAAGAAAATGATTTTCGTTATAATTGTAATAGACCCCCTGTTCTCACCAAGCTTCACACACATCACTTGAAGTGATCAAGACTTGAGTGTATGTCTTCATAGATATTCAAACGAGAAGCCATTTTATAGAAGACGCAATGTTTTCCATCAAATAGCTGAACTGGCGTGTAAGGAGGTTATATTTATGGGTCGTGATAGAAGTCATTGAGTCATGAAGTCGCCGTGGTCTAGTGGGTAGTGTGTTGGCTTATCAGACAAAAGGCCAGGGTTCGAATCCCAGGTCAGACTGGGATTTTTCAAAACGAAAAAATATTTCTTCGGCGACTTCCTCTCAGCAGATTTCTGGCAAAGACTCTGAGAGTAAAAATTGCCATGAAAAGCTTCTCAAAAATCTGTCGTTCGGAGTCGACTTTAAACTGCAGGTACCGCCACTCTTCCATAAAATTAACGCACACAATATAAGTGGTGTGAGAAGCTAGGTCGTAATCCTGACTGAAAGGTTGTAATGGCCAATTATGTATGTATGATAGAAGCCATTAATGCGGAATCATATTTTTACAGGCACACATTTAATTGAGTTTGTGCTGTGAATGATAGTATTTAACATGGCTGCTACTGTAAGTTGTCCTTAGGGACACTATCGTTAGGATTTAGGTTTCTTTTCTTTGTCTGTGAATACCATGTTCGGTTAGTTCTACAATCATCTTAGTTATTACAATGAATTCGCGTAGTCTGGAGTGATAGATTTTTTTAGAAACTTTTCATGACAATTTGATTTACTCTCAGAGTTTATGCGAAAAATCTGCTGGGAAAAAGTAGCCGAAGAAATATGTTAAAATATTTTCTTTTTGCGTCTGATCTAGGGCTTGAATCGAGGACTCACTTCTAATAAGCCAACATACTACCTAATAGGCTATGGCGGACGTGTGTACTTTCACTAACCTTATGGCTAAAAGCTCTAAAAGTAGAAAGTTGTCTTTAAACCGTAGATATTAGCTACTTATCATAACATGAATGGTGTAAGAAGCTAGGTGATAATCCTAACTACAGGGTTGTAATGACAAATTGCATAAGTAATAATAATTACGTCCCTAATAAGGCTCCATGAATCTAATCTAAAGTTTAATTTTTGGTCTGTTAAGGGATGCAAACTCGATGTTACTTTTACATAATTGGTCATTAAAACCCATCAGTCAGGATTATTGACTTAGTTTTTCACACCACTTATGTTTTATACATGAGAAGCGGAACCTACAGTTTAAATTTGACTTCGAACGACAGATTTTATGTGAAATTTTTTATGGCAATTTTATTTAATCTCAGAGTTTTTGCCAGAAATCTGCTGAGAGGAAATCGCCGAAAAAATATTTTTTGTATTTTGTTTTGATGTCTGAAGTGGGACTTGAACCCTGGCTTTTACATCTAATAAGCCAACACACTACCTACTACCACGGCGACTTTGACGGCAGGATTTTAGGCATAACTGATTCAAAATCTATTGTTGTAAAGGAAGCATGGAAGCAACTTTCAATTAAAGACTACATCGATAATTAATTTGAAAAAAAGGCCTGGAAAATATAATAGGGACACTTAAATTTTTCCTACATATTTTTAAATTATATATTTGTAAGATATGGCCCACTGCAGGCCATAAAAACGTGCATGAATCAGGAGAAAATGAATTTGGTGGCATATTAGAACTTGTTAGGTCGATCAGAGGAGAAGGGTTTGTGGATATGGCTATTGAATATGCGTAAAATTTATTAGTGGAGCAAGAAGTTGGGGAGCAGATTCGGTAGAAATTGCATCCAAATCCCAAGTGAATGAAATCGCTTCTAACTCTGATAAAGACAATGAAGTATAATAATTTGACATTGAAAAAATGCCAGAAAGGATTAGATTTGACCAAAAAATTGGAATTATTGAATTATTGTTCTTGGTTACAGGCCCTTGAGCGGAAAGAAGCCGGAAATTCAAAAGAGAGCTAAAAAATTGCCTATCACCATATTAAGGAACGTTGGACGGACAAGGAAACAAAGCAAGATTACGGATTTTTTAAAGATATTATTTAGCCGAAAAACCGTTCCCATTGGATTGAATTATGCAGCGATGATGATGAAGAAGATTACTAATCCAAATTCATATATTGTTATACCGATTTTTTTTTTTATTTATTTACGTGGATTTTTATTTATTTTAATAGAAACAAAGTTTCTTCCGTTAGGTTAGGTTAGGTCGTAGTGGTAGCTCTGATATCACAAAGCTCACTTGAGCACGCATGGCGGTCCGTTTTGATGCCACGGGTGAAACGCAGTCCCTGTACTAACCAAATCAGGGAAAGGAAGAAGTTGATCAGCGCAAGGGCTGGACAGTTTTTTCTGTGACATTGAAATAATTTTCTAGAACTTGTTTTTGTACCAGCTTCTTGTCTCTTATAGCACGGATTCACATAACAGGCCATATTGTAGGATACTATTGACCCTGATGCTTATACGCATTCATACTTATTTTAATATCATGGAACCTCTCTACTCGTATTCTAAGTTTGAAGTGTACTCATCATATTCATACTTACCTACATATTCATACAACATGTATGATGTTATTGATTGCGAGTCTTCATAAGGCAACATATACACGAAGCATAAAATAAGTACGAGTATGCATTGCGTAAGAACACTATAATATTTACTAAAATGTTGTGTGTTTGCACTGCTTGCTGTTCTGTCATTTTTATTTTACTGTAAATGCAACAACAACTAAGACAGTAAATTTTGTTGAATGAGTCACTCGAATCATTTATAAGTGTTATATGAAGTATTTATCTAAAGTTAAGAATCTAAATGAGTAGCCTTTGGAATGAAACATATTAATGGTATGAGTTTGATGCCAACCTATACTTATAAATCAACGTTGTAGTGGGTATGAATGAAGAAGTTAAAGAAGAAGTTAAATTTCAATATTGTTGTACTCACTTACATTCAGAATTTCATGACTACTTACATACATACATAATTGGCCTTTACAACTCTTCAGTCAGGGTTACGACCTAGCTTCTCACACCACTTATGTTGTGTCCGTTAATTTTGTGCAAGAGTGGCGGAATTTACAGTTGAAAGTCGACTCCGAACGACAAATTTTTGAAAAGCTTTTCATGGCAATTTTTACTCTCAGAGTCTTTGCCAGAAATTTGCTGAGAGGAAGTCGCCGAAGAAATATTTAGTTTCGTTTTGATGTCTGATCTGGGATACGAACCCATGACTGCTTACGAGTAGCAAAAACACGATTGATTGCAGATCTCTGTTGTAAGCTAAAGGGAATATGGAAAAGAGACTGCTTAGCAGTGTAAAGTCTCGAAAGAAATTTTTTTTATTGAAGTTTGCCCATGTTGGATTACAATGAATGGCCTAAAGTCTACATTTTCGAATTGTTTAGATTATAGAGTATATTGCTTAGAGTCGAAAGAAGTGAATTTTATATTTACAAATGGATATGACGTCAATTGTTTTCCAAAGTCAAAGTGAATATCACCTTTTAATGAATATTCCTCTGTTAATGAATTTCAATTTAAATTTTTTTATTTAAATTTTTAATTGTTGTTAAAAATCCTGCAGCTTATAATAAAATTAATAAAAGAACCAAAAAAAAAAAATATGAAAACATTTTAAATAAATCCAATAAATCTCCTATAATCCATGGTGTGGTTTTCAATTAATTTAGCGCTGAGTTCATAGGAGTTCATTGGACTATATTTAAAGCATTTAAAAAAAAAATTTTTTTTTCAAGCTTAATTATTAAAATTCCACAAATGAAACACGTTTGAAGGAAAAAAAATATTTCACTTTTTTTATGTTTCTTTTCTTTATTAAATTAATTTTTATTTTTAAATTTTTATTTTTAAATTTTTATTTTTATAATTAAAGAAGACTGGTGTTTAAGGGTATGGGTAGAAGGATGTTTTTTTTTTGTTTTCATTGGAAATCATTTGTAAAGTTAAGGTTTTAACACAGGGAATTTTTATATTTTTTGTTAATTATTTTTATAATTAAATTTTTGTTTTTTTTTTTATTAATTCATTAAAATACAATTAATTTTCAATTTTTTTTTAATTTATGTTGTTTTTGTTGTATTTATAATAATTTCAATTATTTTTTTTAATAATAATAATAATAATGGACTCGTGTATGTGCAATTAAATTGTAATTTTTGCTTAAAATTTTCAATTTTCAATAATTTTTTTTTTTAATTGTTTAAAACTTAATATAAATTTATAATAATAAAAAAAAACAAATAAAATTTGCAATGAAATAAAATATACGTACTTTCATTTCTAATTGATTAAACTGCAATTAAGTTAAGGGAGTGGAGGCTGTAAATAATCGCTTAGCAATTAAAATGCAGCTTCTTTTAATATAATTTATTTTTTTTTTATATTTTTTTATATTTATTTTTAAAAATTAATATTTTATTTAATTTTTCTTTTCTTTAAATTTTCATATTTTTACCAAAAAATTTGTTTTTTGTTTATTTTTTTTGTTTATTTTCATAAATTTTTATTTTAATTTTATTTTATTTTTTTTTTTACTTTACTTAAGTAATGTAATTACTTTTTAACTTTTGTTTTATTAAATTTTATTTTATATTTGGCATTTCGTGTTTATTTGTTTCCAATATTTTCCATAAAATTTTGGTTGCATTTGTGCTATTTAGAAAACCTTTGCTGTTCGGTTTTCCTTTAAAATAAATTGACTTTCCGATGTTAATTTTTGTTTTGTGTTTTGTTTTGTTTTCCTTTTTATTCGATTTGATTTTGTCTATATTTTCTTCACCTTTACTTTTATTCATTTTCTTGCTATTTGATTTTTTTTTTTTCTTAAATCCTTAAGGAATAAAAGGTAACAATTGCTACAGAAATTAATGATTTTCAATTAATATACGTACGTACGTATTGATTAATAGCTTTAAAGCCTTAAAAGGTACCAAGGGACAATCGCATTACTAATATAGCGAGAGTAATTATTTCCAACATTTATGGGGTGGGAATAATTAAACATTTTAGAATTACAGATTAAAGGTTTTAATCAACACGAGTAAAAAAAAAACTGGCTTCTACCTCTCTTTCTTACCACACCAGATGTATTGATTCAGATATTCTGTTAAATGTAATGTTATTGTGCTCCAAGAAATCTGTATCCGAAATCCGAATCTGCTCTCTTTCGCAATAGTACGATATTTTTCTACTGTTGTGAAAGACATTGAACAGTCATGGTATTCAATGGCGTAGCCTTTGCTTAGACGCCAAATTTTACTTTATTTGACTTTTTTCAAAAGCATCCTTTATCATTTCTTTCTTCAAGTACATATTAAATGCGAAGGATATCTTCAGTATAGTCAAGAAACCAATTTATGTCCTTCTATTCCTGAGCTACCTAACGGATTACATGGTAGACGCCTACATTGTATAGGAGATAGTTGAAAGCATTCAAACCCGATATTGATCTCGATAATTTCATCTCATGTGTGATTACATAGCTTTACATAGAAAGGATTTTAGTTTGCTTGAGATTTCTTTATATCATAAACTGATTTAGCGTTTGCTTGCATATTATTGCGAAAATGGAAAAAATCTAGATACTGGTGTTTTGCTTTTACATCATTTAACATGAAAATCGTAAACAAAAACTACAGAAACAATAACCTTGTTTACATGATAAACAATTAAACAAAAATATAACAACAAAGACCAGTCTAAAAATGAAATGCTAAACAAGTAAGCAAAAATGTAACAACAAACATTACAAGAATAAATGTAAACAAAATACAGAAACAACAATGTTTACATTTATAGAGAAGCCACGAACATTCGACTTCAAGAATATTCATCAGACTCTTTACCTTCCCATATGAAAGGCAAGGGCAAGCAGGAAGCGAGTCAGTAAAAGTTTAGTAAGTTTTTTGTGAAGAAGCGGTGCGTTTGAAGAGAATAATCGTGGTTTGAATATCTCCGTTACGCCAAGGATGTAAAGAAAGGAAAACGAACAAAGAAATTGTTGTTTTTACATCAAGTTGTGGCACACAGAATTGTACGAATAATATGCGTAAAGAATTTTTAACTAAAACTTAATCTTAAACGATCTATAAAGACATTCATTCCATAATTGAATCAGCATGTGATTTTTTTAAATTAGTAGAGCTTCCGTATAAACTGAGGAACTTATTAGATTTGACTCTATGGGTAGCATTTATGATCAACTTAATTCATATTGTTGCAGAAACATACGTAATTGGTCATTATAACACTTTCGTCAGGATTACGACTGGTGGTGAGTGTTAATTTTACACATCAGTGACGGGAACGACATATTTTTGGGAAATTTTTCATGACAATTTTCATTTACTTTTAGAGTTTTAGCCAGCAATCTGCTGAGAGGAAGTTAGCGAAGACATATTTTTTATATTTAAGCCGATACCCTACCTACTATATTTCGACGTTGTTGCAGATAAAATTTATTAAAATACGCCGTCTTAATGTGCTCCACAATCACATGTAATCTAAGCATTTCATTTTGATATCAAGAATCCGGTGGTATCTTCTAAAAGGAATGCTAAAATCTTGTGACGTGTCCATTAAACGTTTTTGCATCCGAATATTTTTTTTTATTAAACTAGCTCTGTCTTGATTTGAGAAGGTTAAGGCCTGTCTTAAGCTTGACTATTGTCCGAATCTTATTTGTTATATTGTCTTGTTTGTTGTGGAATTTACTCCCCTCTAAAGCTTGAAGCAATTGTTAAAAAAATATGTTAAATTCCCTTAAGGATTCAATGCTTTTCATGATTTGTTGTTTGTTACGGTAAATTATTCATATTTTTTGTTTTGTTTTAACACTATAAACATATTTTATTGTATTTACTAAGTATGTATGCATGTATGGTGTGTATGTGTGATTAACACGTTGTCTGCCGCGGCAATTTTCAGAAAATTGGCCAACACATAACTATTTGATTTTTCAAAATAGTAAGTACGATGGCTCCCTAGAAGGGAACGCAATCAACAAGTTATCTCGTTGTCGGCAGACAACGTGTTAAACAATTTTGAATCTCTCCATCTCTGTCTCTCTCTCTCTTTCTCGCTCCCTTTCTCTCTACCTCTTTCTCTCTCTCCCTCTCTCTTTCTCCCTCTCCCTCTCCCCTCTCTTTCTCTCTCTCTCCCTCTCTCTTTCTCTCTCTCTCCCTCTCTTTCTTTCTCTCTCTCGGCCTCTATCTTGGTCTGTAAATCATAATATGCTAACTACAGCAGGGATGGAAAAGTTGGTACAATTGTACTTTTTTTAGCACTATTTGAAAGTAAAAAACACCATAGCACCTCAATGACTTATTTAGCACTATTGAAAAATCTTCTCTACTTTATTACATCAGTCAAATATACTGTCTCATCAGGGTATAATTTTTTTTTTTTTTCGTTTCATTTGCATATGGCAACTCGTTGCTAACTTGACATATTAAGAGTTATAAAAGGAATATTATCCGTTCCACCACATTAATCTGCAAATGTAGAAAGGATATTTTCATACCAAAATTTAATAAAAATCCAAGGGACAAATGGACTGTTTCCTTTGACTGTCTCTAATTTAATCCAAACAAGTGATTTATTGAAGTCATTTAATTAGTGTTGCTACAATTTTGAAATAACAAATAGTTTCCTGGTACAAAATTTATCATAAATAGTGATTTAAAATTTAGATCTCATAAACTTTTTTATTCCTTTATAGTTGAGTATTAAAGTAAGTTGTTAAGTTTACCTATTATAAAGTGCTTTTCATAATTATAGCACCACCGGAGCATTTCAATAATAACAAACAATGAATTGTCTTCACGTCATATTCTCTGATGAAAAAAAGTGGAACTTAGATAGACCAGATGGCTATCGATACTACTGACGTGACCTTAGAAATTCAAATTTTGGGGAGATAGTCTATTGCTGGGGGGTTATTTCTTTAAGTGGTTGCCTTGAATTTCAGTTTCCATCTACGCGAATGTATAGTAAAGAGTACATTACTGTTCTTAGCTGTAGTTTGCTGCCCTTCTTGAGAGAAAATAATGAAAAAATTTATTTTACAATAGGACATTGCCAGAATTCATTTCAGCAGACTGAGGATGGAATGGTTCCGTAAACAATCTATTTAGGTTTTATCATGGCCAGTTTGCTCTCCTGATATGAATTTTATTGAAAACGTTTTCCCAAACGAATTCCCCATTCTTGTCCGAAGATTATATTCGAAATAACAGACAATTTGCCAGTGCTGAAAATTTGAAATTAAAAATGATCGAAGATTGGATCAAAATAGATGGAGAAATATTAAATAATCTTTATAAGAATATCAAGGACCGAATATTTACTTTAATAAGGGGGGTTTACTAAGTTTTAAGTATAAATATTTTTGGTAAATAAAGCTTCTTATTGAACAAAAATGAGACTGGTGCTATAATTCTGTAAAGACTAAAAACCTTAATTTTTATACTGAAGTCAAAACTGCGCTAACAATTTGAAAAATTTATTGTTATTTTTGTTCTTTTGCATTAATACTACACACAATAAAATGAATTGTCATTTATATTTTTTATTAATTTATAATAAAAAAAAAGTTTAGAAAAGAAAAAAAGTGAATTTAGTAAAATCGGTCTGAAAAAAGTACAATTTTTTATGAACGTTAATACAATTTGTTAAGATCAATTTCCCATCCCTGCTGTAAATCATAACATGCTAACTACAGTATTTAATTAATTGCATTCACTTTCTATCCCTCTCTCTATCTCACTAATAATAACAATAATTTCAACACTCATCGGCTATCGCTCTCATTCTGTTTCGTTTGCTGAGGCCGTAAATGATTCCCGTTTTTTAAGTTTTCAGTTACAAATTGCAATTGTTGATGTGGGTTACTGTTTTCACTTGTGTTGTCCTCTTTCCATAATAAATTACGAGTATTGTGTGTGTGTGTGTATTTGTATTTGTAAGGGAGTAACAGTGTAGCTATACGTACGTATGTATGTATATGTCGTGTATGTTTATTTTTAAATTTTATTTTGTTTTTCTCATTGTTTTTTTGGTTTTGTTTACGTTACAGTTTCTGTTTTTGGTTTTATTTTTTTATTATTTTTGTTTTGTGCTGTTGTTGCTGTTGTTGTTGTTGTTATTATTTTCTGTTTAACCTAAAATTTTTTTCATGTAACTCACTGTTTCCGGTTTGGTTAGTGAACGTCGACGATTTGGCTTGAATGGCATTTCAGTGGTGCTTTTTAAAAAGTTTCGTGTCGTTTCAGGTGTTGGCGATGACGATGGCGATGACGATGACGATGGTGAAGATGATGGTAACATTGGTGGTGGCGTTAATGTTTGTGTTGCAATTTCCATTGCCGTTGCTGTTGCTTTTTCTGTAGTTGCCGTATTCGTTTCGCTAACTGTAGCTGTTTCTGTATCTGTATCTGTGTCTGTGTCACTGTCTCTATCTCTTTCTGTTTCTCTGTCTGTTTGTGATTGCTTTTGTAAGGTTGTGGATGGTGATGATGTTTTAAAAGTTGTTCTAGAAGATGTGTCATCATTTATTGTGGCGATTGTTGTTGTTGTTGTTGTTATTGGAGCTGCCACTAGTTCTGTTGTTGTTAGTGGTGGTGCTGTATTGACGGTGGGGCTATTGCTAGCTTTAATAGTACTAAAGCTGCTGCTGCTACTGGTGGTAGTTGTTGTTGTTGCTGTTGCTGTTGAGGAAACGGAAGTTTCAGTTGATTTTACTTCATTTTGTGGTAAAGTTATCGTTGCTGGAGTTGTTGTCGTAATCGGTTTAACAGTTGTAGTTGTGGTTCCTGCAATAGTTGCTGGTGTTGTAATTGGTGTTCGGTTGTTGTTGTTGCTGTTATCGTTGGTTGTGGTGGTGGTTGCGATTGTTGTTGTTGTTGTTGCTATTATTGGTGTTAAAGTTGTTACGGTGGCTGTCTTTAGTTTTTCTTTTTCTTCTTCTTTTTCTATGTTTTCTTTATGTTCTGCTGTTGCAAGTATTTCCGTTGTTTTTACAATTGTTTTCTTTTCTTCTTTTTCTTCTTCATCTTCTTCTTCATGTACATGTATTTCTTCTTTGTGTTGTTGTTGTTTATTTGTTATTAATACCGGCTTGTTATCGTTATCGTTCTCCTTGTCTGGTTTATTTTCGAAAGTTTCTGTTTGTATTGCTTCCTTAGCAATTGCTGTCTCTGTTGTTGCTACTGTTGTTGTTATTTCATTTGCTTGTGTTGTTTCTGTTTGTATTATCCAGGGTTTCTCTTCTCCTTTACGCTCTTCTTCAGTTTGCATTGTGGTTCCGGCATTCATTTCTTCTTCGTGGATATTTTCCTGACTTGTTATCTTGGGTTGGAAAGTTTGTAATGCTATTGCATGCGTTGTTGTTGTTGTCGTTGTCGTTAGTGGTTCTAAAATTTCCATTTTTTGTTGTTTATTTTCCATTGTTTCTTCTGTCTGCAATTCATAAAGTTTTTCGAAAGATTTTTGGGATTTTTCAGCTGCTGTTGTTACCAGCAATTCTGTGGTTGCAGTTGTCTCAGCATCTGCGTTTAATGTCTGCGGTGGCTTTAGTTCTTGTATTGTATCGTTTGGCTTAGTTTTAGGTACTATTGTGGTATCATCACTACCATCATCATCATCACCGCCAGCATCATTGCCATTATCATCCTGTTTAAAGGAAACTAAGGAGGAGGGCAATGTTGTTGTTGCGGTGGTTGTCGTCTGTGTGGCTGCTTGTATTTCCTTCGAATGCAAATTTTCCAAATTTTCCAAATTTTCAAAATTTTTATGTTTTTCCGTTTCCTTTAACGATTGTCCGGCAATTACTTTCATGCTACTGCTGCTGCTCGAGTCCAAAGCTTTAAGGGCCGGCCTTTCTAAATCCACAACTAAAGCAGTTGGTGTCACCACCGTTGTTGATGTTCTCATTGTGGTTTTATTTAAATCGGTTGCAGTTTGATTTCTTATTTGATGTTGCTGTTGCTGGTGCTGGTGCTGTTGTTCCGTTGTGGCATCCAAGTAATGTGTACGTATGTGGTGTTCATGTTCATGTTCAATATTGTGGCCATGTTTGTTACTGGCAGGTGGCACATAATGGGATTTGACCAACAGCATAGGTGGTATGAAATGTGAATTGTCAGCGGTTTCTTTATTATTGTGCTGCTGCTGCTGCTGTTGTTGATGTTGTTCTTCGTTCAAAGAGTTAAAATTGCGTATATTCAGCTGCTGCTGTTGTTGCTGTTGTTGTTGTTGCTGTTGTGAAGGATGCATAGGATGACCAATGCTAGCCGAGCCTTCATGCTCTTTCTCTCTATTGAAAAATTCTTCCTTTTTATTATTGCTTTCCCTTGTCAAAGGTTTCTCTGTAGTAGAGGTGAGGATAACAGGGTTTGTAGTGGTTTTTGGTTGTTCTGTTGTTGTGCTTGTAGTTGTAGTAGTAGTACTGGTTGTTGTTGTTGATGCCATTTTCATAAGCATTTTTTTCGTTTCCATTTCCTTAGTCTTCAGCATATTTTTCTTTAAGGCAATTGCCTCTTTTTCCATTTTCTCCATGTCCTCCTTATGGATATTGGTTTTCTTAATGTGGGGCAAAGGCTCTAGAATTTCATTCGATACCTCTTCGTTAAGCAATTGCTCTGGCATTTCCGGTTCACCTTGCATTGAGGGTTGGTCACCCATCATTATGTCGTCCATATTTAAGGGTTTCTTAATCTTTTGGATTTCTTCCAATAAAACCTTATCCTTGTTCTTTGAGTTCTTGTTAAAGTCTGGTAGTTTTTTGCCAGACTTCTTAACCGGTTTGGGTATTAAGCCGGGTATTTTATAAAAATTACTTACGGTCTCCATATTGGAAGGCTCATCGGCTTGCATAAGCTCATCTACATTGAATTGTTCAATTAAACGTTGCACGGTATTCTTTTCGGTTTGCAATTCCTCGGGATAGTGGGGCCCATAATTAACCTCCAAGGGCAGTAATTCAATGTCATTGTTCTCGTTGTTATCGGAAGGTATGGAGTTAATGATTTGCAAAGACTTGAAATGGGAATTGGTGATGTCGTTAATGCGTTGAGCCTCCAAACGCTCGCGTGGACATATTAAATCCTGCATGGCCCTTTCACGATCCTGTTTTTAGTGAAAGAAAAAGAATTTTTTTTTATTTTTTGGCAACAACATAAGAGTTTTAAAAAACTTTTTTTATTTTCTTCAAATAATTTAAAATTCTATCGGCATTTCTTACCTGTTTACCCCTGCACATGGTCCTTAGCAAGCCCTCCTCTTGGCAATTTCTTATCAATTCAATGCTGGCGGTATCGGCCATATATTGCAGCGTTAAATTTGGCATGTCCTTGAGATTGCAAGCATCTGCCCAGCTGGGTACTGGAGAAAGGAGACAGAATACAAGATAAAACATGAAAATTCTTTTGTTGCCCAAACTCAAACACAAGCAACACTACACAAAAGAATTTCCTTTTGTTGCCTTATCATGTTGCATTTTTCTTAACTCAATTCATGTGGTTTAATTAAGTTTCAATAAAAAAAATACAAAAAAAAAAACAACAAAATTGTCACTTCATACCTGGCATTTCGCATAAAAACGATGCGGTCTCTGGTCCGCCACAACGCAAGGCATGCCAACGATAATCACGTATGGGATCAATTACAGCACATAGTGGGGCATCCATTAAGGGCAGTGATTCAGCCCAATAACCAGTGTCAGCCACTAAAGGTCTTGAATTGCTACTTGATATTGAAATTATAAAAATTGAAAAGAACAAAGAAGCAAGAGAAAGAAGAATAAAATTAAAACAAAATGGAGGATAATAAACATGACAGCAAGAGTTGAGCATCAGCAAGGATGGCATATCTTCCAGCTTGCACTGGTAATGACAGCGAAATAAATTACATTTAAATACACAAACGGATTAAGTATGTCGGCAGGGCAAAGACAATAAGGCTCACAAAACGTTCGACATAAGTTAATAAAGAAGAAAGTCTGGTCAATTAAATAGCTCAAGCCAATCAGGTGTGGTCATTAAGCAATTAAATGTACAGACATTTAAAGTTTTTATTTGAAATAAAAAAAAGTGTTGAAATAAAAAAAAATTGTAGGAAGAATTTATGCCAGGACGGACAGAAAATTTTTTTTATTATAGCGGGCTCATAAAAAAAGGACATTGGCAGGAAAGTCTTAAACTTAGGTTTAAAAGATTCTTATTAGTGGTGTAAGAAGATGCTGACGACATTTGCACAAGAGATCATCAATGAGTAATCAAAAAGAATCGAATCATACTCATAATTTATGATATTTCTACGCATTCAAACTTATTTCAATATTATGGAACCTCTTTACTCATATTCTAAGTTTGAAGTACTCATCATACTTATCGACACGTATGATGTTGCAAATTTAGACTCTTAATACCTCAGCATATACACGAAACACAAAATAAGTATGATCCGCGTACGAACACTAAAACACTCTCTAAATGGTTATGTGTGTGCTCCACTTGTTGCTCTGTCTTTTTTGTTGTAATCGCCTAACAACTAAGGCTGTAAGTATTATAAGAAGTATTTTCCTAAAGTTATGAATCTAAACGAGTAGGCTTATGAATCAACCGTATTCCGAACGGTATGAGTTACTCAATCTTTATTAGTGGTGTAAGAAGATTCTGACGACATTTGCACAAGAGATCATCAATGAGTAATCAAAAAGAATCGAATCATACTCATAATTTATGATATTTCTACGCATTCAAACTTATTTTAATGTTATGGAACCTCTCTACTCGTATTCAGAATTTGAAGTACTCATCATATCCATACTTAACGACACGTATGATGTTGCAAATTTAAACTCTTAATACTTCAGGTTATGCACGAAACACAAATTAAGTATGATCCGCATACGAACATTAAAACACTCTCTAAATTGTGTGTGTGTGTGCTCCACTTTTTTGCTCTGTTTTTTTTTTATTGTAATCGCCTAACATCTAAGGCTGTAAGTATTTTCCTAAAGTTATGAATATATACGAGTAGGCTTATGAATCAAACGTATTTCGAACGATATGAGTTACTCAATGCAACCTGTACTTATAAATCAACGTTGTAGCGAGTAGGAATGAATTAGAGTACGTAGCTAAATTCCAATATTGTTCACTCACTTGTATTCAAAATTCAATGAGTGCTTATAAGTAGCGAAAAAACGATTCATTGATGATTTCTGTTAGTCAAGCATATATTCTGCATCATTTAAGCTTCTCTACTGTCTAACTTTTTAATGGTAATGCAGTATCTCTGCTCAATAACTCTTTTCTTTTTAAGGAATCCATAAAGCTTGTCCTGTTCTGTTATTTTTTTTTGTCTGTTAAAGTAATATAAAGTCACCCTTACCACAAAAAAAATAATGTCAGTCTGGAGTTCAAGCTCTTGCCAACAGGTGCTACTATGGCCTCAATAGGAAATTGAGTACCAAAGACATCTCTCCTACAATAAAACTAATAGTCTACAAGATGCTTATCCTCCTCGTGCCTCTTTATGGCGCAAAGCCATTGACGCTGTTAAGCACTAATGCAGCAGCCCTGAGAGTATTCGAGAGAAAAGCTCTTCGGTCCAGTGCAAGTTGGCATGATTTCCGCATCCGATTTTACAGTGAGGTCATCACCGACATGGATATTGAACAGCATATTAACATCCAGCGGCTGCTCTGGTTTGGCCATGTCGTTCGAATTGGGGAGGATACTCCGGCGGATTATTCATGCGGAGATGTGCCGAAGTCGGCGAAGAGCACGCCCTTATCTGCCTGTCATCGATTGGTTTGGCTAACTGGAAGAAAAGTCACTCGGAGGGATGCGTTAAGGCAAGCCGAAATTCGTTAATCGGGTTATTAATGGCTAATTAAGTAAGTAAGTAAGCAGCCATAGTCTGGGAGGCAATGTGTTGGTCTATTATTCGTAAGGCCACGGTTCAAACTCCAAAATCTTGGCTTTACGTTTAATAAGCCAACACACTACCTACTAGACTGGGCTTGAATAACGCCAGTTTAAGTTTAGTTGTCGGCTTTATCACGGGGCACTGCGAGATTAGGTCGCTGACTAGGATCTGGAACAAATCGCAGGCGAACTATAGCAGAGTATGTTGCGATAAGGTGGTATGTTGAGGACTGTCGAGTTGTTGGTTGAGAACCTTTGGCAGGGCCTTCTTTGAGGGTTTGAATTTAGTATCGAGAGCCAACATCAAGGTTTCCACAGATCCATTAGTGGCCTGAAATGGTTGGGAAGTACTAGGGCTTCATCGGTGTAGTAGCATTCCCCCTTTTTGTTCTGGTTGGTTTGTGTAATTCCTCCATGTAAGACTTCAAGGTTCTCCACAGATTCATTAGTGGCTTGAAATGGTTGAGAAGTACTAGGGCTTCATCGGTGTGGTCGTGTTCTCCTTTTTTGTTTTGGTTGGTTTGTGTAATTCCTCCGTATAAGACATCAAGGTTCTCTACAAATTCATTAGTGGCGTGAGATGGTTGAGAAATGCTAGGACTTTATCGGTGTAGTCGCGTTCTCCCTTTTTGTTTTGTTTGGACTTTGTAATTCTACTGCTTCAAATCGTACCTTTCCTAGTTCCTCTCCTTTTTTCCTATCCCCTCTATTATCCTTTCTTTTAAAGACGTTTTACAATGCCCTAATTTGAACTCCGGGTACTGTACTTGTCTCAGTTGAAAAGTACACGCTCTCTAATCTAACGTGACGAGACATTACCACTTGTAGACCGGAAGTGATCTTTAGTCCAATATGCTACAGAATTGGTCATTACAATCCTTTAGCCAGGACTACGATGTAGTTCCTTACATTACTTATGTTGTTTGTTTTAATGTTAAACATGAGTGGCGAGACCTTGGGTTTAAAAGCAACTCCAAACGACAGATTTTTGAAAAACTTTCCAAAGCAATTTTATTTTCCCAAAGAATTTTTGCCAGAAATCTACTGTTGAAAGGAAGTCGCTAAAGAAATATTTTTTTTATAATTTGTTTAGTTGGAGATTTCTGACCTGGGGCTTGAACCGAGACCTACTGGACTAAGGCGACTACAAAAGTTGCAAAATTGTAAGGAAACATGCAGGAGAAAAACTTATCCCTACACACTGGAATGGAGGACTGGTATTTAATATGTTTTAAAATAAAATTTCCTTTTAATTTTCACGCTTCATTTTTACTGCTGAAGCAGAAAACAAGTTTGTCCTTGTTTGCCTTCCACTCGATATCTCCATCTCCCTTTCTATCACTTTCTTTTTATGTAAAATTTATTTTTATCTTTAGTTTTTTCTTTTTTCTTCTTTTTATTTCAACATTTATTTTGTTTTGTGTTATTTATGCCAACCATAATACAAAATTTTCCAAAAACAAATAAAAAATCAATAAATATTCAGTCGTATGTAAACAATGTATTTAAAAAAAACAAAAAATATTCTATTTATTACTACACTCTCTTCCACACACACACACACTCAAATATGATGTAAAATATACTCTCCACAATGATTTCTTTCCCTTCGTTACACTCTTATAATATTTTATTACATTAGAGGAGAGTAGAGAGAGAGAGAGATGATAATATGGAGAGTAGAACAAGCAACACTAACATAAAATAAAAATAAACAACTTCTCACTCATTCACTCAATCACACATACTCGTCAACACTCGTATTTCGTTAGTTGGAATCGTAAGCATGCATCGTAAAATGTTTGCTTTTTAAATATTGTTTACTAAAATTGTATAAGCGTGAGTGAGAGTGAGAGTGTGTGTGTGTGACTTAGAATATAAGTAAGCATTTAAGTAAGTTTGTTTATGTTCACTACTATTGTGAATGGTAAAGGAGTAGTGAGTGTGCATGTGTGTGCGTGTATGATTTCGTTGCCATCAATATTTTTTATGTTTTATTTGTTTTTGTAATTTAACATGATTTTTAGTAATACATTTCCCTCTTGCCCATGCAAACACACACGCAAACAAAACACACTCATACTCTAAGAATAATATTTAAAGCAAAGCAAAAAAACATAACGAAATAAAAAACAACAAAAAATAGAGAAAGAGAGAGAGAGAATCACATTTAATACTTACGACCACATAAAACGATCAGAGCTTTGAGGTCTCATAAGACCAATCCAAACAATGTCGTTAACATCTAATTCTCTTAAAAGGTCTCTGGTTGCATCAAATTGAAAACTGTTGTCAACTGTAAACGAAATAACAACAACAAGAAGAAGAAGAATAAATAGAAAAAATATTAAAATAGACGAAATATAGTTTGAAGAAACAAATTTTTTTGGTTTAAAATTATTGACAATAAAAGAAGGAAACTAGTCACAGAAATATGGGGAAAAAAATAAGAAAGAATTCTTAAAAATAAATACTATTTCTTTATGCAGAGTATTATAGTTTTAGATACTCTTAAGCCTCGATTGACGCTTAGTTTTTTCTAGGGACTCTTAGACTTTTAAAGGAGATTTATACTTGATTGCATACAACAAATTACACCCGAATAACTACATACGTCACGTTATTCAATTATTTGAGTAGAAAATCATCATATATATTATTTCTAAAGCACTTTTTTTGTCGGTTGCAAATATCTCCCATACTACCGCATCAAATTTAATGAATGATATCTCATTTTAAAGCTTATATCTAACACTAATGGCAAAAAATAATTAGAAATTGAAAAATTAATATTTTCATTGATAAAAATTATATTTTATATAGAACTGCATAATAATACTGTTGTCATTATGATTATATGTTTTTGTTCAAGTGTGCTAATATAGGGTCGCTTAATAGTAATGCAGTATTACATAATATAGTATGTATTAAAATCCATTCTGGCAATACCGCTATTTACTATAATGCCATTTATTACTAAGTCAGTTACATATATAATATGCATATTAAGTTGTAAAAAGCAGTTTTGGCAATACCTTGCAGTAGTTGTTAGATCAAGTGCAATAAACAGGATCGCTTAATTGTAATGCTATTCCACATAATACTATATAAAGTTGTAAAATCCATTTTGATAATGTCGTTATTGTCATGGCATTGTTTGTTTTATGAATTGTAGTAATACGGGTTAATAAATGGTACCAGGCTAATCGTAACACACTTGGGAAAACATATCATATGAGCAAAAATTATTCATACCGATAAAACTGTACTCATCCGATCCAACTGTGCCTTTCCAAATGACACGAAAACAATTCCCTGTGAAAGTTGCTTTTACTATGACGATAAACAAAACACAAGATCAAACCCTTCAAAAGGTAGGATTGTATTTACCGACCTTTTCACATGGGCAGTTATACGTGGCTTTTTCTCGAGGGCGTATGTTTAAAGATATTTTTGTTTGTATTAAGGATTCGTACGGGCAAAAAGTTAACGATGATCATGTCATTACCTCTAACATTGTATTCAAAGAAGTATTATAAAAGCATTTAAACATATTTTCGAGTATGTATGTATGTAAATATGTATGATGATATTATGATTTCTAATATTTTTATACTTTTAATAAAATTTCTATTAATTATTTTCATTTTATGTTACCAAAATGACAACGAATGGTGCGAAATATTCGCACGGGTCATCTAGTATCTCTTTTATATTTGTCAAACCCTCCCAATTTATTTTAAGGAGTGCGTACAAAAAAAACTGGACTTACACTTTTCGTTATAGAAATAAAACTAAGTGGCAGATTTTTTTCGTTTTATATTTCAATTAAAGTAAATAATATTGGAATTCTTTTGCGTATAAAATTTTCTTCTGAGCAAGGTCTCAGAGCATCCAACTTTTTGAGCCACTTTTCTTCCAGACATTTTTGGGTTTTTTAGAAAAATACGTATTATTTTACTTGCTTTGTTTTGGTCGGCAAATCCTTTTCTTCTTCCAATTCCCCGCTTTCTCTCAATACTCAAAGACTCCTTATATTGTTTTTTTCTTACCTTAGAAACTGTTTTTAGGTTCACATCTGCGCACCTAGCAATCGCTTTTTGTAAGCGGCGAGGTTTTTCATTGAAAATTTCAATTATTTTTTTACGTTTTTCTTGTTGGGTGCCCATACAAGCACTCAGGGGATGGCCCTTGCTCATGCAGTGCATTGTGCTTTTTTTTAGCAAAGGTGGAAATGGGGAAGATGCGAACGGCAAGGAAATGAGTTGCTGTGAGGTGACTATAAAATGGCCAGTGCTATACCTTCACCATTAGACTTTATACAGCAATCGTCCCCAAGAAGTCCGCAGTTTCTCACACTACTTATATTACATACATAATTGGCCTTTACAACCCTTCAGTCAGGATTACGACCTGGCTTCTCACACCACTTAAGTTGTGTGCGTTAATTTTATACATGAGTGGCGGGACCTACTGTTTTTTAAAGTCGACTCCGAACGACATATTTTTGAGAAGCTTTTCATGGCAATTTTTACTCTCAGAGTCTTTGCCAGAAATCTGCTGAGAGGAAGTCGCCGAAGAAATATTTTTTCGTTTTTGATGTCTGACCTGGGATACGAACCCGGGCCTTTCGTCTAATAAGCCAACACACTACCCACTAGACCACGGCGACTTCAAACTACTTATATTGTTTGTGTTAATTTTATACAGATGTGGCGCGACCTACAGTTTAAAGTCGACTTCGAAGGACAAATTTTTTTTTTGCTATTGCAATGAAACATTTTTGAAACAGATGACTAACAAAAACAATGTAACGGTATTCATTTTTTTCAATTATGATAAAAGTTATAAGCTTAAAAGTAGGCCCATTTTTTTCGTGCGACTTCCTTATTTGACAAAAACTATTTTTTTTTTTTTTACTTCATGCACAAATTTCTGGATTACTCAAACATTTCTCATCCAATTTCCAAAATTTAAATCTAGTTGGAGAGGGGAAAAAAGGAGCTTTAAAACGGTATACATATATCTATTATTTGGCTTAATACGCTATGCGATTACTCTCTTCAAAAGCAACACGTTTTCACACAAGACTGACTGAACTTCAATAACTTCATCACTTGCTTTACCTCGCCAAAGGCAAATTATAGAGTCTGGTGAATGTTCTTGAAGGCGAAAGTACTTGATTTCATCTTTACGGAAACTCTATAAATCTAAACCTTGTTGTTTACATTTATTATTACAGTATTGTCTTTGCTCTGGCATTTCCGGTTCGCCTTGCATTGAGGGTTGATCACCCATCATTATGTCGTCCATGTTTAAGGGTTTCTTAATCTTTTGGATTTCTTCCAATAAAACCTTATCCTTGCTCTTTGAGTTTTTGTTAAAGTCCGGTAGCTTTTTGCCAGATTTCTTAACCGGTTTGGGTATTAAGCCGGGTATTTTATAAAAATTACTTACGGTCTCCATATTAGAAGGCTCATCGGCCTGCATAAGCTCATCTACATGGAATTGTTCAATTAAACGTTGTACGGTATTCTTTTCAGTTTGCAATTCCTCAGGATAGTGGGGCCCATAATTAACCTCCAAGGGCAGTAATTCAATGTCATTGTTCTCGTTGTAATCGGAAGGTATGGAGTTAATGATTTATAAAGACTTGAAATGGGAATTGGTGATGTCGTTTATGCGTTGGGCCTCCAAACGCAAATGTAAACCTTGTTGTTTACAGTTATTATTACAGTATTGTTGTTGTATTTTTGTTTACTTGTTTGCCATTTCTTTATGCTGGTGTTTGTTGTTATTTTAAGCAATACGATAATTTGTAAGCGAGTTTGTTCGCAGCATTGTTTCGTTCTTGTAGCTTTTGTTTATAATTTTAATGTTAAACGATACAAAAGCAAAATACCAGTTTCTAAATTTTTCATTTTCGTAATAATATCTTAAGAAATTTTATATTTTTTAATTTTTATATTGGATTTGTATTTTAAAATATTCACCCATCAATTGCCATTTGAAAGGTAAAACCATATTGATGTACAAAATATTTTGAATATAAAAAATAACTAAAATCGATTGAAATTTACATCTCACCAATGAAATCTTCTTCTAAGCGTTATCCTGCTTTGATCTCTTAACAAAACACTTTTGCTGACTCCACTAATTTTAATGTTTTCTTGTCAATTATTCTCAAATAAGCAATAAAATATTACGAGACAATTTTCAAAATTTAAATTGTCAATTTTAATATTTCAAAAGCATCGACAAAACAAAAGAAGAGAGTAGAGAAAGGAATAAAACATGCCATGAAAAATGTGTCACCATGAAAGGCAAAAGCAAAAAAAGTAGGAAAGAATGAAAAGCGCCCCTTTAAAAATTTATGCTACACAAAAGGGAACAAAAATGGAAAAAAAAGAAAAGAAATTCTTGTTATATAGAAGACATGAGGCAAACAACCAACCAAACAGCCAGCCATTCAGTCAGTCAGCCAGCTATCAAGTAAAGGAATAGAAATAATAATGCAAGTGTCTATAACTCATACTCATGGAGCTATTGTAGAGGTACTCACACAAAGTTTATTTCATGTGTCGTGTCTGTGCAACTGTGACACCTTGTCGCAACAAAATACTAAAAATCACATATGAAATCCCTTTTTTGTGTCATTCATACATTTGTTCATTCATACATTCATTCAGTCAGTCAGTCATACACTTACTTATTCATTCATTCGTTTGTTCACTCGCTTGCTCGCTCAGTCAGACAGTCATTCAGTTTGTCTTTCATTCAATCATTTATGTGTGGAGACATACGAGTACAACAGATACATTTATTCAACCATCCATCTATCCATCCATTCACTCATTCATATGGTTTTTCTCGATTTTCTTTTCATTTTTATTTTTTTTTGCGACTCGTTTTTCTTTTTATTTTTGATTGTATTAGCTGCCGTTAAAAGAAGTCCTTATTTTTATAAAATTTATATACGTTGTAAGGGTATGGGTAACAATCCATCTATATGTATATGTTTGTGTAAGTGTATGTGCATGGGTATGAGTATTTGTTTAAAGGCTGTTTACTAGTGCTTGTATTTTATGTCGATGGCTTGTCTATGCTTGAATAAATACTCTTATACAAGCACTTATGCTACACATACATACATACTTACATATTCATACAATATTGTATTTGTATGTATTTTTAAATATTAACTCGTATGGGTACATGCATAAAAATTTAAATGTATGTGTATCCAGACATAAGAACGAAATTTTTTTTTGGAACAACCCGAGTACATGAAACCATTTCTTAAAGCACTGAAACAAATATGTCAGAGCGAGTATAAATCTGAAGTCGATTTTGTGAAACGTCATAAGGGGGCGTGGAGCTTGTAATGCAGGAAAGCTCTAGACTTTCTAATCTAGTCGAACCTAACGTAATGAAAATGAAAAATTTAGATACTGGTGTTTTGCTTTTACATCGCTTAACATTAAAATTATAAAAAATGCTACAAAAATGAAATAATGCAGTAAACAAAACTATTTACAAATTATCGTACTGCTTAATAAAACAACAAACACCAGCATAAAAAAATGGTAAACAAGTAAACAAAAATTCAACAACAAAACACAACAAAGATAAATGTAAACATCGTTGTATCGAAGAGGCAAAGTCATGAACATTGCCCTTTAAGAACATTCATCAGACTGTTTACTCTGCCATATAAAAGGCGAGACAAAGCTAGCGAGTAGGGATGCCATTTCTAAATCCCGATCCCGAAATCCCGGGATATTTCGGGATAATTCGGGATCCAAAAATCCCGAAAAATCACGGAAAAAATTGCGATTTTCTCTTAATAATAAAAATATTTTGTTAAAAAAATCATTTGTATTCCAATTATGTATATAAGAATTATATATCATTAAAAATAAAATATAAAAACAGTAAGACAAAATGCAACAAAAAAGTGTAAATTAACAAAATTAAAAATTATTAATATGTTTGCAAATGCATTAGTTTTAAGAAAATTATTTGGATTCCAACAAAAGAACTAAAGCATCTAATATGTGATCTGATAGGCTTGAATGAATTTTTTTTGTCAACATACCCTGCCGTTTAAAAGCACTTCTCGCAATCAACATTTGTTGGTGAAATAGTTCCAAGATAGCTCTATGCAGCTTTATTCACCGCTACCACTTCCTGATGTAAATAAATCTATCACTTTGGACAGTTCATTATCGAAATCAGTTACTCTATTAATTCGTTTTATAGGGCTTTTGCATTGTTCGATGTCATCAAATAATTTTTTATCACTGGAAGTAGGGTTTTCCTCATCTGAGATGCTATTATCGAAGTCAAGTGATATAGAATTTTTTATTTCAGGACCTTTTGTAGGGTCAAAATACATGTGAATTCACAATCCCGAAAATCCCGAAAAATCCCGGGACAAGTTTTTAAAAATCCCGGGATTCGGGATTTTGTGAATCCCGAAAATCCCGGGATTTCGGGTTTCGGGATTTCCCGATTGGCATCCCTACTAGCGAGTGAATTAGTGAAGTTCAGTCAGTTTTGTGTGAAGAAGAGAGTAATCGTGTTTTAAAGATCTCCGTTACAAAGATTTGTCGAACGATTGTCTAGTAATTGTTATTGTGTATGCAAACGGTGCAAACAAAGGAATAACAAAAAAAGGAATTGTTGTTGTTTACATAAAGTTGTGAACAGTGGCGTACAGAATTGTGCCAATAATAAAGAATTTTAACTAAAACGAAACACAAATTTGTTTTTAATTTATTTGCAATCTACGAGCTTGTATTTTCAATGTTTTTAAAAGGTAATAACGTAACACTAACCTACTTGAAACAGATGCTAGTTTAAGTTTAAGAGTTTCATAACAGTTATCTAATCGCGACTAGTACTCAAGGCATAGCTTCTAATCATTGCTGTGCATTGTACTGGAGCAAGGAAAACAGTTAGTGGGAGGCAAATACTATGAGGAAAAGTTGAAACAAGTCGCTTCTATGTTACTAGAGCATAACACGAAGCAATAGATTTACATGGAATGCTGATATTCATCAAAAATACTACATAGTACCGTCTTATGCACACGAGTTCTATTAAATTTTCAAACGAATATTAGCTGGGTGGTTGGCGTGATTATCATATGGTAATGTAGTAGTTCATGAAGTCGCCGTATTCTAGTAGGTAGTGCCAGGCCAGACAACAAAATAAAATTCAAAGAGTATTTCTTCGATGATTTCCTCTCAGCTGATTTCTGGCACAACTCTAAGAGTAAATAAAATTGCCATGAAAAGTTTTTCATAAAATCCGTCGTTCGGAGTCAATGACTGTAGATCCCACCACTCATAATATAAGTGGTATGAGAAGCTAGGTCAATAATCCTGACTGAAGGGTTATAATAACCAATTATCTATGTATGTACACATAAATAATTGGCCATTACAAACCCTTCTCACACCACTTATGCTGTGTGCGTTAATTTTATACATGAGTGGCGGGACCTACAGTTTAAAGTCGACTCCGAACGACAGATTTTTGAGAAGCTTTTCATGGCAATTTTTACTCTCAGAGTCTTTGCCAGAAATCTGCTGAGAGGAAGTCGCCGAAGAAATATTTTTTCGTTTTGATGTCTGACCTGGGATTCGAACCCGGGCCTTTTGTCTAATAAGCCAACACACTACCCACTAGACCACGGCGACTTCAATGTATGTATGATTTTTAAAAGCCCAACTTCTAAGCAGTTCGTTACTATTTGCTTGATAACAAATTGTTACGTTTTCATTTATTAAAAACGTTTAAAATAAATTTGGTGTTTAGTTTTAATTATTATACTTTATTATTTGCACAATTCTGTGTGCCACTGCTCTCAACTTTATGTAAACAACAAAAATTGCTTTTCTTTTATGCTTTTATACCCTTTGCATAAACAAAAACAATTACTTGACAATTATTCAACAGATCTTTTTAACGAAGATCTTCAAACCAACATTACTCTCTTCAACCACAACGTGTCTTCACACAAAACTGACTGAACTTTTGCTGACTCTCTCGTCTGTTTTGCCTTGCCTTTTATAGGGTATAGTAAACAGTCTGATGAATATTCTTGAAATATAATATTTGTGACTTCATATACTTAATTGGCCATTATACCTTTCAGTCGGGATTACAGCC
Organism: Sarcophaga peregrina; assembly: GCA_014635995.1. Classification (NCBI taxonomy): domain Eukaryota; kingdom Metazoa; phylum Arthropoda; class Insecta; order Diptera; family Sarcophagidae; genus Sarcophaga; species Sarcophaga peregrina. Next base: position 7,275,771 of record CM025790.1, on the reverse strand, counting down.
TAGTTTCTCACACCACTCATGTTGTGTGCGTTAATTTTTTACGTGACAGTTTAACGTCGACTCCGAACGATAGATTTTTGCGAAAGTTTTTCATGGCAGGTTTATTTAGTTTCAGAGATTTTGCCAGAAATCTGCACACATACATACATAATAGATCATTATTCAATCTTTATTATTGATCAAGTTTCTTACCTTTAAACTGTAGGTCCCGCCATTTATGTATAAAATTAACACACAACATAAGTAGTGTGAGAAACTAGGTCAGTAATCCTGACTGAAGGGTTGTAATGATCAATTATGTATCAATGTATGTGTGTACGTGGCATATTTCAATAATTTCGGTGAATAATTCAAACAAAAAACTGTAAAATTTCTTACAATTTTCTAATCGTGAATCAAATATTTCGCAATAAATTTCCTTTCAGTGTATTGCTTTAAAGAACTACGTGCAGGTCTTTGTACAATTTTATTTATAAACCTTTTATACATAAGCATGTTTACATACATACAGTGAGCGTTAAAATAAAGTGTACATTAAAAATAAATGTACATTAATAAACTGCTGTTATTTTTATTTAAAATTGTTTCATTGAGAGTTTCTAAAATTGAAACAAAAAACCCAAAAAAAGAAAAAATCGAAATATTGTCAAATTTTTTCGGTCACTCTCCTTAAGTGGTAAAAATTCAGTTTGGTGATTTTTAGAATCTTATCCTTGGTGTATACTTTCTTTTGACAATCACTGTTATATCGTATAGCATGTATATTCGTACATATCATATGGTTATCACAGGGACTGTGTTATGTTCGAGTATGTGACTGGCTGGCTGGCTGGGTGCCTGGCTGGTCTAAAACATGTTGACATTTTAAGTGATAACATTTCTTTCTCTCGCTCTCAAAACATCAAATAGAAAATGTTTTTCTTCATTTATTTTCCTTTTTTTCGTTAAGGTTTTTCTTCTTCTCTCTCTTTTTTTTTTTTTGCTGTTATCACCCTAAATTTAATAGGTTTTCTAGGACTACCGGGCAGTACATTTCGTGTACACCAACCGTTATTTTTTTATTTTTTTGCCAACTTTTCTGTTTTTTTTTTCTTTTTGTTTTTTTGTTTCTTTTCTGTTTTTCAATCAGTTTTAGATCAACGTTGTTGTAGTTAGAGATGTTGTTGTATTTTTGTTGCCCATTTATTGGGGTTTCTTATTTGTTTTGCTTAATAAATGTTTGGCCCTTCGGTTGTTATCCTACGTCTTAAATTTTATCACAATTTTCAAGTGCTTTCGAAGTGAAATTCATGTTGAAGGACATGTGAACGTTTAATACTTGAATTTGAGTTTCAGTTAAGCTGTTTCTGTATATCATTTCAAGCAGTTTCAGTTTAATCGCAATTGAAGTATTTTTCTTACTGAAATGGTATTCCTTTGGAATAATCATTATCAATCACTTGATAAGAAAGTTGTTATTTTATTGGAAATTCGAATTGAAGTAAAAGACAAGGCAGTTATTTGCATTTCAATGCAGATTTAAAATAAAATTTTGGGATATAAAACTGCAATCATATTGGAAACGATTTCAAGATTAAAACACATGGATTCTGCATCAGAAGAAAGGTTCTTGTTTGAAAACGACAGCATGTTTTTACGAAAATGCAAATATCTCGTTACTGGTGCTTTGCTTTTACATCGTTACCATTAAAATTATAAACAAAAACTACAAAAACAAAAACAATGAACTTGTTTACATGATAAACAAGTAAACAAAAATATACCAACAAAAACCAGCATAGAAAAATAACAAACAAGTAAACAAAACTGTAATAACAATTTCGACAATAATAAATGTAAACAAAATACACAAACAACAATAATTATCTCGAGAAGGTGAAGCCATGAACATTCGCCTTTAAGAACATTTATCAGACTGTTTACGTTGCCATATAAAAGGCAAGGTAAGGCAAAGCAGGCAACGAGTTAGTAGAAATTCAATCAGTTTTGTGTGATGAGGCTGTGTGTTTGAACAAAGTAATCATGGTTTATAGATCACCGTTATAAAAATCTTTGGAATATTTGTTATTGTGTACGCAAAAGGGTGTAAAGAGGAATAACAAACCTGAAAATTTTTGTTACAGTAAGACTCCGCTTAACGCTGTTTCAGTATTACAATGTTGCAAATGAAACCGCCATACACAAGCCAAAAGCGGTGCACTATATACCGACTGCGTACACTATGTATCTTTTGTTAGTCTGTTCAGAAAAAAGATTCCTACTGTGTTTTCTGAAGTCGCAATCACAGTACGAACGCATCTTTCCTCCGTCACAGTTGATTTATTAGTTGTCACCAACGTTACTAGGTGTATACATATGAAAGTATTAAATTGTCTCGTTTAATGCTGTTTCGTTGAGCGCTGGAACTTATTGGAACATATCACCTGTGTTAAGCGGGGTCTTACTGTATTTACATAAAGATGTGAACAGTGGCACACAAATTATTTTCAATATACGGACTCATATTTTAAATGTTTTTAAATGGTAAAAACGTTACAATATCAAACCAATTTCGAACATGGAGACTATTTCAGTAACGATATTTGCATCGAACATCGGTCTAGGCTGTAAGCCAGCGGTAAGCTTAAATAAGTTCCAAATGATGCAGCAACTTAAGGCTAAGCTTGTTGAATTGGTCATTATACTCCTTCATTACAACTACAACCTAGCTTCTCATGGCTAGCTTATGTTGTGTGTGTTAATTTGAAACATAATTGGCGGGGCTTATAATTTTAGGTCGACTTCGAACGCCATATTTTTTGAGAAACTTTTAATGGCAATTTTATTTATTAATTTTAGATTTTTTCTAGAAATCTACTGAGAGGTAGTAACCCAAGAAATATTTCTTTTCATATTTCATTTTGTTGAAGATGACTGAGCCCCGGGAATGAACCGTGGCCTCACGTCTAAAAGCCAACACAAGATCTACTAGACTTTGGCAACATAAAAAGAATATGAGACTGAAAATGCTTTAAAAAAAACTAATCCTCCTCTTGTATCTTATGAGTATTTTATTTGTATTGCCTGTGAAATTTAATTTTTCTTTTCAGTTTTTTGAAAACAAAAAAAAATCTTAGCCTGAAGCTGTAGAAAAAGAGCATCTCTAAACCAATTTAGGTTGACCTTTTTTATTTCAGTGTCTTCTCTATTTGTTGTTGGGTGGCATATTTGTTGTTGTTTTTGCTTTATTTGTTCCACTTTTGGTTGGACCATTTGCTTATCAAATAGTTGTTGATTGTAGACATCAAACTGCTGCCGGCTATTTTAGATGGTTTTTGAAAGAAAAAAAAAAAGAATTTCTTTAATACACCTTAACTACGTTCTCTTTAGGTATACAAGTGGTTTTAGGCTAAGCTATGGCATTTGCTTATACAGTATTCCCTCAATTTGCGTCGTAGAATATTTCAGAAAAAGGCAACGTAAATCGAAACGACGTAAATCGAATTTCAAATAACTCATACACAAATTGAAGTTGAAGAAAGAAAATTTTTGACGACGTTAATCGAAATAACGTAAATCGAGACGACGTAAATCGAGGGTATACTGTACATATAGCCTACGTATACATTGGCTGACCTTAGTTTTGTCGTTTACTTCTGCTCACACCTATGGTCTATATTTTCTTGTTAATTTTTTTTCTGAAAATGCTTTTCAAAAGTGTTTTGGGTGACATTTGTAAACAAAAACAAAAATATTACAAACAACAACAATGGAAAAAAATAAAGACTACTCTGCTGTAAAGGTAGACAATTTTTTATATTTTTTTCTGCATATTTTTCTTTCCTCTTATTATTTAGCATTAGAAAAAAAGGGAAATTATTCCTTTTGATTTCCTTTCTTTTCCTACATCTCTGTGTACAAGTGTCCTGTTTTAATATTTATCGTTTCAGTTAATAATTGTGTAGCATGAGAGCATATTTTACCTGTCACCAGATTGGCATGATGAAATTGACAAACAGCATCAGCTTCAAACCAGGATATTCGATCACGAAAGAAACGATAGAAAACATTGAGGCCCTCCTGCGGCATTGTCCAAGTATTACTAACATTGACCTGCAAAAGAAGAGAAGAGAAAATTAAAAAATAAATCAGAAATGAAAAGAATTTCACAAATTGAGAGACTTAGGAGAAAGACCTTTAAATATTAGAAAAAAAAGAAGGGACAAATGCATGCGTATGAGTGATATTAATGGCATCATTTATTACTTATACGCCCTGTTAATTTAGTGAATAAAAATTGAATTTATTTTGAAGCAGATGTTCTCGCAAAATAAGGAAGAAAAAGCGACAAATTTTTTTATTGATTTACAGATTCAATGCTTTGCTAATAAAGCAAAGAAAGAAATGTTTTCAATATTAAAGGAAGCCGCCTTATTGGATTTATAATATTACAATACTACTGATACGTTAAAGATCACGATCTGAAACACAAATTTTTTACAAACTCATCTTCGATGGGGCTGGTTGGAATACTCGGAGTTTGTGAAGAAGAGAATCAGATTACCCATGTCAATAAGTGACATGACTATTCTTCCAGATAGTTTACATATTAGACGTCAATACGACATCAGTACGATATATAGGGCTGTGTATCTACCCAGTGAGGCAAGAACTGTCTCCTTATCTCGGCAGAGGCTGCAACGAAGCGTCAGAGAGAACGATGTCCTTAATGCGATTCCTCGTTACGCCTCCAATAACCATACTGAACATTCTTCCTTTGAGTTTAAGCAGGCTAATCGTATGCTTTAGGCGCTGTAGCCTATTAGATAGTATGTTCGCCTATAAGGCAACATAAGGCAACAGTACAAACTCCAGATTAGACATTGCTGGAAACATGAAATATGAAAAAAATATTTCTTCAGCGACTTCCGACCAGCAGATTTCTGGCAAAGACTGGCAAGAAAAATTCCTTAAAAATGTGTCGTTTGGAGGTGACTTCAAAACTGTGAGTCCCGCAGCTCATGTATAAAATTAACGCTCAGAACAAAAGTGGTGCATGTACATATATCGTACGCCCTCCATTTAGTTTTGGGTAGATTTTCTGCACCCTTCTATTGTTACCGGAATCGATGATTTGTAGGTTTTCAAAGAGATTCCTAAAGTCGAGAATTCAACCAGTGTTCGATGTTTGTGCTATGCCTGGCCAGTTCATTCGCTTTGCAGTTACTTGAAATACCACTTTGTCCTGCTACCCATGTGATATGAACATCATATTCTTCTGCGATCTAATTGAAATATCTACGATAGATGTACACTGCCTTGAAGTCCATCAGGTTGGACTTCAGTGCTTTAAGAATCGGTAAGTATGGTAATGTATAGGATATTTACGTCCCCAATAATTATCACATGATCTTGATGGCCAATGAATTGGTTTTATTCGACTGCGGGGGGAAGGGGGCTGTGAGACATGTGTGGATCTTTTTTATTGGTACAAAACTAATTTCTAATCATGCCAGGTAATAATGTTTAGCTTTTGGATTATTTTCACTTCAAATGAGATAATTCTGCATATTTACGTCCATTCAATCAAACTAGGGCTGTTAATTGAGCTCTAACAGAGAAAGAATTTTTGTGCTTCAGCTCATCGGTCCAAACGGAAGAGCACTTGGTTTTAAATTCAATTTTGAAAGGGAAGATCCACAATCCCCTTTGCTGAGAACGGTAATACATTGATTGATTGGATCTTTCCCTAAGCTTTTCGGTGCAAGGGGTACAGCTTCCTCAGTGGTATGTTTGGAGTCCTATGGGATACAGATTATAAATGAAACTTAAAGTGGTTCGAAAGCCTATAATAGGCTGGTACCCACACCAAATTAATTCTGCTAGGCAAGATTGTTGAGCTAGGATTGCGACCTTGCTTCTCATACCACTAATGTTGTGTGTGTTAATTTTATACATAAGTGGCGGGATCTATAGTTTAATGTCCACTCCGAAAGACAGATTTCAGAAACATTTATGATATTTTTAATTTATGCCCACGAGCTCTCATCTAATACAGTTCAACATCCAACAATACCTGCCAGACTACGCCAAGTACATGAACCTATAAAAAAAATACCAATTGGAAGCACTCTTGTCAGAAGCGTACCCAATGGACTGTACTTTCATATTCAGTTTTCATGGTGTCGTAAATGTAAAATATAAACGATAGAAGTTGATTCCATACTGTGGTAAAGAATTTTTTGTATTTAATTTTGAAATCCTTATTTAAAGCGAAATTCCATTTTTGTTTTACTTTTGCGTCTCGATCTTTTCGGACAGTCAGGCCGCGATAAGATTTCTGTCATGTTTCGTGATTAACTCAAGGATCGTTAGGGAATGTCGCCTCTGTCTCCGCCTAGTCTCGGGCCGCTCCACCAGTGTCTCTCTGGCGTGGGTCCCCGGGCACAGTGATATTCCGGGAAACTGTAGGGCCGACGCGATCATTCCTCCGGAATCCTCTTCTGTTGAATTGGGTATGCCATTTGCCTCGGTGAAGTTGACCGTTGCTCGTCAACCTATCCTGGGTCAATGAGGAGTCCTGCTCCACCAATAGACTCACCTGGCCCAGAATGGATGGAAGGCGTACCAATCGATTACTTGATCTCGGTCGTGATGTCATCTCGACTGTAGTGGCCGTGCTTACGGGTCATTGCATCATGGGTAGACATGCTGAGAGAATGAGGCTTCCTTTTAACGACTTCTGCCGTGGATGCAGGTCCACTGAGGAAGAGGAAAATGTTATTCACACTCTTGCTAGATATAGATATAGGTTATTTGGCTCGCCATTCATTGTTAGCTTAACGGAGCTATCATCGTTCATCAAATTTTCTAGCTGGTTTTCCAGTGCCGGGTAGTCGTGCTTTTGTTGTGCAGCCCTTGTGCTAACCAACTTCTTCCTTTTTCCTTGATTTCGCGGAACTTGGTTAGTACAGGGACTGCGTTCATCCGTGGCATCACAACGGGCCGCCATGCGTGCTCAAGTGAGCTTTGTGATATCAGAACTAGTGATATCAGAGAACACTCCGACTTAACCTAACCTAACCTTTACTCAGACCCTCATTTCGGTTTTTGGATACAAAACTTTTAAACAAAATTATAGAAATGATTGTCCGCGACTGGACTTAATTTAAATCGAATCGAATATATTTTTATTATTATTATATTTTAATGATTAAACACCACGGGTGTGTGACAATATAATTATGTTTACTTTCTGATTCTTAATGAGTATTTCGTTTTAAAATTGAATTGTTTTGAAAATGGGAGAAATTCACGTTAAACGAAGAAAATTCAAAATTTGTAGGAAATTGGCCTTTACGCAACTTATTAAAGAAGTTCCTGGAATATATGATTTACGAACGCATAAAATAAATGTTCTTTCCTAATAATAATAATATTTCATATAAGAATGTATTATCCAGGCAACAGGATTTAATAAAGACGGCAATATTGCCATGAACTTAAGCTAACATACAAACAAAATATTATTAACCATGGCAACAGCAAGAGCAACCAATAATGCGTTGCTTATAAGAGGCAGTAAATACGTACAAACAAAAGGCAAAAAAAAGAAAGAGGAACACGAAACAGAATGTTAACGAGAGCTTCATGTTATGAAATGAAATTCCATATAACGTAGCATTTTCACGTTTTTCATGGAATTTAATTAAATTATTAGCATCACTGATGGATTTAATAAAAATTAATGAGAACAGAAAAAAAGTTTTCAAATATTCTTTTACCTATGAAATGAAATTATTTTCTAATTGTTTTCTGTTTCCTGTTTTTTTCTTTTCTTTTCGTCTTCAATATTATTTTTTAATTATTCTTTAAATTATGATTTTTATTTCGTTTCTTAAATTCCATTTTAAAAAAAGGAATAATTTTTTTTCTTATTTTTTCCTTTCCTTTGTCCCTATCACTCCTAGACCCCTTTCGTCTGCTGAGCTTAAATATTATTTATTCAGGCATTTCGTTCGTTCGTTTTCTTTTTCTGGTAATGGTTTCTTGCATTTCTCTTTGCTGGCAGTTTGACATTCAAATATTACCAGACATTTATCTCGTCAAAATGCAAATTTGTATTTATTTTTCCATGGAGCTTAAAAATTTGCATTCGCCATTACAAAGAAAATAAACACACAAAACGAAATGAAACGGTTACGGAAACAGTCTTGGCTGACATTGTGATATGCTACACCAGTATGGAATTGTTTCCTTTAGGATAATACGATATATTTATTGAACGCATTTTACCGGCACTTACATAAGCTATTGTTACGTAAACTAAAAAATCTTGATACTGGTCTTACGCTTCTATATCGCTTAACATTAAAATTATAAACAAAAACAAAACAATGCAAGCAAACAAACCTGTTTACAAATTATTGTACTACTTAATATAACAACATATAGCAGCATAAAAAAATGGTAATCAAGTAAAAAAAATACAACAACAAATACCAGCATAAAAAATTAGTAAACAAGTAAACAAAAATACAACAACAAACATCAGCATAAAAAATTGGTAAACAAAAATACAACATAAAACACCAGCATAGAACAATGGTAAACAAGTAAACAAAAATACAACAACAAACACCAGTATAAAAAATGGTAAACAATAATATAACAACATACACTACAAGAATAGCTGTAAATAAAATACTAAAAACAACAATAATGAATGGAAACAACGATGTTTACATTTATAGAGGTTTCTAGAGATCTTCGAGAACATTCATTAGATCGTTTACCATTTCATATAAAATACAAGGCTAAGCAGGCGAGTCAGCGACTGAAGTTCAGTCAGCCTTGTGTGAAGATGCAGTGCGTTTGAAGACAGTAATCGTTGCTTGAAGAACTTCGTTACAAAGATCTATCGAACAATTGTTATTGTTTATGCTAAGGGTGTGAACAACGGAACAATAAACAAATCATTTGTTGTTGTTTACATCAAGTTGTGCACAGTAGCACACAGAACTGTGCGAATATTAAAGAATTTTAATTGAAGCTAAATACAAATTTATTTATATTTTATTTGTAATCTACGGGCTTATTTTTTAAACTTTGTTGAAAGGTAACAACGTAACATTATATATTTCAAGGTATCAATAATCAAACAAATTTTTTTTAGAAAGTTTGTTTCATTTCAACCGTTTTAAAAGGGTTAAAAAACTAACTTGTAGTCTGCTAAGACTGATATTTCGAAACTTTATTTAACAATTTAATTTCGATTTTGCTGGCTTTTCTGAATTTATAAATTCTTTATTGTTTGATTGAAGAAAAAGTTGTATTTTTTGTCAATTGCTGAACCTAATTAATTAATCCTTCAATAACTGACCCTTACAAATGATAAGCCTTTTATGTCAATAGCTTTCTATAGGTTTTCAGAATACAACTGCATTATGATGATATAGAAAATACCTTTAAGGCCTGATAACTCTCAATTTTCATTTTTAACCAGAAAATCCCTTTTTTTTTAAAGGAAACCAAAAAAAACCAGTCTTTTTTCCTTTCATAAATTTCTGTCAAGGCATCATCAAACAGCAAAACCCATCTCAAAATTAACACTTTAATAGTTAAAGGAAAATTTATTTCTCCGTATTGGTAGGGTTGATTGCTTTTTAAGAAACATTTTTTTAAAATTTTTTTTTTATTAAAGCAACATCATCTTCCATTTTTTTTTTGGAATTTCCTTTTTTTCTTTCCTTAGGGTGTGAAACAACATTTCAATGGTTTCTTGTTTTCTTAAATTTTTTTTCAACATTCTTTAACGGGTTAACAAAATTATGTCTATTATTGTAGTTGAGGGGTGGTGGGGATGTGATGCCTTAAAATTGAGCCCTTTTCTCGCTTTCATATTTAGCCAAGAGCTAATTTTTCCATTTTTTCATTTCTTTTTTGAAATATTCTTTTGAAAATTAATAAAGACAACAACAAATAGCATTTGAAAGAATCCGAAAGCAACGAAAACAAAATAACAAAAGAAAACCAACACAAAAATTCCGTACAAAAATATGCCTGCCAACATTTTTTTAAAAAATGCTTTAGGAAAACAATTTTTGTTCCAAGATAAATGAAAATTAATACATAAAGTACTCTACCGTAAGCACTGTTAACGTATTAGAATATGAAAATTAACAAAACAAAACGTATTCCTAAGAAAACCTTAAGAAATTTGCAAGTGTCTCCATAACGTCCATGAAATCATTGGACTTCATAAATAAATTTTCATAAACTCGTAAAAATTTTCTATTACAATGGAACATAAAACGTTTACTCTACATACGTAGGCTAAAGCTTATGTCCTCAAGTTAACTGGCAACAAAGCTTCTAGTGAGAGTTCAGCTTGACCCCAATGGCATGATTGCATATGTGTTTGTTATTCAAATTCAACCAATTCCTAACAAGCCTAAACAGTTTTCTCATTGTATGTAATGAAAATTATGTAATCAATGCGGCCAAAGTTGATATATTATGTTTGCCTAACGCACATTAATCACAGGCTAATGACTGTCAATCACAGACTAATCACTGCCTATCACAGATTAATCACTGTCAATCACAGACTAATCACTGTCTGTCACTGTCTTTAGCGAGTCATGACTATCCAACATACATATAATCATTGCAATCAACGTTGGTATATAATGCTTATCAATCACAGATTAATTACAGTCAATCACAGATTAATCTTTGTCAATCACTGACTTATCTCTCTCAATCACAGACAAATCACTGTCAATCAAAGACTAATCACTGTCAATCACAGACCAATTACAGTCAATCACAGTCTAATCATTGTCAATCATAGACTAATCACTGTCTATCAGTGTCTTTAGCGAGTCATGTCCATCCAGCATCTATGCATGTAGTAGTGTGTATCTCCTATGACGCAATTTTATGCAAATCATTTATGAAGGCAGCTTCCTCATAGTAGAATACTATTGCACATGTTCGCTCTGTGCGACCTTATTGTAGCCATATGGACATCGCAATAATTTTGAGTATTTATGCTTAAGAATAATGTTGACCTTCACTTTATCTCCTCTTTCGGGGAATTACTGTCTAATGAAAATTTCCTCAGTCTCTCTTTGTAGTAGTGATCCAGAGTATCATTTTATTCGTGGCCGTTATATGCTGGTACCCACAACAAATTAATTCTGCTAGACAAGGTTTCTAAGACCTAGCTTCTCAAACCACTTATATTGTTTGTGTTAATTTTATACATAAGTGGCTGGACATATAGTTTAAAGTCTAATCCGAAAGAGAGATTTTTTTGAAAAACTTCTTATGGGAAATTTTTATTTACTCTTAGAGTTTTTGTCAGAAATCCACTGAAAGGAAATCGTCGAAAAAATATTTTTTGTATCTGAATTTAATCAAGATGCCTGACCTGGGGATTGAACCGTGGCCACATATCTAATAAGCCAACACAGTACCTACTAGACTATGGTGACCAACAGTGATATATTATGCTTGTCAATCAGACATTAATCACTGTCAATCAGACATTAATCACTGTCAATCACTGACTTTAGGTATTCATGTCTTTCAAGCATGTATATAATTATTGTGATTATCGTTGATATAATATGATTGTCAATCACATACTAATTACCGTCAATCACAGACTAATCACTGTCGATCACTGTCAATTACAGACTAATCACTATCTATAACAGATTACTATGACTATGGCGGCAAAGGTTGATATGTTATGCATGTCAATCACAGGCTAATCACTGTCAATCAAGTCATGTCTAACCAGCGTGCATTCATATACTAGTGCGTATTTCCTATGACGCAGTTCAGTGCCGCTGGTGGTCAAATCGTTTATGAATCCAGCTTCCTCATGGCAGAATACTATCGAATACGCTCGGCCTGTGCAACCCTATTGCAGGAATAGTGACATTTGCAGTTTCGTAATGTTGTCAGTTACTCCAATAATGATAAGATATCCCTTTAATGATACCCTTAAAAAATACGTTGAGTCTCTCCCTATCATCCCTTACAGGGAATATCATTGAAGATCTCCTCAGTCTCACTGTGGGTCGTTACAGCCCTTTAGTCAAGATTACGACCTAGTTTCTTACACCACTTATGTTGTGTGTGTTAATTTAAGCCTACAGTTTAAAATCAACTCCGAACGCCAGGTTTTTTTTGAGAAACTTTTCATGTCAATTTTTTATTGCAGTCTGCTGCAAGAAAGTCGCTGAAGAAATATTTTTAATTTTTCGTTTTGATCGAGATATCTGATTAGGGGTTTGAAACGTAGCCTCATGTCTATTAAGCCAACACACTAGACTACGGCGACTTGGATACTCTGTCCAAAGTGCCTCGAGTTTATGGTTTTCTGTTGTCGATTTATTACTATTCCTTGCAGCATAACTGTGTACACTCATTCAAATAAAAAATTTGTTTTAGTTGAGCATTGTAGTCAACTCGTTCACATGTTAATTATTATTCGCAAAGAAGTAGGTTGTATTTAGAGTTATGGAGACATCCAATAAGAAGTTAAAAAAACTTTTTAATTTATTTTTCGAGTGCATTAGAAAATCTTTTTTCTAGCTTCTACTATAGGGTTAAAGCTCTAACCGCCTTGTACATCCTTTCTAATGTACTGTCACCTAATATTCCTTCTCACTGTCGTTTCTGTTTTCTTTTCCTTTTCACTTAAGTCTTATTAATGAAGAGTTGTTAGTCAAATAAAAATATTTGGAGTGTAATTAGATGAGAGATGCCTTCCAAAAGCAAACCAATCGTATACAGTTTCATGCTCTGTCTTAACCATGCAACCAGCAACCAGCAGCATGCAACATTTCAACAAACTTAAAAACGGATTATTATCCTTAAACTCTTAAAAGACATCTTCTCTCATCTCTCTCTCTCTTTCTCTCTCTTTTCGTCTTCTTTTTTTTTCAAAAATGGAAAATTTTTACATTTTCATTAATTTTTGTTTAATTTTCATGAAATCCATCTGAAGCTTAAGAAAAGCTTTTTTCAACTTTACTTTACTCTTTGTTCATAAATATAGGAAAAGTTTGAAAATATTTCATTAAATTTGTAATGGGAAACGAAATAGGAAAAGAATACAAGAAAATGCTTGTCAAGCAATAGAAAAAAAACTTTGTTTGATTGAGGCAAGCAAACAATGAATAATTTTTGCCTCAATATCATGTTGCTTTAACAGTCTTCCTGCAAATAGATCCTTTAATCCTTTTATGATTTCAATATCCTTAAGCTAATCATTATTAAAACCAATATTTTAAGAATATTTTGATTGAAAAGCATTGTGACTACACACTCTCTCTCTCTCTCTTTCTGTAATGGTGTAGTGATTATAATTCCATGAAACAGTTTTCAATCAGTGTTGCAAAACTGAAATTTTAAAATGGTACTAAAATATAACTGAAAAAGTACTTTTTTATATCAAATAGTACTTTTGTAAAAGATACTTACATCCTTACATTATAACCCTTCAATCAGGATTATAACCTCACTTCTCACACCACTTATTTTCTGTGAGTTAATTTTATACATGAGTGGCGGAACCTATTGTTTGCAGTCGACTTCGAACAAAAGATCATTTTTTTGAGAAACTTTAATTGGCGATTTTTTATTTACTATTACCGTTTTTGCCTGAAATCTACTAAGAAGATGTCGCCGAAAAAATATTCGTTCGTACTTCATTTTGTTGGGAATGACTGCCAAGGGGTTTGAGACGTGGGCTCACATCTAGTAAGCCAGCACACTAGGTTAGAGAACGTGTAGCTGTCAATCAAGGCAAGTACAGTACCCGGAGGTCGAATTGACGCATTGTACCAGAAACCAGCACATTAGCTATTAGACTATTTATTTATTTATTTGGAATGTACCAAAACGTAAAGGCCCCGTTAAGTTAAACGTCAATGGAACGTACTGTTATGAAAATGGAAATGGTGTTACATTGTTTATCATTTTAATGTTAATGTTAAACCTACAAACAAAATAAAACCAATGAACTTGTTTACATGATCAACAAGTAAACAAAAATATGCCAACAACACCAGAGAAAAAGTATGCAAAACAAACAATGTAAACAAAATATACAAACAACAACAATGAAACAACGATGTTTACATTTATAAAGTTCTCAAGAAGGCGAAGCCACGAACATTCGTCTTCAAGGACATTCATTAGACTGTTTACATCAGCATACAAAAGGCAAGCCAAAGCAGGCAATGCAGTCAGTATAGAATTCAGTCAGTTTTGTGTGAAGGCGCGTCGAGTTTGAAAAGTGTAATCGTGGTCTTAAAAAGATCCGTCGAGCAATTGTTATTGTTTACGCAAAATAGTGTTAAGAAGAATAACAAATGAAGCAATTGTTGTTGTTTACATCAAGTAGTGAACAGTGGCACGCAGAATTGTACGAACAATAAAGAATTTACTTAAAACCAAACACAAATTTATTTTAATTTTATTTTCAATCTATGAACTCACATTTTAAACGCTTTTAAAAAGGTAAAAACTCAAGAATACGCTCGTTTTTAGTATACGAAAAGCAATGCAAATGTTTACGAAATTACATTACGTTTGGGAAAGCGTTTTCACTGCTTTTCGTATTATAAAAACTAATGTACATTCCGTGGACGTTTGGCTAACCAAACCCAAAAACCTTCTTCTATCTTTCGCATTGCGTTGAACATGGTGCTAAGAGTTGAAAAACACAAGACATAAAATATCGACGCCTCCATTCTATAACATTCTAGGTGTTCACACGAGTGAACAAATTCATCTAACCCCAACCCTGACAACACAAACATCCCCAACACACATCCTAATTCACAATATATCAACATTCACATATACATTACATTCACCACACATCACATATACACATTCATCAACATCACCAGCATAATTATTAATATCCTAGATCAGTTGATTATCGATCGTTAAACAACACAAAACAGTGAACAAAATTATTAAACATATTGTGATTTAATAAACATATATGAATTGTTAATTAACTATAAAATAATTGAAACCAAAAATTGTGCACTAAAATACAGATAACAAAAATTGTGAACACAACATACATACATTGTGAAACAAACATATAAATAAACATATAAATAGACTTTATAACGTTTAAAATAAAAAACATTTAAACATATTATATACATATAAAACAAAAACTTATACTTATTATTTACATACATAAAATTAATGTAAAAAAGGTTTGTGCCCTATACATCCTTACCCTCCTTACCCTCCTTACCCTACCCTCTAACCCGTTTATTCATGGTCCTTCGAGGAAAAGAGACAGTGTCCTAAATATATACAGTCCACATTAACCTATTGCTCAAATTTTACCCAACCCTAATTTTGATAAAAATCAAAACCCATATACCCACCCAATTTGTGCAAATTTTAGCCACCCTAAAAAATATAACCCCATTAAACCCTAATTCTAAAAAACTTTAACATAATTCTAAAAAGAATTTAAAAATAATAAACAGTGCATTAAATGTCAATATCAGTGATTTTATGCAAGAATTTAAATAGACAAACAAATTAAACTAAATAAACATATAATTACAAAAACAGTGTAAAACATAATCACCCTATGCTAAAAACATAGCAAAATAACTCAAGAACAAAATCTAATAATCGATAATCAACAACAAGCATAAATAAATTTGGAACTAAACACAAAAACAAAAATACTTAAAAGTATGATAAAAAACACAAATTAACACAAACAATAATTACAAAAAATCACATTATATAAAAAAGTGAATTAACAAAACAATATTCCACATAAAACAGTAAAAAATATTAGAACATTTCAAAATCAATAATAATAATACAACACATATTAAAAATACAAAAACAAAGTGAATTACATAGAACAGTAAAATAAAAATTAAAAACAAATTTAAAATTAAAAAGAAATTACACAGTTCACAAAAGTTCATAAAAAATAGAAACAAAATACATATTACATAAAGAAACAAATATTAAACAAACCCAAATTAAAAGAACACAAAAATAAAAAGTTCAACAAAGTTCACAAAAAATAGCAACAAAGTATACATGGTGACAAAAATTCAAAAATATCAAGTGCACAAACAATTACATTGCATTATTGGTCACTAACAATAAACCAAAAACAATTGCAAATATAAATAACACTAACAAATTAACATTACACACAAACACAACACAACAAACATCGCACAAAGAGGAATTAAGAAAAAAAATAAAATTGGTTTGTACCCTACCCTAAGCAGACAAGGTAAGTTGAACATTTTCAATTTACATTTTTTATAAAATTATTGCATAATTTTATCCCGGATTCGCAAATTGGTTAAAAACTCACAATAGGAAATATTATCTCATTAAACCCACCCACCCAATATTTACCCATTTTTCGATAATATTTCTAAGTATTGTGAGTAACTAATATTGCCGTTCTCTTTGTATAGTGTCATATAACACAAAGAATACCCAATAGGCAATTTTGTCTGCTAATTAAATTTATTTCATATTTGAAATAAATATTTTTCCTAAACCAAATTTACCCACGGTAAATCGATTTACTCTCGAAATTTACTGAATATTTTCCAATCCTCTGCGAATTCGAATTTTAAAATAAAATGTCGCACTTGAAAATATTAGCCATTGATATTATGCGTTATATCCAACAGGACTTAAGTGCCTTTGAGGAGGACTATAAGACAAGTCCGGTGAATACTCAATCACTACCCGCATTGAGATTCATGAGGAATGAATTGGAAGAGTTGTGGTCGAATATTGACGGAAAATTCAGGCAAATCCGAGAGTCGACACAACTAAATGACCCAGAAATTGCCAATTCAATAAATTTTAACGGCCTCTCCAGAAATGTGAGATCGGCCCAAAAATTCTATAGGTCAACTATGATTTTCATAGATGAGGCCATAGAAATCCTAACGCAACCCAATAATTCTACTCCAACCCAACCCGAACCCACACAACCCACCCACTCAGTTGGATTTAACGCACACCCTTGCGATATGCAAACATTTAGTGGGGATTCCAAGCCTTGGGTCTCGTTCAAGCTTGAAAAAATTTCACATGAACCCATACAACCCAAAGACATTCCAGATACCCACCCAATTAGATCTCAAATTATAAGGAACAATGTGAATGCCGATGAAGTACTAGCTGATGTTCAGACTGCCCGAGATCAATTTACCACAGTTCTTCAATCGGCTGGTTTTCCTCTACAAAAATGGACATCAGATTCCCAGGAACTTTAGATGATTTACCCAAGGATCACCAACTAAATGCCCGCCTTACCCACCCTTCCAGAATCGGAAAACCCTGAAAACCCAAGGCATTCGGTGGAATCCAGAAGACAATCTTTTCTTTGAGGCCCCCAAGATAGCGATAAAACCACCCTACACTATCGCTAAACTTTTCTACCCAACATCTATTATCATATCCGTCAAAATACTGAAGCAGAAAATTTGGCACGATAATACAGCTTGTGATGAATGTCTTAACCCACTCACCCTTATTAAATGGCACAATTTTTTACGGTTTTACGATAATGACAATATTCGGATTCGTAGATGGATACATTTTTCACCTTCAGCAAGAATTGAGTTTCATGACTTTTCAGACTTTTCTGAAAAGGCTTACTCTGCGATTATAAACGCAGAAGTTGCACCCATAAACTCTAAGCCGAGATTAGCACCTAACGAAGTCATTTCGTTATCGAAAGAAGAACTTTGTGGTGCAGGGTTGTTGGCAAGAATGGCTCCCAATTTGATTACCCAGCGAAGGCTAACCCAACACCCAATTTCTGATGCAGTAAGAACCAGGAGCTGGAAAAAACGTGGACTCCTACGACAACCCAGCCGATGTTACCAGCCGTAGTTTTAATTCAGACTTACCGAAGGATGACAAGTTATGGCACGAACCAACCTGGTTGAAGGAAGACCCGACAAAGTGGCCAACAACACATTTACCCACCGAAACTCAAGTTGAAGCTAAAATTGTATACCCAAAACCATCTATGAACTTCACTTACCCTACCCCTACCCTATTGTCATATATCTACCGAATTTGTGACCGCGCATCATTTACTCGAAGAAATAAATCTATTGATGTAAGACTCAATAGAAGGTTAACCCAACCGAGTATAAATCTTGATGCGAATGGGGAATATGATGGTCTGAAAAGATCAAATTTACTCACCCTTATACCCTTAATAATCACCCACTATCCACCCAAGCACTCGTTACCTACCCAAATTTTTACCCGGAACATTCTCAATTACAATTACTCACCCAAAGAATCTTTTCAGGTTCCACCCGACAGAGAGTTATGGCCCATTTAGAGGTCAAAATTGATGTTTGAACCCATGGAAAGACGCCGACATCCCGAGTGAAAATTTACTACCCATACCTCTTGTTTTTGAACACATAACAATAATTGTCCTTTTATTCACAGGTTGCCGGCCCGGGAGGATGTTCACACGAGTGAACAAATTCATCTAACCCCAACCCTGACAACACAAACATCCCCAACACACATCCTAATTCACAATATATCAACATTCACATATACATTACATTCACCACACATCACATATACACATTCATCAACATCACCAGCATAATTATTAATATCCTAGATCAGTTGATTATCGATCGTTAAACAACACAAAACAGTGAACAAAATTATTAAACATATTGTGATTTAATAAACATATATGAATTGTTAATTAACTATAAAATAATTGAAACCAAAAATTGTGCACTAAAATACAGATAACAAAAATTGTGAACACAACATACATACATTGTGAAACAAACATATAAATAAACATATAAATAGACTTTATAACGTTTAAAATAAAAAACATTTAAACATATTATATACATATAAAACAAAAACTTATACTTATTATTTACATACATAAAATTAATGTAAAAAAGGTTTGTGCCCTATACATCCTTACCCTCCTTACCCTACCCTCTAACCCGTTTATTCACTAGGTGTACTTGCAACGTTTTCAATATTCTTGGATTTTTAAATTCTACGTTCTCTAACTTAAATACACGTATTCACGTATAACCCTATGTCGCCTAAAAACTTTGAGAGCTCATAACTCAAAACACACTTCTTCGACTTAGAATGTTATCGAACGGAGGCGTCGATATGTAATAAAAAAAAAAGAAATACTGAAATCGTCCCAGGGGGTACTGCGATATTTTTAAAATGAGAAAAGTACTGAAAAAAGTAAAAAATGTACTGAATTTTTCAGCACCGTTTTCAATTAGAAATCTTTTCCTAATTGGCTCTCTTTTATTATCCTTTAAGGCGCTCTCTGCCAGCAGCTGTATCAATTATGCTATTTTAAACCTTTAAATTATTTTTCTAACCTGCTCCTCCATTTCCACAGAACTTTTACTTCCAGCTTGTTTAGCCAACACAAAAAAAAAATAATAATGAAAGAGAGAGATAGAGAAAGGGAGAAAGAGAGAAGGAGAGTGTAGAATTGCATAAAACAAAGTAATTAAAAATTAAATAAGATCTTTAAGGATTCTAACTATGCAGTTACACAACAGTCAGTCAGTGTCCTGTCCCTAATGCATTTTATTTTAATTTTACTGCATAATTTTTCATTTCCCTTAGTAAGCCATTACTTGGCTTCAGTCCAGTCCATTCCATTCCATTCGATGCCATGCCACTCATTCACTCACTTATTCACCATTCACCATTCAACGTCCTTTTGTTTCTCCAGCATTTAATAGAAATATTTTGACGAACAACGAGCGTGCAAGCGAAACAGCAATAGAAGAGAACAATAAACTCTGTGCTAAGCAGGACATTGTGTCCTTGTATTGTCCTTATTATTCTGCAATTTATTTCCCGGAGAATAGCTGGGGGTTTTTGTTTTACTGGCTATAATGGTGGCTGTTTAAACAAGGGCGAAGCAAAAAAAAAAGTGAAAAGAAATTAAAGTTTTTTTCTCCCTTCCATCGCTTTTGTTGTGTGAAATGAGAATGTAAAATAGCAGGATGGATTACAATTGCTGACGTTTATCATTTATAGCATCAAACCAACATGATTTTTTCTTTTGTTTTTGTTTTCTTTTGATGTAAGCTGGTTAAGGACAGTTGGTTTTCCAGGTGAACAACATCACTTAAATATTTTTGGTTACGTTTTTGGATTTCAATTTTTTTTTTTTGTTTTCAAGGAAACAACAGTCGTTGGATTAAACTAAGGGTTACTCAGGAGTACTATGTAAGCTCTATAATCCAAAGCAATATAACATGCAACACATTAGATCACCAAAGTTTTTGGGGGGAGAATTCAACTGATAGTACAGTGAATATGTGCAGTTTGTCAAAATGACTGAAGAACTGTTACTATTTCCGTTAGTACCAAAGTACCGGAATGAAAACTGATGCATGCATTTAAGAAACCTTGTCACCAATACATTACCTCAAGTCAGGTACTGAGCTGCCAATTGTGTACACTGATTACATGACGTTATTTGAAATCCTTTAAAAGCCTTGATTACTTCAGATGAATACGTATGCAAAAACAAAAACAGCTTAAAATATTGTTACAAAACATTAAAATTATAAACAAAAACTGCAAAAAGAAAAACAAGTAAACAAAAATATACCAACAAAAAAAATTCTAATTCTAAGGAAGTAAACAAAAATCCAATAACAAGTACTACAAGAATAAATGTAAACAAAATAAACAAACAACAAAAATGAATGGAAACAACGATATTTACATTTATAGAGATATCGAAAAGGCGAAGCCATGAACATTTGCCTTCAGGAACATTAATCAGACTGTTTACCCTGCAATATACAAGGCAATGCAAAGCAGGCGACTGAATCAGAAAAGTTCAGCCAGTCTTGTGTGAAGACGCGGTGTGTTTGAAGAGGGTAATCGTGGTTTGAAAATCTCCGTTGCAAAAATTTTTCGAAAAATTGTATAGTAATTTTTATTGAAGTCGCCGTGGTCTAGTGGGTAGTGTGTTGGCCTATTAGACAAAAGGCCCGGGTTCGTATCCCAGGTCAGACATCAAAACGAAAAAATATTTTTTCGGCGACTTCCTCTCAGCAGATTTCTGGCAAGAACTCTGAGAGTAAAAATTGCCCTGAAAAGCTTCTCAAAAATCTGTCGTTCGAAGTCGACTTTAAACTATAGGTCCCGCCACTTATGTATAAAATTAACGCACACAACATAAGTGGTGTGAGAAGCTAGGTCGTAATCCTGACTGAAGGGTTGTAATGGCCAATTATGTATGTATGTATGTATGTAATTGTTATTGCTTATGTTATTGCAAAGGGAATAAACAGAGGAAAAACAAAGAAAGGCAATTATTGTTGTATACATCAAGTTGTACACAGAATTGTGGAAGTAATAATTAAAACTAAACACAAATTTAACCTACAAATTCATATTTCACAGGTTTTTAAAATGTAAAAAAATTAACCAACAATGATAAGGTAAAGCAGGCATTCATACATTAGACACCACCACGGTATGGTTTTCCCTGATGACAGGTAACATCTTCGTGTGCTATAGCAATAAGAATTTTCATACATTGTTTTCTAGCTAGTTTTTGACAGGCGCTGCAATATTTGAATGAGCTCTTTTTCTAGTTTGCACTTTCATGGTGTTTTTTTGCCAAAAAC
Organism: Sarcophaga peregrina; assembly: GCA_014635995.1. Taxonomy (NCBI): domain Eukaryota; kingdom Metazoa; phylum Arthropoda; class Insecta; order Diptera; family Sarcophagidae; genus Sarcophaga; species Sarcophaga peregrina. The sequence continues at coordinate 7,254,046 of CM025790.1, read as the reverse complement.
TTTTCAAATGAATTACAATTGCGTTTGCATTCCTCTGATGCGATAGTTGGGTCACACATGATGTTAGTTTTGTGTTATGCTATAAACTCAATAAACATAACGTACGAAAACGCAGCAGTCTCTGAAGACTGAAGCACGTGGGTGTATCTGAAAGTGATTATTTTGAAGGCAATGCACCAACAAACAAAGATTCTGCTGCGTTGTATCGAGATTAGTTTCTATTTTAGTTCGCAGTAATGATAGAATTTATGCTCAGAGTGAGGAAAGTTGTGTTCCCAAGGAGAGAGATGATGTCAGTCTCTTATCAACAGATGCGACTATGGTCTCAATAGGCAACTGAGCAGCCGAAACCTCTCTCGTAGGATAAAAGTAATACTCTTTTTTTTTATATAAAACCAACACGCAGGGTATGGCCCCTATTCATGCAGTGCATTGTGCAGGTTTAGGAAAATAGGTTATAGGAAGGAGGAAAGAGGAAGTAGTGTTTATGGACATTCGATTTAAATTCACCATTATCGTAATTGACGGGAAAAACTCTCGCAGATCATTCCACAAGCGAGCAGTGCGGACAAAAAATGAATTCTTCCTGTAATGCATTGTGCGGTTCACTGAACAATCAACCACGAAAGGATGTGCTCTGTGAGAAGCTCGAGTACCACGTAAAAACATGTGGTTATCGGAAACCAAGCCCCTTATATCTCGAGAACACCTTCCATTATAGTACCGATAGAACAGTGAAACACATGCCACATTGCGACGATGCTCCAAAGAATCAATAGAGTTGGATACCCTACTGTCATTAATAAGCACCTTCGCCCTTTCCTGTACGCGGTCGAGAAACTTCAAAATAGGCTTTGGAGCACCGGCCCACACATGAAAGTTGTATTCCATCCGGGGTCGGATAAAGGTCCTGTAAATAGTAAGAAGGTCCTGCACCGTTTCAAAAAATGCTTGAATGCTTCCTTCGACACTCGAAAAATGTGATCGTTCCAACGAGCATCGCAACTAATTCTCATGCCCAGAACATCAAGAGCATCCGCCTCCTCAATATATAATAACATTACCCGTAAATACAGATGACAGAACAAAAGAGCCAGCATCACGCCGGTGCGTCAAAAAACAACATTGGGTTTTGGGCGCATTGAAATCGACCCTGTTCGCGCGGCCCCACTCAGAGATTGCTATCAGATCACCTGTGAGTGTGTCATTCATGTGCGACGTCCTTGCTCCAATCTCCAAAAGGCTCGGCCTCCGATCAAATGAATATGAATGACAAATGTTGCTGTCATCCGCAAAAGAGTAAATAGGATTCGAAGTAATAGATAGAAGGTCATTAAGAAAAGCAAGAAAAAGAGTAGGAGAAATAACGGAGCCCTGCGGTACCCCTGAATTTATACTGAACTCGTCGGAAAAGACGCCATCTATAACAACTCTAATAGTGCGATCTTTGAGAAAGCTCGATATAAATCGAGAGAAGTGAATACCGACATCAAAAGCAATTAACTTCGATACCAGAGCCTCATGCTAGACCCTATCAAATGCCTTTGAGATATCCAGAGCAACAACCTTGGCCTCACCAAAGCGGTGAATGGAACCATTCCGCCTTTCAAAGAGTAAAGCCAAAAGGTCACCAGTAGAGCGTCCTTTACGGAAACCGTACTGACGATCATTTAGCAAACCGTTGGACTCCAAATACCTCACAAGGTGGTTATACTCTACTCTATAAGACGCTTATCCTTCCTATGCTTCTTTATGGCGCAGAGGCATGGAACTTATTAAGCACTGATGCAGCAGCCTTGAGAGTATTCGAGAGAAAAGTACTACTGCGCTGGCTCGGCAATGTTGTTCCAATGGAAGAGGATGCTCTGGCGGGACGAGTATTTGATGTAGGCATTGGTGGAAATCGGCGAAGGAGACGACCTTGTTGACGTGGAAATGACCAAATAGAGGAAGCCCTGTCATCGATTGGTGTAACCAACTGGCGTAGACGCGCAAGAAGCAGGCATTGGTGGAAATAGGCGAAGGAGACGACCGTGTTGACGTTGAAAGGACCAAATAGAGGAAGCCCTGTCATCGATTGGTGTGACCATCAGGCGTAGACGCGCAAGAAGCAGGCATTGGTGAAAATCGGCGAAGGAGACGACCGTGTTGACGTTGAAAGGACCAAATAGAGGAAGCCCTGTCATCGATTGGTGTGACCAACTGGCATAGATGCGCAAAAAGCAGAGACGCCTGGAAGGACGTTTTACCGCAGATCGAAACCCATTAATCAGGATTTAATTGGCCAATTAAGTAAGTAAGTATTGACGTTGTACAATGGGTTAAATCGACCCACGGGTACTGTACTTGTCACAGTTGACAAGTACATGTCCTTTGAACTAACTTAACCTAAGTAAGTAAGTAAGAAAGGAGAGAGACTGGTGCTCTGAATACAATAACATGAATGAAATGGAGATTTTAAAAATGCGATGTATGAGATGTAACGCGAAAAAGTATCTTGTTTTTTATTTTTTTTTTTAGCTTTTCATGTGCTTTGCAACTGCAGCCTTTGTTATAACCAATGCTTATGCTGCGGACCTTAGGCTGCAATTGCAAAAATTCCTAGATTTACTGTGCTGCGTTTATTGTGTTTCTAGCGGATATTTTTTATTTCAGACATTTTGAGTTTATTGAATAAAAATTGTTTCATTAAAAAAAATATTTTAATTAAGTTACTCATAACCAAACTGTGGCATGGAAGGAAATTTTTAAACGAACTCTTTCCGCAAAAAAAGCTTTTCAGTTGCAAAAAAAAAAAATAAATAAAAACGCCATTTAAAATAATGAGACTAATTTTAAACTACAAAAAATAAAGCGTAAAAGAAAATGTTTTTTTTTTTTGTTTTGATTTGCTTTTAACAAGCTTAAGTAATTAACCAAATTGTAAATTGCCAAATGGAAGCGGCAAAAAGAAGGAAGGAGAAGAATTTTCTTTTTTTTTCGGTAAATAAATTTAATGCTTTTAAACATTAAAGCATTTATTAAAAAATAAACCCAAAAAATATGATTTTTTTATTTTTATTATTACAACACTTTAATCGCAGTTTTATGTGCAGCAAAAAAACCGAAAAAACAAAAATTAAAATAAACCCCAGCCACATACACAATCTGTTGCAAGAAGAGCGTACAACACATTAAAGGCAGATTTTTTCTAAAGAAGTATGATTGCCCGAGTAGAAGTAGAAGAACTCAAGAAGGAACCGCCAAGCCAAGCCAAGCAAGCGAACAAGGCTTTTATTTTATTGGTTATTAAATCGTAATGGCAGTACATAAGCATAAAAATTTTTATGGCTTAATATAATGTTATTAAAAAAGAAGAAGCGGAAACTAAAATATAAGAAAGCTGAAGAAGAAAAGAAAGAAACACGAAATGTTGAAACTTTTTCACGGGGTGGGCTATACAGGTTCATTTCATTTTTATTTGTATTTGGCAAGTAAACAGCTCACTGGCAACAATAGCAACAACAATGAGAACGAATGAAGATACTTAATAATTTAAAAACTTTATAATAGAATTATTAAAATAAAGTACAACAACAACAACAACAGCAACAAAAGAAAAAACATTAAAAAATTTATATTAGAACAGAAAAGAGTAGACAACACTGACTCTACTCCTGCTCTACTCAATTTACTTTATACAAGGGCACAATGAAATGGAAAAACAAAAAATAAAAAAATTGTAAGCAGCAACAGGATAAAAGAAATTGAAAAAAAAAAACGAAAAAACAAACTGTAACAGCAGCTGTATCAAGTTATTCTACCCCTCCTCTCTCCACTGATTCCTATCACCACCAACCCCAGAATCCTGCTACACTTCTCCACCGAAATGCAAACAATCAACAGAGAGAGCAACAGATCCAGCATAAAACTGTTCAACAGAAAACAAGCATAAAAGCAATGGAAAAAACGTCACAAAGAAAAACGGAAGAAATTTTGTTTTTGTTTAACGCAACAGAAATGAGATAAACAAACAATAAAGTTGAGAAACTGCTTAATAATCAGGCAGGCATTACGTATGTATGTATGTATATGCACTGAGAGAAAAATAATTGAAAACGTGCAAAAGAAAGGTAATTTTGCTTTTGGTTTGTTATAAGGCATACACAGGCATGTTTTAAAATGTTTAAAAACTTTAGTGAAAGCATTTTGATTTGATTAGTTTAAGTGTTGTTTGTTTATGGTTCTTAAAAATGCATAAGCATTCTTGGCTGTTTAATTTAGTGGCAGTGGGAATGCTTGCCACAGGCCAAAATAAATTATATGAGGCCTAAATAGTGACATTCAACTTAAAAATAATAAAAGATTGTCCTTAAAACCAAGAACTGCTAAAGAAAGTATTCCAGGTTCGGTAAAATACTGTTACGTTTTTACGTTTTAAAAACGTTAAAAATATGAGTTCGTAGATTGCAAATAAAGTAAAAATAAATTTGTGTTTAGTTTTAATTAAAATTCGTTATTATCTGCACAATTTTTGTGCCACTGTTCGAACTTGTTTCACGTATACAATGATACTTCACAATATGTGTTTGTTCGTTATACTACTCTGCTTACAACCCTTTTGTAAGCAACAACACTTGTTAGTTATTCTTCTTGCTCACAACCTTTTTGTAAGTACAACACTAACAACTGTTTTCTCAAACGCAACTTGTCTGCACACAAGTCTGACCGAATTAAAGCTCGATAGATTTTAATTCTCAACCAACGTGACGTCGTCTTACACGATTAAATTCAAACTCTGAATACAACGTGCCGTCTGCACACACGAATGATTCAACTCAAACTCTGTATCATCTCTTGCTCGCTTTAGCTTGCCTTTTATATCACTGGGTCATCAGTGTGATGAATGCCCTCGAAGGATGATGACATCCTTCGGGAACATTCTTAAAATGAAAACAACTTATCTACATTTTTGTTGTTTCTTGTTTACATTCGAGCAGGTGATTAGTCGTTGTTGGGTTATTTCTCTATCCGCTATTTATACTGCACATTGTTGTTTCTTGTTTACTTCTTTGTTCCCTTCATTTTGTTGTTGGTTATTTACGTCTTTTATCCTTTATTCTTGTTTATTCATTGATCTTGTAAACAAGCGCTTTATTTTTGTTGGTATATTTTTTACTCATTAATTGATCACGTGAACAGTGCGCTGTTTTGTTTTTGGAGCTTTTGATTATCATTTTATGCATGATCCAGTATATTGTGTTGTTTTTGGAGCTTTTGTTTATTATTTTAACAACACCATTTCCACTTTCGTAACAATACATTTTAAACAACCCAAAATTATAGAAATTGTTTTCATACCCTACAGAAGTTACAAGTCCAGCTAGAGAAATTCTTTTAAAAACGTTTAAAATATAAGCTTGTAAGGAGTGCGCACAAAAAACATAGGGCCTACTTTTAAGCTCATAACTCTTATCATATATAATTGGCCATTACAACCTTACAGTCAAGATTACGACCTAGCTTCTCACACCACTTATGTTGTGTGCGTTAATTTTTATACATGAGTGGCGGGACCTACAGTTTAAAGTCGACTCCGAACGACAGATTTTTGAGAAGCTTTTCATGGCAATTTTTACTCTCAGATTCTTTGCCAGAAATCTGCTGAGAGGAAGTCGCCGAAGAAATATTTTCCATTTAGATGTCTGACCTGGGATTCGAACCCGGGTCTTTCGTCTAATAAGCCAACACACTACCTACTAGACCACTGCGACTTCTCTTATCATAAATGTATCATATCTCATATCTAACTCTTATCATTTCTGAAAAAAATTAATACCGTTATATTGCTTTTCTTAGTCATCTGTTTCAAAATCCACGTGCTAGATTTCATTGCAATAGCAAAATTGGTGTTTTGAAAATGGTCACCAAACAAGAATGTCGTAAAAAAATAATTGAAATTTTCAATGAAAAACCGCGCCGCTTACAAGAAACGACTGCTAAGTTCGCAGGTGTTAACCAAAAAACAGTTTCTAAGGTAAGAATAAAACAATATAAAGACTCTTTGAATATTGAGAGAAAGCGTGGAAGTGGAAGAAATAAAGGATTTGCCCACCAAAGCAAAGCATGTAAAATAATGCGTATTTTTCTAAAACACCCTAAAATGTCTCGAAGAAAAGTGCTTTAAAAAGTTGGATGCTCGGAGACCTTGTATACACAAAAGAATTCAAATATGATTTACTTTAACTGAAATATAAAACGAAAAAAATCCGCCACTTAGTTTTATTTCTATAACGAAAAGTGTAAGTTCAGTTTTTTTGTGCGCACTCCTTAGTTTGCAAATAAAATGAAAATAATTTTGTGTTCGTTTAAATTAAAATTCTTTACTATTCGCACAATTCTGTGTAACACAGTTCACAACTTTATGTACACAACAACAATTGCTTTGTTTGTTATTCCTCTTTTCACTCTTTTGCGTAAACAATAACAATTGTTGGACAGAGCTATGTAACGGAGATCATTTCAAACGCGTCTTCACACAAGACTGACTGAACTTTTACTAATTCCTTTGCCTGCTTTGCCTTGCTTTTTATATGACATCAGACAACAGTCTGATGAGTCTCGAGATCTTTTATAAATGTAAACATCGTTGTTTTATTGTCGTTTGTATATTTTATTTACATTTATTGCTAAAGTGATTGTTGTTGCATTTTTGTTTATCGTTTTTTTGTACTGTTAGTCGCTGGTATACTTTTGTAACTGTTGTTTATAATTTTAATGTTAAATATAGGTGGCAAGTAATGGCTTATTTTTGGTGAATTGCATCGGATATGTTCAATTTTATATGAGACTGGCTGAAATCGCCATACTTTAGTAGGTAGTGTGTTGGCTTATTAGACGTATAGCCAGGGTTCAAGCCCCAGGCCTGACATCAAAACAAAATACAAAAAATATTTCTTCGCCGATTTTCCTCTCATCAAATATCTGGCAAAAACTCTGAGAGTAAATAAAAACCTGCCATGAAAAGTTTCTCATAAAAATCTGTTATTCGGATTCGACTTTAAGCACAACATAAGTGATATGAGAAACAAGGGCAATAATCCAGACTAAAGGTTTGGAATGACCAATTATGTATGTATAATAGTGCCCTTTGGAATACGTTCTTACAGTAATTGGTAAGCACAAAAAACATTCAGCCATTACTGTACATATCTGAATTACTTTGCCTTGATAAAAGCTCCATACCGGGTGGTGATGGAACTTGTCTAGCATTTATTAACAAGGGCTATGAGACATTTAATCCCATTTGCCTATTCTCCGCAATGAACGATTTTGCTTTTATAAAACCAGCACTCATGGGAAGGCCCATACTCATGCAGCGCATTGTGCAGGTTTAGGAAAGGTGAAAAGATGAAAGATGTAAACGGCAAGGAAACGAGTTGCTGCTAGGTGACTATAAAATTGCCCGTGCCATACCTTCAGTCCCCAATCGTCTACAGCAATCGTCCCCAAAAAGCCCGCAGTTTCTGGCACCCCTTATATTGTGTGCGTTAATTTTATACATGATTGGCGGGACCTACAGTTTAAAGTCGACTCCGAATGACAGATTTTTGAGAAACTTTTCATGGCAACTTCATTTACTGTCAGAGTTTTTGCCAGAAATCTGCTGAGAAGAGATCACCGAGGAAATACTTTTTTTAGTTTATTTGTGTGTCTGGCCTGGGACTCGAACCCTGTCTATATGTCTAATAAGCCACCACACTACCTACAAGACCACTGCGAGCCCTGTCAGGAGTGTTTCAGATATTGGACCTGGGGTTTGAACCGGCGCCTTACGTCTAACAAGCCAACACTCTACCTCCTAAATTACAGTCTGTACTATGGCTATGACTATTTACATAGGCTTCTTCCAATTTCAAAAGTACATCTTGCCTTGAATTATTCGAATGAAGGAGAAAAGAGAGTGTGCAAGGCCCAATAATAACATTATGAAAATAAACACAACGCTACGGCAACCATAGAGGCAGAAGACGATGAATGATGAAAACTTCTGCTGACAAAGTAAGTGAATGAGGACTAGGAAAAGCGTGTGAAGAAATTCTGCCATTTAAAGCAGGCAAATGAAAACGTCTTAATTTCGTTGTTGTTGTCCTTGTTGTTGCCGTTTTCATATTTTCCTGTTCTGCTACAAGTTGTTTTAAAGGAATTTTGTTTTGCTGCGCATAAATTAATTGCGTTAATTAGACGCATTAAAGTCGTTTTTTTTTAATTCTTCTTCCTTTTTTGTTGTTGAAAAACTTGCATAAATTGTCGACTATTTTTTTCATTTTTTCTTAACATTTTTGAAAAGGAGGTGAAAATGAAGGAGTGTAAATTGTTCACAAAACAGTACAAAATGAAAAGGAGAAAAATGCTTCGTATAATTACAATCAAAATTAAGTAGACTTTTAAACAAACAAACAAACGATGTGATATAGGGATGGAGGAGGGGGAAAAACAGTTTAAAAATAATCACACAATGGAAATGAGCTTTTTAACTTAAAAGTACTTGTAATGGATGTTTTACTGACTATCAAATTGGCTATTAGGAGGCAGCATATATTTTCCGTCTTTTGCTTTTTTTCTTGTTGTAATTGCTGGAGTTTGTAAATTTTACATCATAAGCATAAGCACTATTAACACAATATTTAAGCAGCATTATTTACAATAACATTTCAGCTTAGTTAATGGAAAAACTTTCTTCAAAAGTCAAGTTTCTAGGCTAAAATTTTAAAACTAATTAAACCGTAAAGTTTGTTTTAGTTGACACGGAAGTAAATCCAATCAAAATTAAATACTTTTGCCATTGATTACCGAGGCTAAAAGCAAACCGAATTAAATTTTATGGAATTTTCATTTTCAATCTTTAAAATTAATTTTTAAATACAGACTTTACCACCTTAGCTGGCATAGGCCATTAAAATGCTCTTAAGAAGCAACATCCAACAACATATGCTTCTTTCAGTACAAATGAGCTTAAAACGTAATGCGAAAAATTATTTTCTTTATTATTCGATTAAAAAAAAAACATTCTTTAATCTGACTACGAACACATACGTTTACTCATGTACAAGCAAACTAAGAACCACTCGTGCAAATGTACTCACTCTCAAATACGTATACCACGTAATGAATAGGTCATATATTGGATGGGGGAAGAAAATAATTTCTTATAGAAATCATTCTAATATGATATTATATTGTTAAGTTTTTACCTTTTAAAAATGTTTAAAATATGAGCTTGTAGATTGCAAATACAATACAATACAACTTGATGTAAACAACAACAATTGCTTTTCTTTGTTATTCCTCTGTTTACACACTTTGCATAAAAAATTACAATCACTAGATAGTTTTTCGATAGATATTTTTAACGGAGATCTTCAAACCGCTATTACTCCCTTCAAGCGCAACGCGTCTTCCCACAAGACTGACTGAACTTTTACTAACTCACTCGCCTGCTTTGCCTTGTCTTTTATATGGCAAAGTACACAGTCTGATGAAATCTCGATGAATATAAACATCGTTGTTTACATTTATTATTGTAGTGTTGTTGTTGTATTTTTGTTAACTTGTTTACCATTTTTTTTTGCTGGTGTTTGTTGTTATATTAAGCAATACAATAATTTGTAAACAGGATTGTTTACTTATATTGTTTTGTTTTTGAAGATTTAGTTTATAATTTCAATGTTAAGCGAAAGACCAGTACCTAGTTTTTGCCATTTTCATAGCAGTGTAAATGAGCGATTCGCTTATCTTAGTTGATCAGTTCAGTTGAAATAACCTTCATGCTTAGCAATAAAATATTTTGAGAAGTTTTTGTTTTTACATAATTATTCAGCGGAAGTAATCAAGGGTTGCGAATAGACTCATGTAATCAGTGTTGTAACCTAAATCGTAGCTTTTTTTTTTAACATTCAGAAATTGTCTTTCACTCTACCCAATTTTTTAGTTTAACTAGGATACAAGAGGCCTACTTTACAGTGAATAGCTATAGAATATGAAATAATTTTTCTTTTCATATCTTTTTTCCACCCCTCCCAGTTCTGACAACAGAAATAATGTAGCACGAGTATGAAATCTCGTAAAATATGAAAAATATGAAGAGAGAGCGGAAATTGTATTCAGCGAAAGGAACAAGAGGTGTTGTAATGAGAGATTTCACATTCGCAATATCTGTGTTATGGTTACAGACGATAGTCGTCTGCAAAGTCATTATATTTGAAAATGTGCCTTACAAGTCGAACCACGATGTTCGCTTGGGCATCACCATCTGAAGTAATTTGACTGCTAAGAGAGCTAAACAGGTCAATTATCAAAACGGATATGTCTGGTTGGTAAAAAAAATTTCTGCAGTTTAGTAGGTAGAGCGTTGGCTTATTAGGCGTAATATCGTGGTTCAAAACCCAGCTCAGACATAAGCAATATACAAAAAAAAATATTTTTTCGCCGACTTCTTCCCAGTAGTCTTCTGGCAAAAACTCTGAGAGTAAATAAAATTGCTATGAAATGTTTCGTAAAATCTGTCGTTCGGAGTTGACTTTAAACTGTAGTTCCCGCTATTAATGGTTAAAAATTAAGAGACAACAATATGGGTGGTGTGAGAAACTAGGTTATAATCCTAACTAAATGTTTGTAATGTTGGCTGACCGCGCTTAACGCGGGGGATACGTTCAAATAAATTCCAGTGCTAAACGAAACAGCTTTAAACGAGGCAACTTAACACGTACATAATAAATCAACTGTGACGCAGGAAAGATGCGTTCGTACTGTAATTGCAACTCCGGAAAGTGCAGTTGAAATCTTGTTTTTGAACAGAGTAACAAAAGAGCGTTGAAAAAGGTACATAGTATACACCATCGCTATATAGTGCACTGCTTTTGATTAGTGCATGGTCGTTTTATTTGCAACCATGTAATACTGAAACAACGTTAAGCGGGGTAGCATTAAGCGGGGTCTTACTGTAATAGCAAATACAGGAAGTAAGAAGTGCCTTTAGCATTAGATTAGTTTGTCAATAAATTGAAAATAATTAAATATCCATCAGGTTACAAGTAATGAAGTCGCCTTAGTCTAGTAGGTAGTGTGGTTTATCAGACATGATGCCTCGGTTTTAAGTCCAAGCAGGATATTTCAAACAAAACAGAATACGAAGAAATATTTCTTCGGGGTCTTGCTCTCAGCATATTTCTGACAAAAAAAACTCTGGGAGTAAATGAAAATTCGGACTCGACTTTAAATTGTAGATCCTGCCACTCATGTATAAAATTCAAACAAATCATGCGACAAGCTAGGTTGTAATCCTTACTGAAGGATTGATATGACCAATTACGTACGTATAATAGAAAATTGTGTAACATAAACAAACTATTAAGAGGCGTGGCATTTTTTTTTTTAATTTCCAGCCTTTAACCAACAACGCGTTTTAATTTTATGAAATACAAAAAAAATATTGAAAAGCAAAAATAATAATAAAGGCCCCATGAAATGTAGGTTGAGAGCAGATGATGATGGTTTCAATGAAATAAGAGTCCCCTTACCCCCGCCCATTTTCATTTGCCATGTTTTATGATAAAAATTTTGTTGCTTTTAAAGCAAAGTAATTAGATAATTGAAATTTATTCTTTCCTTCTTTAATATTTCTTTCTTCTTGTTCCATTTTATTAGAATTTCTATAATCTTTCCGTATCCCCATATGTGTGGGAAGTTGTAAAATTCTAAAGATTTTCTGTTTTGCCTAAAAATATCTTTCATTCGTACATTCTTATGGATGTTAATACGTATATTCATACATAAATTTACTTAAATTAGAATCCTTAGAGAGAGATTTCAAGATAAACTGTTGAAAGTCTATGCGTAACATGGCATTCTTCATATCAATTGTTAGAAGAGGGAGTTTTTGTTTTTCAAAACATTTTTATTATGATTGTGGTTTATTTATTAAGAGAAAAGCCTTGAGATTACAATCTCTTTAAAAGGAAATTGAAAAGAATTTTTATTAAATGGCAGCAGATTAATAAATTTACAGGCTTAGCAATATAATTACAAAAAATAATGGAATACTTACGTAAAGATTTCCTTAAAGAAATCATAATTAAGATTTACATTGAATAAATTAACACAATAATAAATGATATATGTAAGGCTGTACATAATGCTAATGATTACCACAAGATAGGTCATTACATTATCTGCTTAGCCAGTTTTTTTTTTTAAATTCTGAAAAAAGATAAGCATCGGATATGATATTGTTGTATTACTTTTACATCGCTTAACATTAGAATTATAAACAACAGCTACAAAAACAAAACAATGTAGTAAACAAACCTGTTTACAAATTACACAACCCTGCCAATTTAGACTTTTTTGGGCAAATAAAATGGCTTCAGGTGTCTCCGAAGTCATTTTATGCGCTGTGAATTTTTTAAATCTGAATGAAGATCTTTAATCTGCCACGCCAAAAACTCCTGAGTAACAATTTTCAAATAAATCTGATTAATCTTTAAGGGCCTCCGTAATGTGTTCTTTTTTTCTTGCACCCCTTGACAGAAACCCACCCACTTTAAGGGTGCTTGCAATCAATTTGGCTTTGGGCTCATTTTAAAGATCAAAGATCAATTGTAAATTTTTGAGAATGGCGATGATTTTAGGGCATCAGTGTTTAGCTCTACAATTTTTCAAAAATGGCCAAAAACGCTATTTTTAGTTGTTTCAACCCCTTTTTTCTCAAAAACCTGACGTAATGGAAAGTTTAGCACGCAAAATGCCTTCGGAAAAACCTGGAGCCATCTTATTTGCAAAACCCATGCAGGGCTGTGTTATTGTACAGCTTAATATAACAACAAACACCGACATAAAAAACAAATGGTAAACAAGTAAACAAAAATACACAAACAACACTACAAGAATAAATGTAAACAATGGTGTTTACATTTATAGAGATTTAAAGAACAGTCATTAAGCTATTTTCGCTGCCATATAAAAGGCAAGGCAAAGCAGGCAATGGAGTTAGTAAATTTTAGTCAGTCTTGTGTGAAGATGCGGTGTGTTTCAAGAGAGTAATCGAAGTTTGAAGATCTTCGTTACAAAGATCTGTCAAATAATAGTCTCGTAATTGTTATTGTTTATGCAAAGGGTATAAGCAGAGGAATAACATGGAAAAGCAATCGTTGTTGTTTACATCAAGTTGTGAACAGTGGCATACAGAATTGTGCGAATAATAAAGAACACAAATTTATTTTTATTTTATTTGCAATCTACGAACTCGTATTTTCAATGTATTTAAAAGGTAAAATCGTACCTAGATGTTATAATTCACACGCTTGAAGATTTTTATTGTATTCTTCCAGCCTAGCAACTTTGAGTAGATTTGTCAATAGGAGAACAACATAAGAAATTGACTTTAAGTTGTTCTCGATTATTTTGTAGGAAGTCATGAGTCCGTTACTACCTTCATTTATAGAAATAGAAACTTAGTATTGGAGCATATTCAAGTAAACGAAATCAATTTTCTGTTTCCTCATATCGACACCTCCGTTCTATAACATTCTAAGTCGAAAAGGTGTATTTTAAGTTATGAGCTTTTAAAGTTTTCACGCGCCATTCGACTATATGTGTATTCTAAGTAGATTTTTTCCTATAACATCGGCGGATCTTAACCAAATTTTGACAGTATTTAAACTAGGGAACGTAGAATTTAAAAATGCAAGATTACCGTTCTAAGTCCACTTAGAAAGTTATAGGATGGAGTCGTCGAGATGACGGAAAAAATGTCCAGCAAAAATCTTTCAAAATAGTGGGTAGCTAGGCAATTCCTTTTCAGCATGCCGTCGCGACCTAGCTTCTCAGTACCACTTATGTTGTGTGTGTCAATTTTACGAAGAAGCGACGAGACCTACAATATAGAGTCCACTCCAAACGACAGGTTTATCGGGAAATTTTGTTTCCTCTCAGAGATTTTGTCAGAAAGAAAAACATTTTTTTGCAAACTTCGTTTTGCTGGAAACATCTGACCTGGGGGTTTGAACCATGGCGTTACGTCTAGCAATTCAACACACTATCTACTAGACTACGTTGACTTCGGGGGCATTGCCTACATTATTTAGATAATATTGACCTTTTCTGTTTTTTGAAGTATTGGGGTACAATTCCTTCTAGGTTTCAAGCAAGTTCGTTTGGCTTTGTGGTGACATCACTATTCGAACTCCTTATTAAAGTAAAATTATTATTTTATTTTAAGTAAAATTGGTTGTCTTTTAGAATCGTTTTTGCCATTATAAAGTCTGCATGGAAAGAAAGGACTTCTTAACATATTTCCTCAACATATGTGGACAAAATCTAATCAAACCAGATCATGCAAAGATATGATGAAGCAATCTGCCGAAGCATATTTTGAGTCATGTTTGGAAATGTCTTTTGCACCAAATATCTCTTTTCTTAGGCCCTTTTATAAACTATTGCCTGTAATCGATACGTAATCGAAACTATTATTCTATCCACTGTTGTAGCAGGCCTGCTCTTACTCTGTTATACAACAAATTTGTTGGGTTTTTGCTCTAAAATTTTCAAATATTCTTTTATAATTAAATAAATTTGCTTTTATAGCCCCTTAAAAAAAGTAACAACAACATGAAAATGAAAGATAATTTATGTATTCAAACAGAAACAATGTTTTTGAAGCAATTTTTTCCAGAAAACGGTCATCATAATACCTATTGTGAGAGTGAATTAAAAATTGTTGGTAAATAAATTTACCAAATAACCCCAGTGTTGGCTGGAGTCCATTTAAAAAATATTTTTTTTGTTAGATTTTGGTTTACAAAACTTTTTCGTTTCGTTATTATAAATAACCACAACGAGCAACAACCTTTCATAAATAATCAGTTCATCTAGAATAAAAAAAAACAAAAATTACGAAAAAAAAGAACTAAAATTGAAACGAAATAAGGTTTTGAATACATTTTTACCCTCTCAACGCGAAAAGTATTACAAAAAGAAGATACCGCACCGCAAACAGAGAACGGAAACTTCCATTCAACACCATTTCTTTTTAATACCCCAATGCCGCTACAATTGCCGGGAGGTATATTGTATTTAACATGATGAATGGCTTATAAAACGTAAGTTTGTTGAACAAAGCCTAGTGCAGATATCTCGAACGAAGCGAAATATGAAAAAATATTACTGCGGCGAATTCACTTCAGTAGATGTCTGGCAAAAACTCTGCGAGTAAATAAAATTGCTGAGAATAGTTTCTGAAAAATCTGTCGTTCAGGGTACCGCCATGGATAAAATTAACAAATTAACACTACAACAAGGGTGGTGTAAGGAACTAGGTTGCAGTCCTGACTAAGGAATTGTAATGGCCAATTATGCAATTAAGTATGGCTTTGTGAAAGCCGCAAAGTGCTCCTTAAGTGGCAATGAAGTCTCCAACGAACGTAGTTTCAATGTACTTGTCCATGAATGCCGAGCATTTCTTAGAGAAATTCATACGTAAGGCCTATATGGGTTAGGAGACATTGGGATAGCGCTGGAACTTATGTACATTGCTCATGAGACCGCTAGGATTCGCAATCTCTGACATGTTACAGGGCGTTTATTTGTACAATACACACTCAGTCCACAGAGATGTTCAATATCGTTAGTGGCAAGAGGGTACGTGCTGTGTCGCTAGGCTCTGCTGGACATGTAAGGACCACAAAAGGGCACCATCAATCGCATATTAGGGATATTTAAGGGTAACTTTCCTTTTGGTAGGATTGCCGAAAGACTGGTAATTTCGATGAATGAGCTGGACCTCTTAGGCGGAGAAGGCAAAAAGACTTTCACCTCATATGCCAGTGCCCTACTCCTGTCATAAAGAAACGGTGATTGTTTTACTGCCACTTTCTGAACTTTTTAATCGAACTGCCTAATTAATGTATGGACTGCTGCAATAGCAGAATTTATTCTAAACTTGCGATGGTTGCCTTTAGGAAATGTTTGATCGCCAAGTAAAATTGATTTTGATGTCACGATGGGCCTAAATGCTGACTTGAGTAGA
Organism: Sarcophaga peregrina; assembly: GCA_014635995.1. NCBI lineage: Eukaryota > Metazoa > Arthropoda > Insecta > Diptera > Sarcophagidae > Sarcophaga > Sarcophaga peregrina. The sequence continues at coordinate 7,237,983 of CM025790.1, read as the reverse complement.
ACCACTTTCTTTAAGAGGGGTACGCAACCTACAATGGTATTAACTCTGAATAATTATCCTCGCAAATAAAAACTTTTTTATGCCTTTCACGCCACTTTTATGCTAGACTGGATGGCAGAACACAAAGTAATTTTAGTTAATCGAGATTTCCTAGGTCCCTTTAGCCGATGTCAGCACTGCAATATTGCTCCTACGAAATTCTTGCACATGCCATCAAATAGAGAAGAAACATTCGCTGTTACTTTTGGGATCTGCGAGAGGACATGTCATGTTATCGCCTTCACAAAGCATGCATTAAAACAGGACTGATGAGGGGGTTGTTAGAGAGTAAGGTTCCATAACGTTGTATTACTAGTGCGACCCTAATGTGGTAATGTAGGGCATGGCAAAATATAAATCCTTTCTCTGCCATTAGTTCTCCAAATATGAAACCGCTGTGTTATGTTAAAGGACATTATAAAAGGATTTCTTATTTCTTTTTTTTTTTTTTGCATAGCTCTTGGAACTCATAAATAAAAACAGAAACAAAAAAAATTCGTAACTTTTATGGTTTATTAGAGTAACGAATAAATAAAAATAATTTTTACTTTTTTTCCTTTGAAATTTAAAGAAAAATACTGGCAACTAACTTAGGGTTATTTGGCTGAACTCAATCAAAGGAATACGATAAAGAAAAACGAAAAGAAAATAAATAATGTTGGCCAAATAGCCGGAGCAATAAACTTATGTCCACTGGCTGGTTAGGTAACTCTTGCTAGCCACTGGGTTTAAGTATGTGAGTTTATGGCAGCGAAAGGAAATCCGAGGGTGTATGTGAGCTCTACCGGTGTTATAAATCTTGGCCATTAAAAGTGTTTTAAAAAAATACTATGGCACCATAACATAGATTTACAGTTATTCAATGGTTTTAGTTTGAATTGTAATAATCATACCCTACAGGCAGTGGCAGTAAAATTGTAGAATTATTTCTTCATTCTTAAGTCACAACATATTGTTACGTTTCTAGCTTTTAAAAATGCTTAAAATATGAGCTCATAGATTACAAATAAAAATAAATTTTTGTTTAATTTTAATTAAAATTCTTTATTACTCACACTAGGCCACTGTTTACAACTTGATGTAAACAACAACAATTGCTAGGGTATAAACAAAGAAATAACAACTTGCAATTGTTGTTGTTTACATCAAGTTGTAACAGCTGTAATAGTTGTTATTCTTTTGTTTATACCCTATGCATACCCAATAACAATTACTAGACAATTATTCGACAGTCTTCAAACCACAATTACTATCTTCAAACGCACTGCTTCTTCACACAAGACTGACTGAACTTTTTCTAACTCGGTCGCCTGCTTTACCTTGCCTTTAATATGGCAATGTAAACAGTCTTATTAATGTACTTGAAGGCGAACGTTCATGACCTCATACATAATTTGTTATTACAACCCTTCTTTACAGAATGGCAATGACGATGGAAAGAAGAAGATAGAGGACGGTGAATGGCGAGACTTATTCCGGATATAAAACCATGGATTGGTCGGAAATTTGGGAAGACAAATTATAAAATTATAACGTTACGCAGATGCTATCGGGTCACGGATATTTTAGGAAATATCTGCACAGAATGGGTAAGACCGGCTCCCCTTACTGTCTTTGCGAGGAAGGGGAAGTAATTGATGATGTAGAGCACACTGTTTTCGATTGTGCTCGCTGGCAGAGCTATCGCTCTGTGCTGACGTCAACAATTATGATTACGAGTAGAGAGAATTGGGTCTCAGTGGAATATTACATGGAGGGCATTCTAAGACTGAAGAAGAGAGATCTTGAGGCTGCAGAACATGTGGGCATGCCGGCATAGATGACACTGGCACACGTGTCAAACGAAATTCCAATCATCAACCAATCAGGGAGAACACTTAGATGCCTCCTCAATTTTTGATACGCAATTCGGATGCGGATATGACAATGCAGGGACCAATGGGCCAAAGGGCCAAAAGGACTCCACTCCGAAGTAATACCACCGTAGTTCCGGAGTGGTCCCAATAGTCCACGAGACGAGGGGGGATTTATTGGGTGAGGGTGCCACACACGGAGGATGTGACGACTTCCTCTATGGTGCGGTTAGGTACATTTATCTCTCCTCGGCGTCGAAAACACATAAGCCTTTCAGTCAGGATGTATGTTGTGTGCGTTAATTTTATACATAAGCAACAATTTAAAGTCAACTCCGAACGACAGATTTATAGGAAGCTCTTCATGGCAATTTTTTACTCTCAGAGTCGCCGAAGAATAACTTTTGGTTTTTCATATTTGATGACTAACCTGGGATACGAACCTGGGCTTTACGTCTAATAAGCTAACACAATACCTACTAGACTACTACACGTTCATTCATACATACATAATTGGCCATTACAAACCTTTAGTCAGGATTACGACCTAGCTTCTCACACCACTTATGTTGTGTGCGTTAATTTTATACATGAGTGGCGGGACCTACAGTTTTAAAGTCGACTCCGAACAACAAATTTTTGAAAAGCTTTTCATGGCAATTTTTACTTTCAGAGTCTTTGCCAGAAATCTGCTGAGAGGAAGTCGCCGAAGAAATATTTTTCTTTTTGATGTCTGACTTGAGATTCGAACACGGGCTTTTTGCCTAATAAGCCAACATACTACCCACTAGACCACGGCGACTTTACACGTTCATTCGCCTTCTCGAAATCTTTATAAATATAAACATCGTTGTTTACGTTTATTGTAGTGGTGTTTGTTGTTGTATTTTTGTTTACTTGTTTACCACAATTTTTTATGCTGGTGTTGGTTGTTATATTAAGCAGTACAATTAGTTGTAAACAGGTTTGTTTACTGCATTGTTTTGTTTTTGTAGCTTTTGTTTGTAATTTTAATGTTAAGCGGTGTAAAATTAAAGCACCAGTGTCTAGATTATTTCATTTTCGTAACAATATGTAATAATATTGGACGAATATTGATTAAAACGTGTCAAGCATTCTTTAGCTACAGACGAGTCTCACTGAACTGATGTGAATACTTATGGGTTATAGAGGCTCCTTATCACTTGAATAGTAGACTTATTGAATCGACCATTTTCATTTATAGCCTCTAAGCGTGCTAATATTTATTCATGACCTTTATTAACTACGGTATGTAGACTACTACTGCCACTACCACTGCTCATATGCATAACAATATTACATACACGGTCTATATATATTTTCTTTATAGTCTACGTTAAACTATATTTTATTACAACTACATCTACAACAACAGTCAAGTATAAAACTAAAGTTTACGATACACGGAGGTTATGTTATATTTGTTGTTTCTGTTGTTTCTGTTTTATAACACATTTATGGCTTAAAATTATGTAATAAATAAAAATGAAAATAAAAAATTATGATTATTATTATTGCCACCACTGTTTACTGTTGCTTGCTTGTTTGTGTATGTTTACTAGCACAACTTGGTTTACACTCTTTTGAATATAATTTATAGACACTGAGCGGTAGCTTTCATTATAAAAACATATTTTAATGTTGAAAGTTAAAGTCTGAAATAAAAATAACGTAGAGCTAGAGAGAGAGAGAGAAGGAGAGAGTGAAATAAATCATGGGAAAAATGAATAAATAGGGGGGTTTTTAAAAAATGGATTTAAAGAACATTAAATATTTGGCTGTGTGGTGTTATATTAGAAAAGATATTAGAAAAAATAAAACAAAGTTTAAGCCATTTTGATATATGAGCGATGAATTTGACTTTATGGAACGATTTTTCTGGTTGTAGGGGTGTAGAGGTTTATTTTAAAGAAGGAATTTAAAATTGTTTTTGTGAAATTCCTTCAAGCTGCTTGGATCATTATAAAGTTTTCAATGATTATCAATAGAAAGATATGAAAGTGCCCGAAATACTGTAGAATGTTCGAAAAATGTTCAAAATTTTTCGGACACTCTCCTTCAGTGGTAAAAGTTGAGTGTGGTGATTGTTAGGATTTTATGCTTAGTGTACAGGTCCTTTTGACCATTGAAGACATTAAGATCGTATCTGTAACCCAGCGAGCACTGCGAAGGATGATGCCGAATATTGGAGGACAACCAAATCCATTCAAGACAAGAAAAATGTAGAGGGTTGTAACGTCGATTATATTATATGCTTGCCCGATATGGTAGGAGGTACTCTCGTGGGACGACAATAATGAAGCTGCCTCGGTATATCGTCTAAGTGCGATTAGACAGATAATAAGCTTCAGTACAGTGTCTGAGGAAGCGGGACTGGTATTAGCAAAGACAATACCAATAGACATATCGGCGGATGAGATGAGGCGGATATATTTTCGCTGTCTCAAACGTCCAGGACGGACAGCGGCTATAAAAGCGGGAGAAAGAAGGACTTCCATGTACAAATGACAGTTTGAAGGGAAGTCGGGCATATCACCTTGCCGCTGATATAACCCCTTGGATAGGGAACAAACATACATACATACATAATTGGCCATTACAACCTTTCAGTCAGGATTACGACCTAGCTTCTCACACCACTTCTGTTGTGTGCGTTAATTTTATACATGAGTGGCGGGACCTACAGTTTAAAGTCGACTCCGAACGACAGATATTTGAGAAGCTTTTCATGGCAATTTTTACTCTCAGAGTCTTTGCCAGAAATCTGCTGAGAGGAAGTCGCCGAAGAAATATTTTTCGTTTTGATGTCTGACCTGGGATTCGAACCCGGGCCTTTCGTCTAATAAGCCAAAACACAACCCACTAGACGACGGCGACTTCAGAGAACAAACATAGCGAGCTAAATTACTAATTACAGTTCCTAACTGGTCATGGATGTTTTTGGAAGTACCTGCACAGATTTGGACATGATACTTCTCCTATATGCTCAAACTGTATAGATGAGGAGGAATACGGAGCCAATACGGCCAGAAAATGGCCGAATAATAATGGAACTACGAAGGTTGGAGGAAAGAAGATTAGATTAGCTACAGCTCTAGAAGATTCGGTATTCAAAGCAAAGTTTCCTAATTTCGAGCTAGTCTTTAAAGTAGCTGAATGCAACAGTGTAAGAAATTAAATCATAAAGCGACAAACTGTCAAGATAGAATAGCTTTGTAGCTGTAGGCCAAACTATCAAATCTAACACCTTTTATGGATTTCTACTTAGAAGACCGAACTGTAAGCGAGTTTAGTTGCGTAATTCATCGGTTTTAAGAGAAGATAACAGTACAAGTGCCAGTATAAGCTGCATCTAGCTTTTCGTTTTCTATACAATATTATCTGGAGGGTATGTAGAGTATATTCCTACTGAGGGCATCCCATAATTATAGCACTCATTTCTTCTAGGGCGAATACAGATGGAGTAAATTACACAAAATATTCTAGCCTAAGAGCACGTCATACTCGAACGGATATTAGAGTGGAAAATCGACTATAATATACAGAGAAAAGAATCGAAGCTATTCTAATCCAGTGATTTGAATTGATGAATCACTGGATGGCTGTTTACCTCATGTTTATTTCGTATTCAAAATAGGAAAAAGACGGGTGTTGTGATAAGTATACACGCTGCTTAGGATGGATGGTTAAAGAGTCAATGAATTTTCTTCCTTCTGCTCTGATGTTGTGGGTGAATCTATCCAACTAGTAAATGGCTCATATGGGAATGAGGATATCATACACTTTTGAGTGTAGTATACTTACACATCTAGAATATTATTTAATAGCCATCCTACGCTATTAAATAGAAATAGAAACAAAACTTAACAATACCTCACCCTAAGGGATGACTGGAATCCAAATACGGTCGTACCCCTGAAAGTCCTGGATATATATACCGACGGCTCTAACCTCGATAAAGGGATTGGAAGCATTGTCTGTTCTGAGAAACTGGACCTGAACATATCTCTCCGTCTGCCGAACTACTGCAGCGTGTTTCAGGCGGAGGTGATTGCAAGTTGCCAGGCCGCTCAAAGGATTCTTGTCAATGCTACTCCTTTCAACTCCGTCTCGGTCTTTTCTGATAGTCAGGCTGCAATAAGATCTCTATCGGGTTTCCTGAGTAACTCTAGGATCGTTAGGGAATGTCGTCACTGTCTCGACCTTCCTTCTGGGCGCTTTACCACTGTCTTATGGGTGCGGGTGCCCAGCCACAGTGATCTTCCGCGAAATTGCAGGGCCGACGAGCTCGCCAGAACTGGAGCGTTCCTTCCGGAATCCTCTTCTATTGAATTGGATATGCCACTTGCCTTGGTCAAGTTCGATATTGCGCGGAAATTCCTTCGGGACGCCAAACTATCCTGGGTCAATGAGGAGTCCTGCTCCACCGCTAGACTCACCTGGCCCTTGATAGATAGAAGGCGTACCAACCAATTACTTGGTCTTGGTCGTGACGTCAGCTCGACTACAGTGGCCGTGCTTACAAGTTATTGCGTCATGGGTAGACACGCGGAGAGAATGAGACTACCATTTAAAGACTTCTGCCGTGGATGCAGATTCGCTAAGGAAGAAGAGGCTGTCGTCCACTTTCTTTGTCAGTGCCTGTCTCCTGTTAGGTGTAGATATAGGCTAGTTAGCTCCTTGTCAGCTTGACAGAACTATCATCTATTGATATCAACGATAAAGCTTCGTTTATCAAACTTTCTGGATGGTTTTCCAGTGCGGGATAGTCGTGCATTTATTGAGCAGCCCTTGCGCTGACTAGCTTCTTCCTTTTCCCTGATTTTGGTGGAACTTTGTCAGTACGTTCTCCTTTGGCATCTCAACGGGCCGCTATGCGTGCTCAAGTGAGCTTTGTGTTATCAGAGCTAACACTCCCACCTAACCTAACCTAACCTGACCCTTAGCAAAATAGAAAATTCATTTGCTTTATGTAACCTTCGTTGTTTTTTGTTTTTGCTCAACTCTTTTCAATTTTTCTTTTTTCTATTATCCTTTGCTCAAGTTTAAATTGTTTTTTCTTTTTCTTTAAAAACGTTTTAAGTAAATGAAAAGTTCACAAAGAAATTATTTTCATAACAAAAAAAAGAGAACTAAGGGAGTGGGGGAAAAAATTCTAAATTATTAACATAAATAGAAATATTTGCTTCGTAACAAAAAATAAAAGAAAGAAAGAAATTCATATTCCATTCGCAACAAAGGACACCTAAAACAACTCAAGGAAGGCTTGTATCCTTTTCTGCTTAGCAAAACAGTACAGGAAAAAAATAAAATAAAACAGAGAAACGGAGAAACGGAGAAACATTTAAATAAATTGTTACAATAAGAAAAAAAGAAAGAAAGAATTTTATTTTGTCTTTTGTAAACTTTTCCTTTTTAACTTTGATTTCTTTTCTCTTACGCAGCAAAAGTTTTGAAAAGGCTAAAATAAAAAATGTTAAATTCCTTCTACACAATTCTGTTCCTTTTGCAGTTATTTTGTATGAAAAAAATACAAGAAAACAAAACAAAGAATGAATGAGAGACTGACTCATTTGCATTTCAACATACATAAATCGTGTATTTTTCTTTAAGAAACAAAAAGAAAAAATGAGAAGAGAAAAAAATCTTTTCATTTTTTGTTAAAAGAAAAATCACTGCAAGTAAGGAAAGAAACAAAAAGGATACGTGTTAAGGTGTTTCTTTAGTAAAACCAAAAAAAGAAAAAGGAAAAAAAGACAAACTTTTCAATTTTCATTTCAAGGAAAAGTAAAGAAAAGTGAATATTTATGAACAGAACAGAACAGTACAGCAGAGAAGAGAAGAATCACACGAGAAACTTTTCACTTTCATCATATGCAAAGCAAAAAACGAAAAAAAAACAAAGAAAATGGAAAGAAATGAAACCGAAGCTGTAAATTCTTTTCAAATTTTATTTCATTGTACGTTATTATTATGCCTTAATGTATGCAACATTTCTGTTTTTAACTTTTTCTCTGTTTTAAAAATAATAACGTATGTATAGGGGTGATTGCATATTTTAAGGGGCCTTTACTTAAGTCTTTTTCTGTAAACTCAAGAGCAGCTCTGTGGCCAAGTTCTGTTGCAAAAATTCATTTAAGTTTCAGTGTTAATACCAAATAGAGTCTTGAAGTTGCCTTAGTCTATTAGATAGCTTATTAGATCTTATTATTATGCCTTAAAGTATGCAATATTTTCAATTTTAGCTTATCCTCTGTTTTATAAATAATAAAGGGCCTTTATTTAAGTCTTTTGTTTCCCCAAACTCAACAAGACCTCTGTAGATAAGTTCTATTGCATAAGTTCATATAAGCGATAGTTTTAATACCAAATAAAATCTCAAAGTTGCCATTAGCCTATTAGATAATGAGATGGCTTATTAAATCGTATTATTATGCCTTAATGTATGCAATATTTTAATTTTTAACATTAAATGAATAATATACAGGAGCGATTGAAAAAATTTAATCGATTGTATATTTTAAGGGATCCTTGAGCTATTTTTCTTTTTGTTCATATGTACTATTTTCAATTAGACAACTTCGTATCATACATATGCCTTAATGTATGTTAGCTTATTCTCTGTTTTAAAAATAATAACGTATGTCTAGGGGCGGTTGAAAAATTTAAATTGATTGCATATTTTAAGGGGCCTTTACTTAAGTCTTTTTTTTCTGTAAACTCAACAACATCTCTGTGGATAAGTTCTGTTGCAAAAATTTATCTAAGTTTCAGTTTTAATACCAAATATAATCTGGAAGTTGCCTTTTTTATTAGATAGTAAGACGGTTTATTAGATTTTATTAGTGTGCCTTAATGTATGCAATATTTTCATATTCAACTTTAAAATAATAGCGTATCTACTGGAGCTTTTGAAAACAAATTAAATCGATTATATATTTTAAGGGGACCTTACTTGAGTTGCTTTTTCTTTTTGTTTTATGAATTGTTTTCAATTAAACAACATCTGTGTGGGTATGTTATATTGCAAGAGACAGTTAAATTCTTAGTCTCGAAGTTGTCGTAGTCTAGTAGATAGCGTGTTAAAACTCCAAACTCTAAATGAACAATCTTAAACGTTAAAATTTAAATTTTTTTACGACATTCCCTCTGCAACCGGTTGGCAATAACTGTGAGAGTAAATACAACTGCCAACATATCTCGCTATGCTGTACGTGGTACAGAGGTTGGGATACTTTGGCATCACAGATGCTCTGAACTCTACGACGCAGCCTTGCCTTGAGATCGTATTGTCTCTATAGCCTTTGGACATTACAAATAAGATTTGACATGAAGTATATATAACTACATAGTATTGAAGACTGTTTTCGAACGAACATTCAAGATTCTGGGTTACTGAATCTGTTATCGGTGGCTGTGATACAATTATTGTCATCGATGTCTCAAAAATGGAATGTTGAAAAGGATCTGGGATCTGGGAATAGGTGATACAGAATACGTATTTCAGAGATTTTATGTGAGTGTTTTGTACTTCAGAACTGACGTCATCGGTTTTTGGATGGCAGAAGGTTTGGAGATTTGGGGACTCGTCGGTTTCATCCGATGTTCAAGGTGGCTTAAATCCACTACCAACGAATCATGACAAGGAGGCCTACCTCACACTGGGCATCACGATAGGCTACATTGCCACCGAGTGAGCTTGCATGGGAACGGCAAGTTACCCTCTAACCTATGCTGGTTTAAACTCTGCCAAGAAATATTTCTCAAAGATATATCGTTTGGAGTCAAACAGTAGATCCCGCCACTGATGGGTGGTGTGAGAAGCTAGGTCCTAATCCTAGCTAAAGGGTTATAAAGAACAATTAAGTTACCTTTCAATAGAATTTTGCGGAATTAAAAAATCAAAAAGAAATGTGCCCCCTAAGACAAAGCTGTTTGAGTCGAATTTTGATCGACTGACAGTGTGTGTTTGCTTTTCGTGACATGAATTTTTAAAGGCTTTAAATTTTACATTCAATTGCCGTTTGAGATAGAAAATTATGCCAAAGAAAAAAATACCTTAAAAAGGCTTTACAGAAGGCCCTTTTACATCTTCAGCTTGGCTACTGCTTAGCACTTAGGACAAAGGCAACTTGAGTACTGTTTGTTATACCCACAATATAATGTGTACTTATGCCTTTGCATACAATGGAAAATGGAAAAAGTTTTCTTCTTTTAAGGATTTAATTTGACTGAAAGAGAAACAATCAATTTGCATGATTTCCAATTCAATTTAAAGGAAAAAAAATTTCATTTCTTGTAATTTTCCAAACATGAAAGTGATTACGAAAATCCTTAAGGTGTTTCAAGAGAACAGGAGGTAAAAAGATGATTTACTAGAGAAGGAAAGGAAATTTTGTACATTTTTATACATTCAGTTTGGCATAACGGAGTGAAATGGAACATTTTTAAACAATAAAACCACATTAACATGCAAGTAAATTACAGCCCCAGTAAATTGGGACATTGGCATGTTAACACCAAAATGTGAAATAATTTTCATACAAATTAAATTTAATTGTTAATTTAATGTTTTTATGTGTCACAGTTAAAGTAAATTACATGATTTCATGTTAAATTCAACTTAACAACTTAATTTGAAATTAAAAACCAAAAAAAAAAATTCTTTTTTTATTTGAATTTCTTATTGTTCTCTAGTGTAAACAACCATATTTACTATCGTGGTTGTAGTAGTGCATTAAAATAATTAACAATTTATATACAATTAGTAATATTTATAATTAATTAATTAATTAATTAACAACAACAATAACAATATCAATAATATTAAACAAACAATATGGATTTGTTTATAAAATTGTTGTGTTATTTCATGCCTGAATTATTGATTCAATTACTCTCACCCACCCAATAGTTGTAGTTGTTTAAAGGCACAATGAAATCATTTTGATTTGAGGTGAAATTAAAACAATTCAAATTAATTTATTAACTTACAATTACAACAACAATAACAAGAACTTGGCTGCGAGTATAATAAATAATTAATAAATTTGTTTACATTACATTTCATCAATGGATTTAAAACAGTCGAAACATTTTCAATTAATCATTGCGCCACAATTAGCAATTACAAGTAGGAGGCAATGAAAAAGGAAAAAAAATATTTTGAAAAATTTGATTCAAAAAACTAAAATTTTTAAAACTTAAAATTATATTGCAATAACAAACATTCCATTTTCTCTTTATCTTTACTTAATTTTTTATTAAACCCTTCAGATAGTGTTACGACTTAGTTTCTCAAGCGCTAAATGTTCCCTACATGTTGTGTGTGTTCATTTCATCCATATGTGTTGGAACCTACAGTTTAAGGTCATCTCTGAAAGATAAATTTTTGAGAACCTTTTTACGGTCATTTTTATTTTACACTCAGATTTTTTGCCACAAAACTGCAGAGAGGAAGTTGCAAAAGTAATATTTTTTTACATTTCGTTTTGTTTAAGATGTCTGAACTGGGGATTGAACTAAGGCCTCATGTCTAATAAGCTCACACAGTATTTACTACGGCAACTTCGACATGAGTTTTGAATTCAAAGTGAAACAGAAATTACTGGCTCACAAATCAGCCATGTCATGCAGCCTGTGATGTCATTCATAGTTCATTGAACCACGCTCATGTACAGTAAAATCTAAGCATCACCCAAATACGGGTGACACGCCCCTATTAAAAACTTTACTGTCACCCGAATATGGGTGACGTGGCAGTCAAAGTGTTAAACGAGATAAATGAAACACCCATCAAGTGATTCATGTGTGAGTTGCCTTAGTTATTCGTTGGCAGCATATGTTAATTTTAGATCGCGCTTGTGACACTTGGCTGTCTATGTAATGTAACTCCACTAAACACTTTAAACGATTACATTTTGTTATTAATTTCTATTATTTCCTAAGGCAGCTCACTCACCTTTTAATCATTCCTTCACTTAGTTTTAGTGGATTTTGAACAAGTTTTTTTACAGCTAAACAGGGAAAGGTCTATACTTCCATGGCGTACCATAAACTATAGAATATCTCTATACGGTGTAAGAAGTACGGTGTATTACTACAAATATGATTAAAGAAAACAAGTTATACCTTCTTGTAAAGCCGATAAAGTGATTTTAGCCGACACATTTCATGCGATACAGCATACATAGCAGTTTCATGGAGTGTATTTGAATATTTTAGCAACTTTTATGCATATCTGTCGAAGTCGCCGTGGTCTAATGGATAGTGCGTTGGCTTATAAGACATATGGCCCGGGTTCGAATCCCAGGTCAGATATCAAAACGAAAAAATATTTCTTCGGCGACTTCCTCTCAGCAGATTTCTGGCAAAGTCTCTGAGAGTAAAAATTGCCATGAAAAGCTTCTCAAAAATCTATCGTTCGGAGTCGACTTTAAACTGTAAGTCCTGCCACTCATGTATAAAGTTAACCTACACAACATAAGTGGTGTGAGAAGCTAGGTCGTAATCCTGACTGAAGGGTTGTAATAGCCAATTATGTACGTATGTATACATATCTGGTTAAAACGTTTAAAGTACTATTCAGTTCTAACCGATCCGTTTAGTTGTGAAATATACTACGAAATGAGGGATCATAATTGATTAGAACCCATAATAAGAGAGTCAAACGGATTTAAACTGCAAAATCTCGGTGGCCGCTGCACATCAGCTATATCTTCAATATGACATGAGCAGTGCTACACGCCGTGAAGTGCTGACCAGGCCAGACATAAAAATAAAATACAAAAAAGTATTTTTTCGGCGAGATCTTCTCAGCAAATTTCTGGCAAAAACTCTGAGAGTAAAAATAAAATTGCCATGAAAAGTTTCTCATAAAATCTATCGTTCGGAGTCGACTTTAAAAGTGTAGCTCCCGCAAGTTATGTATAAATTTAACACACACAACATAAGTAGTGTGAGAAACTAGGTCAGTAATCCTATGTAATGACCAATTATGTATTATGTATGTATGTAGAGACTACTTGTACATTTTTCCAGCTCATCTAATTCAAGCCAAAAAAAAAATTGGTGATTATCGACCTCTAATGTTTGTCGTTGACCGTGATCTCCTGGTCAAATGCTATGATGCCGCTAGTTGAAAATAGTGACATTTACGCGATGTTTTGGAAGCTATTGGATCTGGACTATATTAGCTTCGACACAAATTCGACAATTTTGTTTGTTCACGTACCCATTCGTTCAGGAATGGATTTCATCACTGAAGATTCTATGGTCGTTCATGATGATTTCACAATAGTCACTGTTCGATCATCTGATAATAAATCCTAATTTTTGTTAAAATTCGTAGAGTCTAGTCGGAGTAAGGAAGATGTTTTAACTTCCCTAGCGTATTCAAATTCACCACAATATGCTTTCTATATAAAAAGTCTATTCGCACTGCAAATCTCCTGTAGGTGCATATATTACAAGATATCATAAACTCAGTGTTCAGTGGATAGAAAATCAAATTGAAGTTTTGATCTAAGACGATCAATACAACCTCCAACTTATTAAGAAGTAAGTAAGAAAGTAAACATGCAGACTGTTTCGCTTGTACTTCGTTGCTGCATAAACCCGACGGTAGAGACTCTGTCTGACATAATATCCAATTTCTTATTCAATGGGTGATACTTCAATGGACGATAGTTATAACAATACTTTATAGTTCTGATTGGATCGGTTATTGTAAGATCTTTATCTCTAATATATAAAATTCTCGTGCCATGGTGTTAGTGCTTAAACTCCTCCGTAATGCATAGACCGATCTTTATGAAATTTTGTGTGTATATCGGGTAGGTCTGAGAATTGGACAACATCTATTTTTTATATCCCAAAATGTTAAGAGAGCGTGGCAAAGCATTGAAATTGAATATTTAAGTACATATTGATCATAGACGAATGAAGTTTGGTGGGTAAGTTCGGTGAGTGGATATCGACAATTCCACCAAAAAGACCGTGTCAACCCTTCAACTATAACTCTTAAACTACTGAAAAAATTTTAATTCGAAAACTTATCAGGCTTAGAATTTTTTTTCAATATAGCAAAAAGTAGGCGTGGCAAACCATTAAAATTGAATATTTAGGGACATAGTGATCGTAGACGATTTGCAAAAAAACATCAAATTTTGACCCGAGTTCGTCGGGTCAGCTAGTTTTTTTAATAATTAAATTTCATTGAAATTCGAGGTCTGAAACAAAATTCATTTCATATTTGGTAATATTTCGTTGGAAAATAACGCTTCTTTGATGCCTTTAAAGTGGCTTATATTTCCCCGTGCATGCCTGTTGAAAAAAAAAAACTACAAAATAAACTTGCACTTGGTATCACTTGCAGTTGCGTTAGTTTTTAAATAATCTTTTAAGCCACCTCTTGCGATTATATTTCCACCAATTGACTTTCACTTGCTTTTGATTGAATTTTGTTTCGTTTCTGCTGCTCCCATCATTTTCGATTTTTTTCATATCCGTTTGGAAATGAGTATGTGATGAGCATGTAAAATTGCTTCATTTTGCAATTTTATTAACGCAAAAAAAAAACAAGGGCACGAGCATGAACATGAGTATGAGCGGCTTTAATTTTAATCAACCACTCACTTATAAGGCGGAAATTAATTTTTTTTTCTTTTGCATTTTACCCGGATATGTAGAGTATGTAACTGCGATAAAAATCCCATGAATAAAATTCAAGAATATTAACGGAAGAAGAAGAAGAATTATACGATGACCATAAACCGCAAGAGTTAAAGGTTCACCGCTGCTTACATTGCAATATGCGAGAGAGAGAGAGTGAGAGAGCTTTAACAACGCCATATACATACACAGTTTACATTGTACATACACAGGCAGCAGGATTTAAGGCATTCACACATACGAGTAGATATTGTTGTTCTACTAGACTCTTATTGCTAGTGGTTGTAATGGCAGAATATTCATAGGAATTGAACTCTAGGTCAAAAGGCGTATTAATACCGTAATTTTTCATTTTTCTTTAGAGGTTAACAATACAGTGGTGTTAGGAAATCTATTGTAATGAAAATGAAAAATCAAGATACAAGTGCTTTGCTTCTACCTCGCTTAACATTAAAATTCAAAAACAAAGCAATGCAGTGAACAAACCTGTTTACAAATTATCGTATTGCTTAATACAACAACAAACAGCAGCATAAAAAAGTGGTAAACAACTAAACAAAAATACAACAACCAACACTACAAGAATTAATGTAAACATTGTTGTTTACATTTATAAAGATTTCGAGAAGGCGAAGTCAGGAACATCTGCATTCTAGAACATTCGTCAGACTGTTTACCTTATCATATAAAGAGCAAGGCAAACCAGGCGAAAGAGTTAGTGAAGTTTAAACAGTCTTGTGGTAAGACGCGGTGCGTTTGAAGAGAGTAATCGTAGTTTGAAGATCTCCGTTATAAAGATCTGTCGGATAATTGTCTAGGATTTGTTCTTGTTTATGCAAAAGAATGCAAAGAGAAATAAAAAACTAAGCAATTGTTGTTGTTTAAATGAAGTTGTGAACAGTGGCACACAGAATTGTACCAACAATAAAGAATTCTAATTAAAAACAAAACACAAATTTATTTTTATTTTATTTACAATCTACGAGCTCATATTTTAACATTTTCAAGAAGTAAAAACGCACCAACTCTCATGACTAAACTATCTTTCACTGAATATTTCTAAACCTTGTAGCCTGGTAGCATTGTAGCATTGAATCATCGAGTTAAAGTCTCTTCTATTGGCAGGATTAATGAACCGATCAAATGGACTTCAAAAAGCTTTTGTAAATTCTTTGGGGTGCAGAGTAAGGTTCTTTTCTATATTTTTTAAACGAAAGGGGAATAGGAAAGCACGCCTTTTGGTTTCGAATTGTTTTAGTGCTAGAAATTTGCCCACTTCTAAAGCTTTCTGTGCAATTTATAAGAAAGAAAGCAAGATAAATCATGTCTCTCTGTGTATTCGGTTTAAATAAGTAAGTATTTATTGGGATTTTTTCTCAATCATAATGACATTAATATGCCTTGTATGTGAGGGGATTAATAAGAGCGGTAGAAATAAATGATTTCGTGTTATATGTTTAACATATCCTACAAGACTTTACCAGAACTTTAAACGTAAAAAAAACAAAAATAAAAATTCTTATGAAAGGATTAATATTATCGCTGGAACAGAACAAGTCGAAGGTCGAATAAGGTCCAGAGATAGGTTTTTAATAATTTTAGTTATTACAATTATATCCTCGAAAATTTTTTCGAGGCGCCGATCTTTCATGGATCATTGAGGAGTTCTGCTCCACCGCTAAGCTCACTTGGCCTTAGATGCATAGAAGTCGGGCCAACCAGCTACTTGGGCTTGTTCGTAACGTCATATCGATCACAGTGGTCATGTTTACAGGCCATTGTGTAATAGTAAGACACGCGAAAATAATGTAGCTGCCATCCAACGAGTTCTGCCATGGGTACAGATCCGCTGATGAAGAGGAGGCTATTATTCACTTTCTTTCTCAATGCCCATATTTTGCGAAGTTCTCCAATCTTTGTCATCTTAACGGAACTATTATCCATTGATGTCAAGGCTCGTTTATCCAACTTTCGGGCTGGTTTTTAACTCGGTTTTATCGCGCTTTAAATATGTAGCCCTTGCGCTTACATACATACATAATCGATCATTACAACCCTTCAGCTAGGATTATGACCTAGCTTCTCACACCTCTTATGTTGTGTGCGTTAATTTTATACATGAGTGGCGGGACTTATAGTTTAAAGATGACTCCGAACGACAGATTTTTGAGAAGCTTTTCTAGACCATTTTATCTACTCTCAAAGTTTTTGCCAGAAATCTACTGAGAGGAAGTCACCGAAAAAATATTTTCATATTTTCGTTTTGTATCTGACCGGGGATTTGAACTCGGGCCTTACGTATAATAAGCCAACACACTACCTATTACACTACGGCGATTGCCCTTGCGCTTACCAACTTCTACGCTGGTCTGGAGAAACCAGGGCCGCTATGAGCGCTTAAGTGAGCTATTGTTTTAAAAGCTACCACTATAACTTACTTACCTACTACACCATAACTAATGCAGAACTAATAAAATCTTTCCCTTTCCAAGCCTTACTCAACACTTTTCAAGATCCGTAACTTATATTGCATTTCACCACATAATTTCCGTTTATCTGCAGCTGCAATATGAGCAGTGCAGTGCAGTTGACATTGTGGTTATGGGGGGGTGTGGTTGTTTTTTTGCACATTATCAATGGAAAATTAATTAGTTTTTCAATTTCAATTGCTCTTCACAGCCCAACAATACCATGTAAAGTGAACATCATCATCGCCAGCAACAGCTGCTGCTGTTCAAAATTATTGTTGATTTGTTTTCCCATTAAATATTAAAATTAAATTCCATATTCCATATTTAATTTGTTTCAGAGCAATTAAAATTTAATTGAGAATTGTGAATTCGTAATGTGTTGTTGATTTCATTTTTGGGTCAACTCACCAATGGCCAATGCCAACCAAAATACCGAAATTAATGGAAATCAAGTGGTTTAACACTTACCTATAAAGAGAGAGAGAGAGAGAGAGAACAAATAATAGAAAAAATATATTAAAAATGTTTAAAAAACAAACAAATAATGTGTGAATGTATGTACATATGTATGTGTATATGTATGTTAGAAAACTTAAATGAAATTTTATTAAAATTTTTAAACAAACATTTTTTTTGACAAAAACCGCAATTATCAAACAAAAAATTGATTTGAAATTGATTTCATCATTTCATATTGTGTTCGTATAAATTTAAAAAGCGGAAATGCTTCCCAAATGTGGGTGTGTTTTTATAAAATATTGTTCAAACAATCGCAAGTTTTTGACGTTTACTTATGTTTCTGGCCCGTGACAAGGGGAAAGCTAAGAACTGTGATAACACAATGGACCCTATGTGGCCTAAGTGTGTCAACTCTCAACTCATTCAACTCTCTTAGATGAACAGGCGCTCTATCTACTAAACTATCTTTCTAACCATACATCAATTTACTGTAAAAAATTTTTTTCTTTTTTTGGGGTCAACAACAAATTCAGAAAACTTTGGGTACCCAGTTTTGAATGGAATAAATAGATAGACAGTTTTGATTGGATAGAAGATAATAAGGGTAGAAGGGGTATGGCGATAAATAGCGGCCATATTGCCATCTTCTAAAGTAATCAATTGGTCTTGCAACATGTAATCGCGAAAAATTATAACATTTTACAACGACTACTAGCGTGTTAGTATTTTCCACTCATATCCCATCATACTTACGGAATTCTGGTCGAATTTCTGCACTTCAATCCCAGTTAATACTAAGCATTTGTTAGTCATACATAATACATACCTAATTGGTTATTGCAATCCTTGAGTTAGGATTACAACCTAGCCTCTCACACCATATATGCTGTGTGTGATAATTTTTATATACAGTAAAACACCGCTTAATACGGGGGATACATTCCAATAAGTTACAGCGTTAAACGAGGCAACTTTACACGTACGCATGTAAATACATAGCGACTTTGGAAAATGCATTTGGAAAAGACATACACTGAATAAATTTCCAAAAAAAAAAAAGTTTATTTATTACTTATAAAATGATAAAACAAAAATCAAAATTATTGTTTTAAAATAGAAAATTAAAAATTGTAGTGGGTGTTGACTCACTTATGGCGCTCAGTGTATGTGTAGTATTATACATCGTTCCTATATAGTAATCCGCTATTGGCTAGTGCATGGCCGTTTCATTTGCACACATATACAACAAGTATCAATACAGTGTGCGATTTAGGGGTATCCCAATACTACCGCGTAGTACTGAAACAGTGTTAAGCGAAGCAGCGTTAAGCGGGGTCTTACTGTATAAGTGTCAATTCCAAACGACAGATATTTAAGAATCTTTACCTAGAAATTGTATTTACTCTCAGAGTTTTTACCAGAAATCTCAGCAGATTTCCACCAAAGAAATACTTTTTCGAGATGTCTAACCTAGGATCTGAACCGAGGACTTACGTTTTATAAGCTAACACACTGCCTACTAGACTACGGCGACAAGAAGCATTTGCTGGTTACCATTGTTATTTGCCTGCTTCGTATTTAACGAAAAATGAGTCAGCTTGTCTTGATAAATTCCAAATATTAAATCCTTAAGATTTGAATTCCTAGAAACAATATTTGCGCCTCGTAGTCAGATTTTTTATACAACCGCTTAGTCTATACACACAACTCCAAGATACAGACAGATACAGTTCGGGTATTAGTTATTTGGCTGATGTAAATGTATATAAGGATTCTTGGACAGTTCATTGTCTTCCCAGCCGAGTTCTATGGTATTAATTGGACAGGGGATTGCTCCGCAATAAGGCTTCTTGAACACTTCATTGTCTTCCCAGCCGAGTTCTATTGTATCAATTTTTAACGTTTAAACGTTTCGTTTTCTTATTAAATTTTAAGAAAATCATTAAATTTCATGGAGTACATGCACAAGCAATAAAATATTTAAGCATCCTTGCATTCTGCATTTATTTTGCAAACGAATCATTCGAAACGAAGTATTCGAAATATTTCTCTGCTTACTTGCAAACAAACTATGCAGACCAGAACCACTAAAACCTCTACAAAAAGAAAAAATATGCGTTTGTTGGATTTGGAAAAACTTGGAATTTTTTATTCTCCCCTTTTATTTTTGCTTTTTTCGAATATTTGCTATGGCGCCAAAAAAAAAAAAACACAAAAAATTTGTTAAAAATACACAAACAAAGAACGAGTTTATTTGGAGAATATTTTCATTGATGGAAGTGAAATTGATGGCGACTGGAAAGTTATTTGCAAATAAATTGAATTCGAATATTCTCTCACATTCATATTGGATTGTGATTATAATTTCATTGGAGTCTACTTCTAAACTTTAAGTTTTTATTACCAAAAACAAGCAATTTTTAATTCATTTCCATCCTTCCCTTACGTAATAATTGTAAGTGTTGTACCTACAGTTGCTTTCCTACAAACTATTTGCCTCTTTTGCTTTTTTTGTTTTTGTTCGATTTCAAACCGCCACATAAATGTGGCATCAGGAAACTTTTTCTTCCTTTTTTTATTGAATTGAAGTTGAATTATTTTTTATTTTTATCGGAAGTATGAAAAACAAAAAAAAAAATAATTTCCAGCAATTCTTGTCAGCCATAACAGACTGTGAGAGGAGGGAGGTTAAAGAAAAATTGATTTTCAGTAACATTTTCCATTTGGTCAATGGTAGAGGAGGAAAAGTGGAAGTGGTTTAGGATTTTTTTTTTGTGGTTACAAGTTATGAAGTCAAAGCAACTGCATTAAAATGATTTGTTACATTGTGTATAAAAAGGAACATACATACATACATAATTGGCCATTACAACCCTTCGGTCAGGATTATTGACCTAGTTTCTCACACCACTTATGTTGTGTGCGTTAATTTTATACATGAGTGGCGGGACCTACAGTTTAAAGTCGGCTCCGAACGACAGATTTTTGAGAAGCTTTTCATGGCAATTTTTACTCTCAGAGTCTTTGCCAGATATCTGCTGAGAGGAAGTCGCCGAAGAAATATTTTTCGTTTTGATGTCTGACCTGGGATACGAACCCTGGCCTTTTGTCTAATAAGCCAACACACTACCCACTAGACCAAGGCGTATAAAAAGGAAACTTAAATTAAATAGGTTTTGTTCCAATAAATACAAGGATATCCGGTCAAAGACTGAAATTTAGTGGAAAAAAGTTTTTTTGATTTAAACTCTGCAGCAAAAGGCCTTCTGTATATTAAAAATATTTTTACGAGATTTAAAAATTTAGATACTGATGTTTTGCTTTCAAATCTTTTAACATTAAAATTATAAACAAAAGCCAAAAAAACAAAACAATGCAGTAAACAAACCTGTTTACAAATTATCATAAAGATTAATATGACAACAAACACCAGCATAAAAAAATGGTAAACAACTTACTTATATAGAGATTTCGAGAAAGCGAAATCATGAACATGTAGTCGCCTTAGTCTCATAGGTAGTGTGTTGGCTTATTAGACGTAAAACCCAGGTAAAAAATGATAATCAAGTAAACTAAAATACAGCAACAAACACTAGCATAAAAAATGGTAAACAAATAAACAAAAACAACAACAAACTCTGCTAGAATAAACGTAAAGAACGACGTTTACATTTATGGAGATTTCAAGAAGGCCAAGTACGAACATTCGCCTCAAGAACATCCATCAGATTGTTTACTCTGCCATAAAAAAAGACAAGGCAAATCAGGCGACAGAGTGAGTAAAGTTCAGTCAGTGTTGTGTAAAGACCCTGTGTATTTGAAAAGAGTGATCGTGGTTTGTAGATCGCCGTTACAAAGATCTGTCGAATAATTGTCCAGTAATTGTTAAGTTATTAACAGTGGCACACAGAATTGAGTGAATAAAAAAAAGAATTTTGTTTAAAAGTAATCATAAATTTATTTTTATTTGATTTGCAAGCAACGAACTCATATTTTAAATGTTTTTAAAAGGAAAAACGTAACAGTATTGTATTTTATTACGAAATAATTTTGTAATTTTATTAATACAAATTTCGAACAAATCATATTCAAATATGATAGAAGACACGACATTTCATATGGCTTTTCGAAGCTTAAGAATTAAAAAGTGTTTTAGGCCCCTTAAGGACCTTTAAGTATTTTTGTGCAATAAACGTCATAGAAAACAAAATTCTCAAAATTTGTCGTTCGGAGTCGACCTTTAGATCCTGCCGTCTCAAAAAAAAAAAAAAGTGTGTCGTTTGGAGATGACTTTAAACTGTACGCCCCACCATAAATAGGTAATAATCACATACTTAACAAGGGTGGTGTGAAAAGTTAGTTAAGTAATCCTAACTAAGTGGTTGTGAGCGTAAGCGTACTACACAGTAAGGAGAGTGCCCGAAATAATTTGACAATATTTAGCAAAAATGGTTCTTCGGCGATTTCCTCTCATCAATCTTCTGTTAAAAACTCTGCAAAAGCAAAACAAGGAAGTAAACAAGCTAGTTTACAACATATCGTACTGCTTAATATAACAACAAACACCAGCATAAAAAAGAATTGTAAACAAGTTAACAGAAATACACAAACGACACTACAGGAATAAATGTAAACAAAGTGAATATTGCCATGAAAAGCTTCTCAAAAAAATCTGTCGTTCGGTGCCCCCTTTAGACTGTGGGTCCCATCACTCATATATTAAATTAACACACACAGCTAAGGGTTTGAAAACATAGGTCCTAATTCTGACTATAAACTTGTATTGATCAATTAAGCATGTTAAATGAGACTAACACGCTCTTTACAATCAGATTATGAAGTTACATTCGAAAGAGACGGAAAGTTACCCCCTCTTACCCAGTAAATTATTCTCGAATTTATTGCTGGAATAATATTTTTTTATTCATTTAGTTACATGGTGTGGTTAAATAAAAATACTTTCGAAATACTTTCTTTAATTCATCGGTGATTTATTCTTCTGTCAGCTATTTTGTTTGTTGTTGGCTTTCATTTGAATACTTTTTTTTTTTTGAAGTTGTGTGCGTTTACAAACGAAAAAGTAAAGAAAGAAACTCCAATAAAAAAAACAAAGTCTTAAAAACTAAAAACTTTTCCTTGTTTCCAGTTTGCTTCTCAGTGAAATGAATGAATTTAATTTCAAATGCCACTCATGCTCAATTGAATACAAAACCAAACAAAATGCCAGGCAACCAAACAGCTACTACTCGTATTGCCGTGTACTTTTCATTATTATTTTGCAAACTGAAAACAAGACATACAAAAACAAATTTCAAAATGAATTTGACAGTGAATGAATGAATGAATGAATGGAAGAAAGGAAAATGTGAAACTTTAACAGGGAAATTCAATACAAATGGACTGGAGAGAATAAAATAAGGAAACACCATTTGCTGGATATAATGAAGAATATTCAAGGAATTGTTGGCTTATACACAGTGAACGTCAAAAGAAACTGTACATTAAAAAACAATACATACTGATACGAAAAATTTGAAAATTTACATCGCTTAAGAATAAAATTATAAACAAAAGCTACAAAAACAAAACAAGGCAGTAAAAAAACCTGTTTACAACATATCGTAGCGGTTAATATAACAACAAACACCAGCATAAAAAAGAATTGTAAACAAGTAAACATAAATACACAAATACCAATACAAGAGTAAATGTAAACAAAATACACAAACAACGATGTTTACATTTATAGAAATTTCGGGAAGGCGAGGTCAAAAACATTTATCAGGCTGTTTACCCTGCCATATAAAAGCCAAAGCAGATCAGGCGACTGAGTTAGTGAAGTTCAGTCAGTCTTGTGCGAAGACGCAGAGTGTTTGGAAAAAGTAATCGTGGTTTGAAGATCTCTGTCACTAGGTAGATATGTAGAAGTTGCTGCCCATCCAGGAAAAATTATTAAATGGATTCACTTAAGCCGCATTGTGCCCATTGTGCTACCATAGTTATTCACTATCACCTAGTCTCGCAACCACTCAGAGCTCCTAATGAAGCGATTCAGGCTGCCAATGTCAATTCTCGACAGTTCCTTCAGATCATCCATGTAGTAAGTACTCAAATAATTTCTTCTTCTTTGGCAAAGAGCCGGGCATGTACCCAGTAGATGAGAGATAGCCTCCTTTTCTTCCTCACCTCTGCAGCTTCTGCAGAAGTCGTTAGCTAGGTATCCGAGACCAAGGCACCTCGCATGCGTGCTATATAAATAACCGACAACTACACTGAGCGCGCCTCTTTGGAGTTTAAAAAGACTCATTGTGCGCCCCTCATCCAGCCTTAGTCAGATTTTACGCGCCGTTCTACTCGTATCCGAAGCTGCCCACCTGTCGTTTACGGAATCGACGATCGCATTATCAATTATGAGGTTGCAGGTCCTCATAGGCTTGCCCAAATTCGAAAACTCATCGGGGAATTCGATGGTGGTAACCCGCCTGGTAAGCTCATCAGCTCTGCAGTTACCCGGGTTACCACTGTGCATTGGTACCCATACGATATAGATGTCATATCGTTCCGCTATCCTGTCGAGATGCCTGCGACAGCCGTAAACCATCTTGGAGTTCATTGTGTTAGAACTTAGAGCCTTGATAGCCGCCTGGCTATCCGAAAGTATTGTAACGTTCTGCTTGGAGATCCTTCCATCCCTAATAATCCTAGCCGCAGCCTGAAAGCCACTGCAGTGGTCTGGCAGTCAGTTACTAAGGCCTGTCAAATAGTTATCTAGTAATTGTTATTGCTTATTCAAAGGATATAAATAGAGAAATAACAAGAAAGGGCAATTGTTGTTGTTTACATCAAGTTGTGAACAGTGGCGCAAAGAATTGGGCGAATAATAAAGAATAATAATTTTATTTGCAATCAAAGAGCTTGTATTTTAAACGTTTTTAAAATGTAAAAACGTAAGTATGCATTAATAAATTACCATCAATTTTATTTTAAAATGATTTCCTTGGAAGTTTTTAAAATTGAAACATAAAAAATTTTAAAAAAAGTTTTCTGGCACTCACCTTAAGTATTTAAAGTTAGGTTTGCTAATTGTTAGAGATTTATCCATGGTGTACAGTTTCTTTTGACGCTCACTGTAAAGGTGTTTAATATTGTATAGGGTCCCTTAAAAATTTTTAAACCATAATTTTCAATATCTTTCAAGCAAAGAGAATTTAAAATGAAAACTTTTTTCAGAAAAAGAAAAAAGAAATCTACTGAAATCTATTAAGGGAAATGGTGTACATTTACGAAAGACCCGAAAAAAACAATAGAATTTGTTATCTTAACAATAATCCAGCAATTGTATTTGAACCCCATTGTTCTATATTTTCTATTGCCATTGTTAGCAGCATTATGTTGTAGTTGTTGTCGGAATTGAGTTGAGTTGAGTTGTGTTGGTTATTTTGCAAGACAACAAAAGTGTAAAACTTGATCCTGGCAAAAGTGTTAAAATTACAGAAGACAAACAAATTTATTCTGACACAGAAAGAAAAAACGGAAAAAACCATGAGAAACATACAGAAAAAAAAGAAAACCTAAAACGAAATGGAACAGAAATATCGAAATACCAGACAAGACAAAACCAAACCAGACCAAACCATACCAGACCTAACCAAACCAACAAATATTCAAAAAGACATGGAGAACTCCCAGAGCTCCGTCTCACCCTTATACAGTTTGGCAAACGGAATCAGTAAATGGAGTAGAAGTTCTCCAAACGATTCAAAATAAAAACAACGAAAGTTTGTTTTTGTTTTTTTACAAAAAACCAAGAAAAGAGGCAACAAACAAAAAAAAAAAAAATGCAGAAAAGAATTCTGAGAGAGAAAAAAAATTTGTAGTTTTAGTTGAATGAATCGAATGTTTGGTTGTAAAATCTATGCTGACTATGCCTGGCCTGGCTAATTGAATGAAAAAGGGGCATTACAAGCACTTTTTTTGGTTTTTTTCTTTTTTGCCTTTTGTTTCAGGTTTTGCTGAAATTCTTCTTAAAAGCTTAACTACGGAGTATTTTTTTTCAAATATTTTTCCCTTTGAACTTCTATTGAAAAACAAATTCTATTAGAAAAAATTCTGAAAAGAAAAAACAAATAAAAAATGGGAAGCCGAAATAAAAACACGACAAAATAATTGAAGCAAAAATTCACACACACAAGTGCTAGAGTGCTAGAGAATAAAACCAAACCGGGAAACAAAAAAATTTAAAACAAATTTGAATTTTTCTTTAACACCCATTCATTCAATTGAAAAGTGCATAGAATTTATAGGCAAGCAAGTCTCTTATGTACAGGAACAGCGACTAGAATGGTCGCATTTTCAGAAGGGTTTTGAAATCATTGGAATTTGTCATGCATTTACTTAAAGTTTTAGGTAGACTTTTTCAAAAAGGCCTAAAGCCTTTTGGTATTAATTCATAGGAGACCAAAAAAAACATGTCTAAGTGGACGTTTCATATACTGTTACGTTTTGACCATTGAAAAACATTTAAAACATGAGTTTGTAGATTGCAAATAAAATAAAAAAAAATTCGTAATTAATTCGCAGAAGTCTACTTACCAGTGTTTATAACTTAATGTAAACAACAACAATTGCTCTCCTTTGTTATTACTTTCTTTGCACCCTTTGCATAAACAATAACAATTACAAACATACATGCAAGGTTGGCCATTATTACCCCTTTAGTCAGGATTACGGTCTAGCTTCTCACACCACTGATGCAGTGTGCGTTGATTTTATACGGACTTCAAAAACTATATCAATTACTAGACAATTATTCAACAGACCTTTGTAACGAAGATCTTCAAACCAAGATTACTCTCTTCAAACGCACCGTGTCTTCATACAAGACTGACTGAAGTTTTATTGACTCAATTACCTCGTTTGCCTTGCCTTTTATATGGCACTGCCTCTTCACAAAAGATTGACTGAACTTTTACTGACTCAGTTACCTGCTATGCGTTGTCGTTTATATGGCACTGCGTCTTCACACAAGATTGACTGAAATTTTACTGACTCATTTACATGGTTTGCTTTGCCTTTAATATGGCTTTGCGCTTTCACACAAGACTGACTGAACTTTGACTCAGTTACTTGCTTTACCTTGCCTTTAAATTGGCACTACGTCTTTAAACAAGACTGACTAAAATTTTACTGACTCAATTACATAGTTTGCCTTGCCTTTTCTATGGCGGAGTAAACAGTCTTATGAATGTTCTTGAAGGCGAATGTACGTGTCTTCGCCTTTTCACAATCTCTATAAATGTAAACAACGTTGTTTACAGGTAACTGAGTTAGTAAAAATTGTTTACATTTATTATTGTAGTGTTGTTTGTGTATTTTTGTTTACTTGTTTATAATTTTTTTTTATGCTGATGTTTGTTGTTGTATTAAGCAGTATGATAATTTGTAAGCAGGTTTGTTTACTACATTGTTTTGTCTTTTTAGCTATTGTTTATAAGCGATGTAAAAGCAAGACACAAGTATCTAGAATTTTCATTTTCTCAACAGGACAGGGGTTCATCTGCAGGGTCACTAACATGCATACATAACCTCTAAATTTTACTTAAACGTCCTTGTTGTATTCATACAAGCAATTGTATCGTTGTATTGAGTGCATTGTTGGACGATTATACAACAGTGTATGCTTGTTAATAATAATTTTCATGTAAAAATCCGATACATTTATACAAAATTTTTTTCATATGTTTTTCAAAAGTTGTATTGGTTTCATGTTATCAAATTGTGTGAATGAAAAAAAAAATACATTTGAAATACGAAATACACATAGTATGGAGCGTTCAACAACAACCAAGTGTATTCCATACAACCTATACGATACGAAGTTGTATGAATTGCCCAAATAATGTATACAGTGTTGTAATTTTCGTACGTGTTGAACATATAAGTTTTGTGTCTCATAGACTGTAGTCTACAGAATAGGAATCCAACTAGCCCAGCTATATGGATTTCGTCATTGATTCTAAAAAGAATCCAGTACCTACAGTTCTACGAGAATAAATGTTTTAGAAATATTTGAAGCAAAACTTATTGAACTAAAATTCCAGTAAATGCTATCAGCAAAGTTCTGGAATGCTTCTGGTGAATACAGTCATAGTAAAAACATCGATGATCGGGAAAATCTAAAGTGGAGAAACTTTTTTAAAATTCGTTTGGAAATGGATCCATGGAAACAATTTATAAATTTTTTTTTTATGAAACCAACACTCAGGGTATGACCCCTACTCATACAGTGCATTGTGCCGGTTTTTAAGGAAAGGTAGTAAGAGAGAGGGGAAGATGTGAACGGTAAGGAAACGAGTTCCTGCTGGTGACTATAAAATAGCCAGCGCCATTTTATTTCACCATTAGACAGTCTACAGCAATCGTCCCCAAAAAGTCCGCAGTTTCGCACACCTCTTATGTTGTGTGTATTAATTTTATGCAGAAGTGGCGGAACCTACAGTTTAATGACGACTCCGAACGACAGATTTTTGAGAAACAAGAAGAAAAAGTGAAGAAATCGCCGTAGAAATAATTTTTGTATTTTGATTTGATGTTTGGCCTGGGACTCGAACCCTGGCTTTACGTCTAATAAGCCAGCACACTACTTACTACATCACGGCGACCCCCAATTAATTTAGAGGCAGGGGCTACAAATGACTCTAACGAATAAAATTCGAAATTCTAACGTTTCCTTCCAATCATACAGGCACGCACATACATGTTCGGAGAAAAAGTTTTTTGCTAAAACAGCAAAAAAAAACGAAGAAAAAAGTGACACAAAATGTGGCATAAGTTTTTGCCAACGTAATTGAAAATGAAAATTTCTCTTAGTCAAGTCGACAAACACACGAGAAAAAAAGAATGAAAAACTTAAAAGGTTGAAATGCATACAAAAAAAGAAAAGAAACAGAAAAGAAAAACTTGCTAAAAATAAAACTTGTTGGTAACATAGGAGATGTTAACCTTTTTATTCCCATTTTTTTTGGGGTAAAGCCTGAGCAATAAAAATTGGCCAAAACTACCAAGTAAAAGCAACAACTTTGTTTCAGCAAAAAAAAACGAGGAAAATTGGTAAAACTTACGAGTAGAAGAAATGAAAGAAAGAGAGAGAGAGAAAGAAAGAAAGAGAAAGAAACTTTAATAAAATGACCAAATATTCTGAAACTTATTTTTTGTTTGTCTTAAAACCGAGTGTTTGTTTCTGTTGTTTGTTAGAATGGCAGCCTATTAGGATGTGACTGACTGACTGACTGACTGGCTTGGCCAACTGTAAGCTGAATGAAGTAATTTCATCGAGTATCGTACATAGTAAGTATTGTACTCCATGCCACTATATATGTTTGTAGTACTTCAGTGAGAAAAGTAATCACTAAAGTTTTCTCTCTAATGCAACATCAACAACTCAGTTTCATTGGGTATTTTTTCTCTTTCTTTTTCCCTGGCATACAATTTCTTGTTGAATGTTTCTGTTTCTAGAAGTTGTAGGTCTTTTTTCCAAAAGTTTCTAGTTTAGCTTGAGTTGCCTGCTTTAATAACGATGTTGTTCGAAGAAAAGAAACACGTTATCCAGAGACAGAGAAGGGGTGGGCAAAGGATAAAAGGGAAATTCTATTTAATATTGTAAATGCTTTTGTCGTTACAGATTTCATTTCTTTAGCAATAGTTTCCTCTTTCGAAAAGGTTACAAGTACCAAAAACAAAAAAGAAACGAAACTAAATGTGTTTTCAATTGCTTGGTTAGGGGCATAAGTTATTTCTTGCATTGTATTGAAATGCTTGTCTATCTTATATTAAATAGAAATGATTTTTTCTCTTTATTTTTATTGCAGTTGTTTTTTTTTTCGTGTTATGCTTTATAAAATCTTAATTATGCAAAAATTTTATTTGAAACTTGAATGGAAGTTTTTTTTCCATAAGATTTCTTACAAATTTGTCTTGTTTTTCTCTTTTTTTCTTTCTTTCATTCTTTTTTTACTTTTTGTTTTCATATAATAAGGTATTGTTAGCAACAAACTAAACTATGGTCCTTTCTTCTTTGAATTTTTAAAACAAAGTAAGCAAATATACACAGCAAAATATAGTTTTAACTTAACGACAGATTTTGGTTTGAGTCTCTGCTAGAAGCTGTTATATAAACGGCGTATTGCTCTTAGCAATTAAAAGCCAATATAAGCAGATATCGGGACAAAGAGAACATGATAGAAATGTGAGCGTATTTTTGAGAGGCATGTGTATAACCCAGAGGAAAATTATTAGTAAGATTTTCAAGTGTAACCTAATAAGGTGTTTATATAGTTGAAGATGGAAAATGTAGTATTCCAAACCCCTAAAGACTGCATATTTACATACATAACATAATTGGCCATTACAACCCTTCAGTCAGGATTACGACCTAGCTTCTCACACCACTTATGTTGTGTGCGTTAATTTTATACATGAGTGGCGGGACCAACAGTTTAAAGTCGACTCCGAACGACATATTTTTGAGAAGCTTTTCATGGCAATTTTTACTCTCAGAGTCTTTGCCAGAAATCTGCTGAGAGGAAGTCGCCGAAAAAATATTTTTCGTTTTGATGTCTGACCTGGGATACGAACCCGGGCCTTTCGTCTAATAAGCCAACACACTACTCATTAGACCACGGCGACTTCAAGACTGCATATTTAACTTGACAAATATTCTTCCAAAAAATGGTGATCATTTCTCATTATTATTAGCGAATCTCATTAGAAAATAGTGAATCCTACTGTAATTTTTCTTTGGGTGTATAATTCATATACACAAAAATTTCCAAAAGCTGCGACGAGAACCTGCTTCATTGAAATCTGACAAGCAACTAGAAGTAGTTCTACACTCTTTTTAATGAACATTTTTGATCTTCGTGTCCTATGCGTGTAAAAAGACGAAGATGATCTTCCCCTGAGGGGCGTTGGTGCTGAAATTTTTCTTTAATTAAAATATTGTTACGAAAATGAAAAACCCATATACTAATGGTTTTAATTTTACATCACTTAACATTAAAATTATAAATAAAAGCTACAAAAACCAAACAATATAGTAAACAAACCTCTTTACAAAGTATCGTAGTGCTTAATATAACAACAAACATCAGCATAAGAAATGGTAAACAAGTAAACAAAAATATACAAACACCAAAACAAGAATAATCAATACATCAATACAATCAATACATTTATAGAGATTGCGAGAAGGCGAAGTCATAAGCATTCACCTTCAGGAACAGTCATCAGACTGTTAACCTGCCATATAAAATGCAAAGCAAAGCAAAGCAGGTGACTGATTCAATGAAGTTCAGTCAGTTTTGTGTGAAGACGCGGTGTTTTTGAAGAACACATGAAATCCTTGCCAAGTGTCTCTCGACTGATGACATTCTGTGCGCCATATGTCTGACAGAAAATGCTATGAATATGGCGGAATAATTGAACATCGTAGCGAGGAGGCAAGAATTAGGATTGGGTTATGTGCCATTAATTCAATAAGGGTGTGATGAAATCATTCATCATTTTGACAAAAGTTTCCGAAGTTTTTTGCTTTTCGCTTAAGGTACATGATGGTGTGTTTGATCTGAAACCTACGGATAGGTCCAATTGTAGTTAGAAGAGGTGCAACTATAACTGGAAACGAAATCATTAGGATCATCATCTGGAAGAAGTCAATTAAATTAAGTCTGAAATGGTACAATATTAGACTGGAGGTAAGAGGTACAAGTCTATCAGATAACTGTGCATAATAATTGATGATCATCTTTACTTTAAGTGTACCACACTATGACTTGTCAAAGACGTTCTGAACATTCATTACAGACAGAGTCCAACCTGTTGTTGACTTTGCTCAGTTTTTCACTGAAGGGCCACAACCTGAATGGAACTTTGGATGGTAGAAAGGGGTTTCAAGTCGATAGGCATAGGTTAAGGTTAAGGGATCACTGTAGATGGATCTTCGCGTCTTTCAAATTACTATTGGAATATAAGCACACTTCCTGGGTCAACGTTTAGCACGGTTATTGGGGTCATTGCCGGGCATAATCTGCTGTAATATCTTGCGAAATGTATTCACCGTGGACACAAAGTAAGCAAACTTTTCAGAAGCTATAAAGACGAGAAAGGAAACAGTTCTTCATCTTTTGAATACACAATGACAGCACGACATCGAAGAAGAATAATCACCCTAATATTTACTGTGTAGAACATGGATAAACGCATTAAGAGTTCAAATTACTTCATATGAAGTTTAAAATTGCTACGGCATTATCACTATTGGTCTCATGTGGTTTAAAATGATTATTCTAACTTATTAGGTGACCAAACCTCACTACCTACTTCAACTTCAACAGCGGCATTGACTCTGTTTGCAGTAAGGCAATAAAAACTATTGAACCTAATATTACATATTACAAATCGCAAGTCAAACGCAACTTTTAGTGCCTGCAGTGTGTAGGGTGTGAAATAAATGATTTTTGTTTCTTAATTTTCTTCTTATTTTTTTGTAATCCAAAGCATTAATTCAATCGATTTGTAATGAATAAATAATGTGCAGTACAATAATTAATGAACTAAAGAGTTTGGAAGTAGGGGAAGGTAAAAGGGAAATTTAACAATTAGAAGAATTTACGACTACAATTAAAAAAACCCAAAGGAAAAAAGGGAAGAAAACAAATGCTTGAATCAAGTCAGGGATACTTAAGAGCAAACGAATTTTCTTTTGAGTGAACGTGTAAATTTTTTAAACTTAACAAATTGGCGTGTAGGGGATTACAATATTGTTATGAGTTTAACTTTTTAAAAGCGTTTAAATATGAATTCGTTAATTTCAAACAAAGTAGAAACAAATATGTGCCTAATTTCAATTAAACTCTTTATTGTCCGCACTTTCTTATACTATGTTCAGACAGTCACTATTATTGAGTTAATATTCGTTTATTTGTATACTATATTTTATGTGTTCAGACACATAATATACGCAATTTTTTTGGTTGTTTCAACAACATTGTTTTTATTGTGGTCGTGAAAATTAGTTCCAAAAAAAGTTTGTAAAAAAATGGAAACCAACTCAACGTTGGAGAAGGTCTTACTAGTGTGTAACAAAAATGCCGAGCTGTTGCGGTTAGTAGAACCAACTTTTGATTCCACAGTGCCTTCTCTCAGAAGGATGAGGAAGAAAAATTACGTAATTCTGAAAAGTTTGCAGAAAAGAAATCCCGCCATTTTTTGTCGGAAAATAGTAACATGCTCATTGAACATACTTAAGACAGAGTTGTATTTGGGATCTTTCGCAATATTATAACAATTTGTGTATTTATTGAGCAATAATTAATTGAAATTTATATGAAATATTGATCTCAATAATAACGTTTATTGCGATTTACGCAATTAAAGTGCATGTCTGATGATAGTATTATGTGCCACTGTTTCCAACTTTTACAACAATAACTTGTTTATTCTTTATTCTTATTACACAATTATTCGCTGTTCTTCTGTACTATTCTGCTCGCGTAAACACTGACAACTGTTCGGTCGATTTTGACAACTGCGATCTTCAAACCACGAATGTTTTCTTCACACGCAACTTCAATGTATGGGTTAATGAGGCTTATCGTTTTTATTGTTAAATGATACTACACTGTTTCCATTTTCATAGCAATGTTAAATATTACAATTGAAATATAAAAAATATTAATTTCCTATAGTAAATCATATAAAAACGATTAAATTCAAGAAGTTACATGTCAAGTAATCTCTTTCAAACAGTGATAATCAATCGTTGATAAAAAACAAGAAGATTACGCACAGAATATAAACAGATTTTTAGTTTAGTCTTAGAGTGTGTCAGAGATTAATGATTTACGATAAGGATATTCAAATTTCTTTGTAAATACATTCGTTTTGTGTCACAACAAAAATAAACAAACAACCATTTAGAATATGCACTTAACGACAAGACCAAAAATGGAACATTTATCCATCCATCCATCTATCTAGCAATGTATCCCCCATCCATCCATTTATCTCATCTATTTATACGTAACAAATGACCAGGAAAAATTGGAAGATAAAACCAAACTTTTGCTGTCACTCTAAAGAAACCACATCCAAACATGTTTCACTTTTTTCTTCTTCTTCTTCGATAAAATCTTTTTACGGAAACAAAAAATGAAAACAAAAAAAAACTACAAGAAAATGAAAGAACTTGGAAACAAGAAAATATATTTTGAAGTAGTAGAAGTAAAATATTTATGGAGAAATAAGATGTCTACGAAGGTCGTTTGGGGCCAGAAAGTGTTTAGGGTTTTTATATTTAACTTCTCTGTATGCATTTTATAGCTCGTAGATTGCAAATAAAAAATAAATTTCTGTTTAGTTTTAATAAAAATTCTTTATTATTCGCACAATTCTGTGTGCCACTGTTGACAACTTGATGTAAACAACAACAATTGCTTTACTTCGTTATTCCTTTGTTCATAGCCTTTGCATAAACAATAAAAATTACTAAACAATTATTTGGCAGATCTTTGTAACGGAAATTTTCAAACTACAATTACTTTCTTCAAGCGCATCGCGTCTTCACACAAGACAAACTGAACTTTTACTTACTTACCCGCCTGCTTTGCTTTGCCTTTTATATGTCAACGTAAACCATCTGAAGAATGTTATTGAAGGGGAATGTTTAATTATCGTTCCTTACCTTTATTATTGTATTGTTGTTTGTGAATTGTGTTTACCGGGTCAATTACCAACTGCTCCAGAGCTTATTTAGCGAGCATACATCGTTTGCATTTTGCGTTTACCTTCAAATCCTATGTTAGTTGAATTTTGTACGTGTACAGTCCCATGTCACGACGCAAGTTCGGCAGACCGAAACCAAATCGAACACCTCGAACTATATTGCACAGTCTTACAAACCGAGGCGATATTTTCAGCAGATCTTGCATTTCATCGACGTATTTAATATATACCCGTGGATACATTGCGAATTGAACTGTTTGTAGGACGACCATGGCGGTTGTAATATGGATGAAACGTGGGTACTTTGTACCCGAACAAAATGACCATTTTGAGAAATTAATTTTATAAGTTCTACTTTTGCTGAAAGCTGTATTCGACCGTGATTATTTGGCAAAATAGACTAGATAAGTGGCAACTAATTTCACGGATGTTGCTTCAACAAGCTGGCAGTTATCAATCACCAAAGTTTACAAGTCCCTGATGAAACACACGATAACAATAATACCTCTTAGGTATTACAAGAAGTCGCTGTTGAATAGCAGGTAATGTGCTAGCTTATTAGGCGGGAGGTTGGGTTTGTAACCCTGGATCAGACATCTCGAACAAAACGAAAAAAAATTTTTTTTGTAATCGAATGCATAGGCGTCAATTCTAACAGCATACAAGTCGACATACTGCACGAAGTTAATGCAGCGTGCAGAGATAAGCGGTATTGACAAAACACCTTAAACGACCTTTCTTTCCACACCAGTTATATTGTGTGTGCTAATTTTATACATGACTGGCTGTAGGTCAGTTTAAAGTCGACTCCGAAAAAAAGATTTTTTGGAAAACTTTTCACCCATTTAGTGTTGTAGTGTTGTTTGTTTATTTTTGTTTACTTGTTTACCATTTCTTTATGCTGGTATTTGTTGTTATATTAAGCAGTACGATAATTTGTAAGCAGATTTGTTTACTGCATTGTTTTGTTTTCGTAACTTTTGTTTATAATTTTAGATTTTTTTATTTTCGTAACAGTATCTAGGGCCACACAGTTTATACATTATAAATGACTAGAAGTCGCCGTGGTCTAGTGGGTAGTGTGTTGGCTTATTAGACGAAAGGCCCGGATTCGAATCCCAGGTCAGACATCAAAACGAAAAATATTTCTTCGGCGATTTCCTCTAAGCAGATTTCTGGCAAAGACTCTGAGAGTAAAAATTGCCATGAAAAGCTTCTCAAAAATCTGTCGTTCGGAGTCGACTTAAAAACTGTAGGTCCCGCCACTCATGTATAAAATTAACGCTTACAACATAAGTGGTGTGAGAAGCTAGGGCGTAATCCTGACTGAAGGGTTGTAATGGCCAATTATGTATGTATGTAAATGACTGGATATTGCTGTTCACTTGCAGAAGACATGAAAGGCAAAATGCATTCACAAGACTTAGGTCGTCTAAGCTATTCAGTTCCTATTTACTACAAATATAATCAGTACTGCTATCGGTTGTACAGACAAGAAACACCAAATTTTTTAAGATCTTTATTTATGAATTACTAGATTTCTCAGATAACCCACGTAATGAATTACATTTTTTTTTTCTAAACGTTTTTTGTTTTCTTTCTTAAAAACTATTCTGTTATTCTACCATCCTCACGCCCATCTAGTTGGAGGAGTGCAGCATAAAAACTGCAAAAAAAAGAAAGATTGGAAATAAAAATCCATTTGACAAATTTCTACACATGCAAAGTCATACACACACATATATGTTGTATACCAATACATGCATACATCACCCATATTCTCACATATAAATAGATCAACATCAAAGCTTTTGATTAATGTTTACTGGTAACTGTTGTTGGCATTCAAAGTTGATTGCTTATGTCCAGACAACCATTCCTTACATTTGTGGTGTCCTTCTTTCTTCTTTTATCTCTCTCCTTCTCCTTCTCTCCCTCTATTTCTTTGTTGTCTTTGACCCAGTAGTAGCTTTAAAATGGACAAACAAATGTTTTTCTAGATTTTTCTCTACTAATGGCCCTCATATGAGTACGACAACATACTCGCACTCGCACATAATTCTTGTTGCCATTTTGTGCAGCAGACAGACACACAGACAGACAAAACTATGTCACATGTTACACACTACAACAACAGTCATAAACAAAATTCATTCTTTTTCGTTTTCTCCCCTTGTTCGTCTCTATTTGGTATGGCTTTATAAGAGGAAATATAATGAAAAATTAATGAATTTTTGTTATAAATTGAAGAGAGTTCTTCGTCAACCTCCCTCCTGACCCTTTTTTTCTGTTATATTTGGTAAGGAAATCTTTTTCCCATTTTCTTTGGTTGTATTTGACTTGGTTTGATTATGCAGTGCTAGCAAATTGATGTTGCTGGGATTTTGATTATTTGTTTGGTTTTTTTTTACGTTATTATGTAGTTTTTTTTGGAGTTGGATGTTGATAATATAAACTTGGCTTTAATCCAATACATAGAGGAAATCATTTGTTAGTACATTTGAAAGAAAAAATAAAAACAAAACAAAAAAGAAATGTCAATGTATTGCTGCATAAATTATAAGACATAAATGGCAAATATGAATGGAAATAAAATAATTTTAAGCTAAAATAATAAAAGACAATATAAACCGGGTAAGTCCAGATTGTCTATAAATTGCTATTATTTTTGCATTTTCTTTAATACCCTTGGAAATAATTTTATTTAACTAATTTAGCATATTGCCGGTATACATAATTAAAGGATATCCAATCAAAATTGGCCATCTGTTTATATCGGGTCTGCCATTTAATGTTTTTTTTTTCAGCTAGTGCTTATTTCGTGCATGGTAACACTTAGCTCATGTCTGATTTATCAGATAATTAGTTTTATCCTTCCGTTGAACAAGTATGGTTGTGTATACTTGTATTCGCTTTGCTAAGTGGGCCTGCGATCGACTTACAGAATATGCCGATCTTGACCAAAAAAAAATCATCTTTTCAGATGAAGATCAATTTGATCTTGGCCGCTATGTAAACAAGCAAAATTGCCGCATTTGGGGCATAGAAAATCCGCACGCATACATTGAAAAGCCGATGCACCCAAAGCGGGTCACTGTTTGGTGCAAATTTTAGTCCAGAGGCATAATTGGGCAATTTTTCTATGAAAATGAGCAAGGAGTGGCCGTTACAGTCAATGGCGATCGTTATCGGACTATGTTGAACGAATTTTTGTTCACAAAAATTGAAGAGGAGGATATTGGCAACATTTGGTTGCAACAGGACGGCGCTACTTGCCACACAACTGATGCTACACTCGATCTTGTTTTGCGTGCTGTTTTTTGGAAGATCGCATTATCAGCTCAGAGCTGATGTCATTTGGCCACCTCAGAGCTGCGATTTCACACCGTTGGACTATTATCTGTGGGTTGCCGTCAAACATAAGTGTTACGCCACCAAGCTAGGGACAATTGACACTTTAAAGAACAATATTCGTGAAGCCATTGGTGAAATATAACTGCACACAATCGATAATGTGCTTAAAATTTGGAGCGATTGCGTAAGCTACTGCATGACCAGTCGAGGCAGCCATGAAATTAGAGAAACTAATCTGCAGTTTTTTTTTAAGCATTTTCAAAAAAAGGAAGTTATTTGGCGGACCCTTTAGTTGATTTGCCCTAGTCTAGTATGTAGCGTGCTGGCTTATTGGACGTTAGGCCTCGGTTTTAGACAAAGATGAGAAATAAGTCATATTTTTGCTACTCATAAGCACTCATGAAATTTTGAATATAAGTGAGTTAATATATTGAATTTTAACTACCTAGTCTCATACATTCATACTCACTGCAACGTTGATTTACAGATACAGGTTGCAATGAGTATGCGTACAATGTTGACATTAAACTACATACCAACCAATCGAAATATGTTTGAACTTTAATTTTAGAGAAATACTTATAAATGATTCGCGAGTGATTCGAATCATTCATTAAAATTTACAGTCTTATTTGTTGTAGGCAAAGAAACAAGACAAAGCAGTTAGCAGATCAAACACACAATCTTCTAGTAAATATTTTAGTGTTCGTATGCGATTCATACTTATTTTGAGCTTCGGATGTATATGTTGAGTTATGGAGAATCGAAATCAATAACATCATACATGTTGTTAAATACGAATGAATTCAAACTTTGAACATAAGTAGAGAGAGGTTCCATGATATTAAAATTAGCATGATTGCGTATAAGTATCAGAAATTATGAATACTTTATTGCTGATATCTGATGCTATGTAACGCATGAGACTTCGTTCTATTCTGTCAAATAATTGATGAAACAATTAGTATTTCCACAATATTGTTACGTTAAAAATATGAATTCGTAGATTGCAAATAAAATAAAAATAATGGTTGTGTTTAATTTTAGATCAATTCTTTATTGTTCACACAATTCCGTGTGCCATTGTTGGATATTGATTTCCACGATAACAACTTACTTCAGTTTGTATTCTTTTTTCAAACTCTTCCGCGCACCCATTCACAACTGTTCGTTATTCTTCCCTGCTTACAACCTTTTCGTAAGCAACAGCACAATATTCTCTTCACACTCAACGTGTCTGACCGAATTTGTCGTGACGTCTTTACACACGTGACGTCTTCACACACGTGACGTCTTCACACTCGACTGACTTAATTCGAACTCTATCATTGCTTGCTTTGTCTTGACTTCTATATCGCTGGATCAATAGTGTAATGGAAGCTCTCGAAGGAGGATGACGGCCTTCAGGAAAGATCCATAAATGTAAACAACTTGTTTTCCTTATTGTTGTTTGTGTATCTTGTTTACATTCGTCCAGGCAGAGTAGTTGTTGCTTGTGTATTTGTATATCCGCTATTTTATTTTTTTACGATGCAGTTTGTTTTTTGGTTGTTTACTTCTCTGTCTGCTGCACTTTGTTGTTGGTTGTTTACAACTTTTATCGCTTATTTTTGTTTATTTAACCATCTTGTAAACAAAGCCATTATTTTTGTTGCTATATTTTCGACTTATTCGTTGATCATGTGAACAAGTCCATTATTTTTGTTTTTTGGAGCTTTTGTTTATCATATCAAGTCCATTGTGTTGTTGTTCATTGTTGTTTTATTTGTTCTAAATCGACATCTTCAATAAATAACTACTAAAGCCTACAATGTTCCCTAAAGTTCCGTTTTTTCTTTTGCAATTCCTTTCAAATGATTTGAGTCTTGTTGAGCTCATGTTACCCTTAAGAGCCATGTGGAGGAGCAATCTTTTGTTAAATTTTATTTGAATTTCGTTATGAAAATATTTATTTTTATAATAAATATGTAATGCAAGTATGTTATCCAAGTAAATGCAAAACATTTTGTAAAATTTTAACAACAACAGCAACATATTGTTCTGAATGAAAATTCCTAAATACTATACGAAAAACAAAAAATAATTCCTGCCAACACTAAAGCCCACACAGAGTGTGTGCCTTTCGTATGATACTTGAATCCTTTTTTTTGAGGAGAATATTTTCTGCATTTTATTTACTTAAAAAATCTTTCATGCATTTTAATAAAATTCTTTTACAAAAAATCAAGAAAAAAAAAAAGGAAACAGGATGTATAAGGTAAGCAACAACAATAACTGCATTATGAACAGTTTTGTTGCTTTTAAAGACAACTGGCAGGTATTCAGTTACTTGTGCCATTATTTTTAAAGAGATCCTCTCTTCTTTCGTTTGAATAAATTCATTACAATGCAAATTCTTTACTTAGGAAAATAAAAAAACAACAGAGGGTTAAAGGAAATGAGATTATGAGGCATTGTTTTCTGTTTTTTCGTTCCCAGTTTTTAAGGGGTTTGAATAAATAATTTAGAGAAAAAATAAACACAAAGAAAAATTATTATTACTGGCCAGCAGATTGACTGCATTCATGGAGCATAATGTTGAAATAAGTTTTCAAACAAATTCTTGCCTTCGAGATCACCTACTAATTTTAATAAAAAAAATTTATGAAAGTTAAAGCATCAGATTTAAAAAATGTATTTTCGAATCACAAAAAAAAAAGAAACTCATTAAAAACTTCCTTGCAAAGTTAGGTCAGGATAGTATTGTTACGAAAATGAAAAATCAAAATACTGATGTTTTGCTTTTACATCGCTCAACATTAAAATTATAAACAACCGCTACAAAAACAAAAAAATGCAGTAAACATACCTGTTTACAAATTATCGTACTGTTTAATATAACAACAAACAAAAGCATCAAAAAATTGTAAACAAATAAACAAAAACACAACAACAAACTCTACAAGAATAAATGTAAACAACGATGTTTACATTTAATTGAAAAGAGTAAACGTGGTTTGAAGATCTGTCTAACAATTGTTATCGTTTATGCAAAGGGTATAAACAGAGGAATAACAAAGAAAAGCATTTGTTGCTGTTTACATCAAGTTGTGAAGAATGGCACACAGAATTGTGCGCATAATAATGAATTTTAATTATTTTATTTTATTTGCAATTTACGAGCTTATATTTAATCGTTTTTAAAAGGGGGACAACTAACAGTTTCTTACATCAAGTTTAAGTGCTGGTGTGTTGGACATCCATTACACATTAATAGGGGTCTTAGGTCGGTGTGGTAATTTTGATTACCAAAGCAACACGTATAGTGACACTCGGTAATGGCACACGTAGGGTATCTTAGGTCTTAGGTCGTAGTGGTAGCTCTGATATCACAAAGCTCACTTGAGCACGCATGGCGGCCCGTTGTGATGCCACGGGTGAAACGCAGTCCCTGTACTAACCAAGTTCCGCCAAATCAGGGAAAGGAAGAAGTTGGTCAGCGCAAGGGCTGCACACGTAGGGTATCTACAAAGAGCAAAATCGCCAAACAGTTCAAAATATTTTGTGGGAAGATGTTGTTGCCGATGAAAAATGTATTGATAATACCGTCTGGCCAAAATCTACATTTTTGTGCTGCATTGTGCTCTATTGGCTGTCATGCGAATTGGTATCGTCAAAAATTTAATATGTTTGTGGAAAATAATTTTTCTTTGCGATTTGGGGTCAGTTACCAACTGCTCAAGAGCTTATTTAGCGAACATAGTTGAATTTTGTAAGTGTACAGGCCCATGTCACAATGCAAATTGTGATCTGCAAAAGATTTGAGTGCCTGCACCCACTCACAGACTTCGTCAAATTTTGCATTTTTCCTACATACAGTAGGTAGTATGTTGGCTTATTAGACGTAAGGCCCGAGTTCAAATCCCCGGTCAGATACAAAACGAAAATATGAAAATATTTCTTCGGTGACTTCCTCTCAGCAGATTTTTGGCAAAAACTATAAGAGTAAATAAAATTGCCTGGAAAAGTTTCTCTAAAATCTTTCGTTCGAAGTCGACTTTAGATTGCAGGTGCCGCAAATCATGATTAAAATTAACACTCACTACATGGATGGTGTGAGAAGCTAGGCTGTTAAACTATCTACAGTGTTGTAATGATAAATTCAGTAAGCATTACAAGTAAAAATTAAGTCTCTTGATTTTTAAAATTCAAATTTTGGTCATTTCTACCGAAATCAACCGCTTTAACCACTGACATCTGTCGAAATGCTTAATCATTCTTAACTAAACTTTAATTTTCTTGGAAAGAAATTATTTTTACTTCTAACATTTCATATGAATCCTTTACCTTATCCCTTGTGGTAGTGAGAGGCAGGATGTATTGGAAAATTGAAAACTTAAATGTGCCTTAAATATGCCAAATTATATGTCGTATGGTTTTAATAAGTTTAAGCCGAGAATAACACATTTTGTAAATATTTCTCTCTCACTCTCTCTCTCCCTTCCTCTCTCTCTCTCTGTGTTTCGTTTATTATAAATGAGCACATAAACATTGCAAATGTTTGGTGCATGAAGCGTTAAAAGGAAATGGGATGCAGGATGTTGTAGAACATGCCTTATTTGTTGGGCCGACAACTAATCCAGGCTATAGGTTTCTATACTCTTTTGTTCTCTTTTTTTTTTGTTTTTTCTTATCCCTTTTCAAGACTATACACCCACTTCCTGTGTTTAGTTGTTTATTTTATTACTCTTTACCGCTCTCTTTCTCTTCCTCTCTCTTTAACTCGTCCTTTACTAATGCATTCATATACACACAAAAATAAAAAGCAGAATAGGAGAGTTAAAAGTGACGTTATCACTAAATTATATGCTCAAAATAAAAACTACAGCAACAAAAAATTGTTCAGGATAGCTAAGAGAGTAGAAGAGTGAAAGAGAAAGAGAGACTGTGTGCTTCAAATGTGTTTATAAGTAAGGGATAAGGAATTTGTTTTATAATCATTAAGATCCTTGACATGTGTATGCATATGCATATTATATGCATATTTTGTTGAACAATCCTTATACAACACATACATACATATGTACATATACATGCACATTGTACAAGCAAACATGTTAAGCATTTCCTTAGCATATCTTTGGGATCTTTTGTTATACACAGCTTTAGGGTTTATTATTTCAGAAAATTATGGTTTTTTAATGCCTGTAAATTTATACAAACAATTGCTACACACACACATACACATTCTAATACACATATACATACCTACACACACACACACACATTAAAACTAACTGTACCCAAGACAGCCATGTTCCAAAGTTAACAGATAATTATGGTTTCCTATAAATATTCTCTCTCAACTTTCGTTTTTCTTTCTCTCTCTCTCTTTCTCACTCTCTCTCTTCGTAAACGTCTCCTTAATGTTGCATAAAGTACAAGTATTTGGGATTTGTGATTAGTTAAGTATAGCATTTGCATATCCTTTTATATGTTGTGCTTGTTGTTATGCCTTAGCATATACAGTAAGCATCAAAAGAAACTATACACTAAGGATAAATTTCTATCAATCATCAAACTCAACTTTTGCCACTTAAGGATTTTTTTTATAGGAAGTCGTCACATCCTCCGTGTGTGGGGACCTCACCCACTAAATCCCCCTTCGTCTCATGGATTGTTGTGCCCACTCCGGAACAACGGTGGTATTACTTCGGGGTGGAGCCCTTTTGGCACTGCGTGCACATATCCTGATTGCGTATCGAAAGTGGAGTAAACATCTATGTTAGATTAGGTTAAAGGACCTATTCTTGTCTACTGTGACAAGTACAGTACCCGGAGGTCGAATAGACCCATTGTACAACGTCCTAGCTTCCCACAGCACTCGTGTTGTATGCGCTACTTTTATAAATGAGTGGCGGGACCTACAGTTTAAAGGCGACTCTGTACGAAAGATTTTTGGAAAAGATTTTCAGGGCAATTTTTATTTACTCTCAGAGGTTTTGCCAGAAATCTGCTGAGAGGAAGTCGCCAAAGAAATATTTTCAAATTTTCGTTTTAACGTCTGATCTAGGATTCGATCTCGGGCCTTTCGTCTAATAAGCCAACATACTACATAGTAGGCCACGGCGATGGACATTATACTCATTAGAGTTTTTCAAAAATGCAGCAGCATGCTTATATCCGCTTCCGGATTGCGTATCGGAAGTTGAGGAGACATCTAAGTGTCTCTACTATTCCTTCCTGTTTGGAATTTCGTTTGACATGTGTGCTGGTGACAACTATGCCGGCGTGCCTAACTGCTCTGCAGCCTAAAAATCTCTCTTCTTCAGTCTAAGAATGCGCTTCATGTAATCCGCCATTAAGAACCAATTCTCTCTGCTCACAATCATACATACATACATAATTGGCCATTACAACCCTTCAGTCAGGATTACGACCTAGCTTCTCACACCACTTATGTTGTGTGCGTTAATTTTATACATGAGTGGCGGGACCAACAGTTTAAAGTCGACTCCGAACGACAGATTTTTGAGAAGCTTTTCATGGCAATTTTTTACTCTCAGAGTCTTTGCCAGAAATCTGCTGAGAGGAAGTCGCCGAAGAAATATTTTTTCGTTTTGATGTCTGACCTGGGATCTGACCGCAATCATAACCCCGACAATTTTGGCTGCCGTGATCGTTCCAATTATTGACGTCAGTAGAGAGTGATAGTTTTGCCAGCGTGCTTATTCGAAAACAGTGTGCTCTGCATTATCAATTACTTCCCCTTCCTCGTAAAGAGACAGTAAGGGGAGGCGGTCTTGCCCATTCTGTGCAAATATTTTCTAAAATATTTGTGACTCGATAGCATCTGCGTAACGTAGTAATTTACCTCTCCAAATTTCCGAGCAATTCGGAATAAGTCTCGACGTCCACCTTCCCTTATCTT
This sequence comes from Sarcophaga peregrina, assembly GCA_014635995.1. Taxonomy (NCBI): domain Eukaryota; kingdom Metazoa; phylum Arthropoda; class Insecta; order Diptera; family Sarcophagidae; genus Sarcophaga; species Sarcophaga peregrina. The sequence goes on along the minus strand of CM025790.1, from coordinate 7,193,425 downwards.
CATCGTTCCATCGTCGTTGCCATTATGAAATGGTGCTTTCCCTGAACTTACCGGTTATCAGTTCCTACCGATTTCTTCTTATAAAACTCCATCTGCTCTGCTGCCAGCAGATCCACAGGGATGCCACTTAAGGATAGTGCCCGCAAAAAGTTTGTCAATATTTCGAAATTTTTTGTCAAATTTTTATTTTTCTTCTATTTTAAAAACTGCCATTAATCAATTTTAAAAAAATAACGGTTTTTCAAATGTACAGCTTCTTTTAACGTTCACTGTATCTACAATACTTGTCATATATATATGTTTACTGTTATTTTAAAGGTTCTGTTCTTGGCTTACATACGAAAGACAACATATGGTATGTGTTCGTTCAATTTAAATTAGAATGATGTTCGGTTCTAGGCATTCTAAGGCATCATACGGCTGCTGCTGCTGCATGCATACATGGTATGGCATCAGATCAAAATGTTGTTGTTGGTTTTGGTTTTTCAAACGTAAAATCGAAATTAGAATTGAAAGTAGAACAACAACATATTGTTGTTGTTGTTGTTGCCGTATGATAAATTATTTTGCATATTTGCACATAATTTAAGCAATTAGTTGAAGAAAACTATTTCATCTTTCCAAATGTATGTACATATGTAGGCAAGTCTTAATGGTAAATATACAATAATGAAGAATGTATTTATTGTACAATTAATTGAATTAAAATATTGAGTCAATAGATTATTATAAATTATAAGCAAAGAAAATGAAAGAAAATAAAATTTTAATCTATTGTGGCCCCATTGTTTTTTGAGTAAATTTTGCATTTATTTGCTTAATGTGTTAAGCAATTGTTAAGATTGTTAATATATTATATTGTTACACTAAGTAACAAAAACTTACATACATTGTTGGCCATTACAACAACATAGCTTGTCACACCACTCATGTGTAACAAAAAGATATTGTTTTAAAAACGTTAAAAATATGAGTTCGTAGTTCGCAAATAAAATAAAAATAAATTCTTGTTTAATTTCAATTAAATTCTTTAATGTTCGAACACTTTTTATCTGCCACTGTATGAAACTTGATGTATTCAACTATAATTTCGTTAATCTTCTTTGCTTACAACGTTTGCGTAAACAGCAACACTTGTTCGTTATATCTATGTAGCCGAGATCTTCAAACCACGACAGTTCTCTTCACACATGAGTGACTGAATTTTTACTATTGATTTGCCTACTTTGTCTTACCTTCTTATATGCCTATGTAAACAGTCTAATGAATGTTATTGAAGTAGAATGTTCGTGTTTTCGCCTTCTCGAAACTTCCATCGTCGCTGCACACCAGACTGACTGAATTCTTACTGAAGCGCGTGTCTTCACATAAGACTGACTGAATTCTTACTATTTCGCCGCTGACTGGTTTGTTTTGCCTTTTATATAGCAGGATAAGCAGTCAGATGTATGCAGTGGAAAGAAAGAATGTCTTTGACTTCGCAAAATCTCTATAAACTTAAACAAGTTGCTTACAGTATTGTTGTTGCCTGTCTACTGTTTATCCGCTTTTATTATAATGTACTTTGTTGTTGCTTGTTTACTTCTTTGTCCCTTTATTTTTTTTTTTCTTTTTATACTGATGTTGTTGCTATATTTTTGTTTATTCGTTGATCATGTCAACAAGACCATTGTCTTCTTTTTGCTTTCATTTAAAATGAAGGCAATCATTAAAGCAGCTTGTGAGGTTATATGAAACATGCCAAGGTTTTCGAAAGCATGGCATATCTTTCTGTATGTCAATTAGGATTATATTATCAAACCTAATCAAAGCCTTACAGCCATTTTATCTCATGATTGTAATGAATACTTGAATCTTATTTCTTCATACTTTGTTTTGTTTGAGATGTTTGAGCTAGAGTTGAAACACGGGCTCTCGACAATTAATTTAATATACTGCTTGCCAGCCTATAGCGATTTCAAGCAAACAATTACACAATTACACCGGGTTCGTATCCCAGGTCAGACATCAAAAGCGAGAAAATATTTCTTCGGCGACTTCCTCTCAGCAGATTTCTGGCAAAGACTCTGAGAGTAAAAGATTGCCATGAAAAGCTTCTCAAAAATCTGTCGTTCGGAGTCGACTTTAAACTGTAGGTCCCGCCACTCATGTATGAAATTAACGCACACAACATAAGTGGTGTGAGAAACTAGGTCGTAATCCTGACTGAAGGGTTGTAATGGCCAATTATGTATGTATATATAGATAGAATTATCACAGAAATTACCAGTCTCGGTCAATAATTAGCTGCTGTGTAAGAGCACGCTTCGATTCTTCACCAGTTTCAACCCATTATAGCTTTCTTAACACACATGCAACATGACTTATGCCATGCAACTTGCCTGAACGGAAGTCTTAATTCAGACAGAGAGAGAGAGAGCGATATCGAAAACGGCAAGAAGTGGAAAAATTTATCAGAATATCGTTACGCTAGTCTCAAATCAAACCCTGAGAGCTGCAACTATTCCCAAACCAGTAAACCAGTAAAACAATTTCATTTTTATGAGACCCCATATGAACTTATAAAAAACTATAGCAGAAGATAGGACAGGGCCCCTTATATAATATTACGAAGTATACATACAGTAGCGAGCACAAAAAATGCAACACTGTGCCATATGATCTTTAATAAGATCTGTTTCAAAATAACGGTAACTAATTTATCTATTTTCTTTTGCTGTTAATTCATTCAATTATAAGTTTTCAAAGTAACCACAGTTTATTCCAAATTCTGCTTTAAAAAGTTAAATATTTTTGAATTAGTGAAAAAAGTGCAAATTTTTAGCGAGCAAAAAAAATGCAACATAATAAAAAAATAGTTAAAGTAAGTTATTTATTTAATTATAATTGAAAATTTCTTAAATAAGTTATACAACATGTGTTTTGTAATAGAAGCAGCTCTCAGCTGACAGCAAAACTGCAATCATTAAAGCCTTAGAAGAAGGAAAATCCATGCGTGAAGTTGGACACCTCTTTGGTGTAAATCAATCAACCGTATGTCGGATTAAATCTCGATTTTCCTTGAGAAATAGTGTGGAAAGGAAACCAGGTAGTGGTAATCCTCGAAAAACTACCTCTCGCCAAGACCGCCAGATGATTGCACTGGTTAAAAAAGATCCACGAAAGACCGCAGTGGACGTTGCTAATTTCGCAAATGAGCAAATGGGAGTCTCTATAGGCGTTCACACTGTTCGCCGTAGGTTGAAAGAGGCTAATTTGCATGCGAGACGACCCGCAAAGAAACCTCTCATCAGTGCAATCAATAAAAAGAAGCGCCTGGAATTTGCAAAACGTTACAAGGATTGGTCAAATGAACAATGGGCTAAAGTCTTGTGGAGCGATGAAAGCAAATTTAATTTGTTTGGCTCCGATGGGATAAATTTTGTTCGAAGACCGCCTGGACAGAGATATTCTCCAAGATATCAACTTCCAACCGTAAAACATGGCGGTGGATCAATAATGGTGTGGGGTAAGGAACGATATGTTAAAAAAAAATTATTGATTTTACGTCACGTATTTACAGGTGCGTTTTCCCGTGATGGGGTAGGTCCCTTAACTCAAATCGAAGGAAAAATGGACGCCAAGAAGTACTGTGAAATCCTTGGAGAACACATGCTTCCTCATCTGCGGGAAAAAATGCCTCCTGGTAGCATATTCCAACAGGATAACGATCCAAAGCACTCAAGTCGCTTAGCTCGAAACTTTTTAAGCGACAATGATGTCAATGTTTTGGATTGGCCATCACAGTCTCCCGATCTAAACCCCATAGAAAATCTATGGGAGCTATTAGATCGGGAAGTTAAGAGGAAACATCCGTCAAATAAGAGGCAATTAGAAGAAATTTTAAAAAGTGAATGGGAAAAAATATCCATTAACACATTATTAATAGCTTTAGTCGACTCTATGCCTTCTAGGTTGCAAGAAGTCATAAAAAATAAGGGCTACGCCACTAAATATTAATTTTAAGATTTTTTTGTAAGAATTACTATTTAATTTAAATAAACACATTAAAATTTATGCTGTTGAATTTTTATTGCTCCCATGAAATTCGCACTCTTTTTAATAAATGACAAAATAATATATCATTAATTAAAAATAAATTAAATTGATAATAGGTATCTATAACTGTAGGGATTAATAACCCAAAGAAATATTTTGAACTGGTCACCATTTTTTTAAAATTATCGCACTTAAAGATAATTTTACCCAACATTGCATTTTTTGTGCTCGCTACTGTACATAGCCGCTTATTATAACCCTTCAGTCACGATTACGACCTAGCTTCTCACACCACTTACATACATATGTTGTGTGAGTTAATTTAATCCGCAAGTGGCGGGACCTACAGTTTAAAGTCGAGTCCGAACGACAGATTTCTTTCTTGAGAAACTTTTCATGTCAATTTTTATTCACTCTTAGACTTTTTGCCAGAAATCTGCTAAGGACAAGTCGCCGAAAAAATATTTTTCATATTTCGATTCGATTCGAGATCGAGATGTCTGATACGGTGTTTATAACGTGGCTTGACGTCTGATACTACCTACTAGACTATAGCGACTTCAATAACGGGACTATTAAAATCAACCTAAAAATATGGCCACAAATCTAAGAAGATATTTGGCAGCTTAATATCAGCATCATCACTAAAATTCTTTTATTTGAAGTCAAATATATAGGCCATCAAGCTGTGACTGTGAGTTTGTTGAAATTTATTCTTCTTGTGAAACATGTGCCACGTTGCCTATCATTTGTTCGCAAAATGTTGTCACCAATTTTAGTACTTTTTAGCAACACAAATGACACATTCTGACAGTTTGTCGTGTATTATTTCCATTTATTTTATTTTCGGAACAGTTATTGTTGCAATTCCTTTAAAACCAACACTTATAATTGAACAACAACAACAACAATGTAACAAGAATACAACACGACTTGAGTGTAACAAATGTTTGTGAGGCATTTTAAATTGACTCTGGAAGGATGTTGCCTACGTTGTTCATTTTCATGTTTTGTGGTTACAAAACAGCAACTGCTTGACAATACATAACCGCGTAACAACATTGCTACTCTAGAACATTATTATTGACAACTTAGTGTCACTACTTATGCAATGAAGAAGAAGCAATTTTTTTTTTATTTTCTAAGAATATTAAGACTTTAAGGAGTTTTGTTCTTAAGGGCATTGAAGCTAAATAGATTTAAATGCTAAACAACAAAGTCTTATTGGAAACGTTGACTTTTAAATTCCGAGTTCAGTCAGTCTTGTGTGAAGACGCGGTCTGTTTGAAGAGAATAGTCGTGGTTTGAAGATCTCCGTTACAAAGATCTGTCGAACCATTGTTTACTGATTGTTATTGTTTATGCAAAGGTTGTAAACAGATAAATAAAGGAAAGCAATTGTTGTTGTTTACATCAAGTTGTGACAGTGGCACACAGAATTGTGCGAATAATAAAGAATTTTAATTAAAATTAAACAAAAATTTGTTTTTATTTTATTTGCAATCTACAAGCTTATATTTTAAATGTTTTTAAAAGCTACAAACGTAACAATATCAGACGGCATTTGAGTTTCTCAAAACTAAGTACTGAACTCCCCTCTCACTGAGTTTTATTTAAGAATTTGAGTTTTATTTAAGAATTTAAAGACTCTTTCTTTTCGTTGCGATATGTATTTGATTAATATTTTCATCATGTCCAATAAAATAATGTTTATAAAATACAGTTCAGAGTTACAAACATAAATTCTTTCATGGTTTCATTTCATCAAATATGCCTTGAAGGTCACTCAATCATATCCGTGATTTGAGGGACAGTGATAGGCAATGGAAATGATGTGTTCTCTGCCACAAAAGAAAAATGTGGCAAATTTTTAAGCATTTAACCGCATATATGAACCTTGTAAATCTGATGGAAAAAGTTCAATAAAACACTCACGTACAGCGGAAGATGTTTTTGGCCCGCCCTGTTTTCTTTTTAAACGGGTTGAGCTATTTGTGGCAAGAGTATGGCAGCAAAGGAAATCATTTTTCATCAGAAGGTTCTTGTGTTCGTATTTGCTTTTCTCCTTATTTTTTTACTTAAATTCCACACATATTTTTAACGTGATTTTTGCCTAAAATTTACTCATAAAAGCCCAAACAAAAACGGCATTAAACATGAGGTAGGTTGTTGGCAAATTTTTTTTAATTTTAAATATGAAAATTTGTGTAAACTATTGTAATGTTTTTACCTTTTAGGACGGTTAAAATTTAAGCTCGTAGATTACAAATAAAATAAAAATTAATTTGTGTTCAAATTCCACTAAAATTCTTTATTGTTCGTACAATTCTGTCTATCACTGTAAACAACTTGATGTAAACAACAACAATTGTTTTTCCTTGTTATTCTTCTTGTTATACCTTTTGTATAAACAATAAAAATTATTAGACAACTATTCGACAGATCTTTGTAAAAGAGATTTTCAAACCACAATTACTCTCTTCAAACACACCGCGTCTTCCCACAAGAGTGACTGAACTTTACTAACTTAGTTGCCTGCTTTGCCTTGTCTTATATATGGCAAAGCAAACAGTCTGATGAATATTCTTGAAGGCGAACGTTCTTGACTTAGGCTTCATGAAATCTCTATAAATGTAAACACCATTGTTTCCGTTTATTATTGTAATGTTGTTGGTATATGTTTTTGCACTCGTTTACCATTTCTAATGCTAGTGTTTGTTGTTGTATTTGTTTGTTTACTTCTTTACCACTTTTTATGCTGACGTTTGTTGTTCTATTTTGTTTACTTGTTTAACATATTTTTATGCTGGTGTGTGTTGTTATATTAAGCAGTACGATAATATGTAAACAAGTTTGTTTACCGTATTGTTTTGTTTTTATAGGTTTTCTTTTCAAGTTTAATGTTAAGCTATGTGTAAGCAAAATACCAGTTTCTAGATTTTTGCATTTTCGTAAAACTATGAAACCTTATGGTATAACCCTCGTATTTAATGGTGTTCATAAGAAAACATTTATTTTTTAAGCTTGTTTATGTTGCCCTATTCATTCTCTTTCTGCTGGTAACAGCTATTTCTGTTTGTGTATTTTTTGTTTTTTTGCGTTTTTTGATCTGACATTTGCCATTCTCGGGTATTAAATGGAGCATGACAGATGGCAAAAATAAATGATGAAAGAAAATGCTTTCGTTTACAAAAACGCAAAACAAACACAGATTCTTAGCAAAGTAGGCTGTTTTCATATTCAAAACTTTTTTCTTTTTCATGTTTTTATACACAAAAAGCCAATTCAATCCACATTTCCCAAAAAAAACCGCAGATTGTAACCACAGATGAAGACTGATGAAGATGAACATGAAGATGGAAATGGAAATGAGAAAATGTCATTTTCCTGTTGTACGTCTTATTGAATGTTAATGAGCATCAAGCAAATAATATACAGACAGAGGTAGGTTAGCTACAAAAAAAAAAGAAGAAAAACCGAAACTAAAACCGCACACAATGTTAGATAATGGCTGTGATGGAGAAGTAAAGTTAACAAAAAGATTTTCAAGAAGTGACAGATGGCTTTATAAGAAATTTATACGCTTTTTAGTGGTATTTTATGTCAAAATGAACAAGATATTCAAAAATTTTGTTGTGGTTGTAAATAATATACAGGGTAATCAAAGGAAAAGTATGTCGATTAGAAAAGTTTTTAAACTATTTGACGAAAATGAAAAAAAAACTAGATATTGGTGTATTGCTTTTATATCGCTTAGCATTAAAATTATGACCAAAACCTACAAAAACAAAACAATGCAGTAAACAAACCGGTTTACAAATTATCGTATTGCTTATTATAACAATAAACACAAGCATAAAAAAATGCTAAACAAGTAAACAAAAGTATACCAACAACACAACAATAATAAACGTAAACAATGATGTTTACATTTATAGAGATTTCGATAAGGCAATGCCACAAACATTCGTCTTCAAGAACATTCATCATACTGTTTACTTTACCATATTAAAGGCAAAGCAAAGCAAGGGACTGTCTTAGTAAAAGTTCAGTCAGTATTGTGTAAAGATGCGGTCTTTTTGAAGAGAGTATTTGTGGTGTGAAGTTCTTTGTTACAAAGATATGTCGAATAAATGGCTAGTAATTGTTATTGCAAAATTGCTTTGCAAAGCAATTGTTGTTGTTTACATCAAGTTGTAGCACACAGAATTGGGCGAATAATAAAGAATTTTAATTAAATTTGAACACAAATTTACTGTTATTTTATTTGTAATCTACGATCTCATATTTAAAACATTTTTAAAAGTTAAAAACGTAACACTGTGTTGGCAGAATATTACAGAAAATTTTGTGAAATTTTTGCATCATTTAGGAGCGTAGAATATATTACACTATGCAACAAAATAAAAAAAAGTTAAATCCACCCGGCTAATGACATAGTGTAGGCTGTGAGTTTTGTTGAGTAGATCTCAAAAATATTTTTTTTATATTTCTCGAACCCTTCAAACTTTTTTATTTGACAAAAACCGTTTTTTTTTTTTCACGGACGAATTTCAGGATTACTCAAACTTTTAAATTCTGCTGTTAAGGGAAGAGATGGACCTTTAAAACGGTATACATATTTATATTATTCGACTTAATATGCTATGAGGTTTGATGAGGTAAACTTGGGAAATGTGTATTTATTTATATATTTTCCAAGTTTGTCCACTCATAGTAGCAAACTTTAATATAAAAATGTAGGATAAGTGATAACATTTTTAAAGGCTGTTCACTTGTGAAGAGATTGAGCCATCATTTGATCAAATCGAAAAAAAATTTCCTTAGTTATTATTTAAAGAGTTTAACAGTCGAGTGTTTTTTCTTATATATTTAAGACATCCCATCAAATGAACTTTTAGTTCAAAAATTTTCAGAATTTTTGATGAATCTTGATTGTTTATCACAAAATGTGTCAATTTCACATTTGCACGACTTGCAGAAGTCGGCTAATGTTTGTGTTTTTTGTAAATATTATTAATTCTCTTTGGTCAAACATCGCGCCAACTTCTCGTGGTCGCTCAAATTCGAAAATGGCACATTTTGTGATACACAATCAAGATCCATGAAAAATTCCGAAAATTGAACTAAATTTGATCATTTGATGAGATGACATTACTCCAGAGTCGTAGATCATTGTACAGATGACCTTGTAATAGTGAATGGAGCTAGTATTCGACATTTCTACGTATTGACCTTAAAAACATATCAGAAAATTGATCCTTAAATCATATAAATTGGCTAGAGAGATAAGAAAATTTATTCTAGGTTGTAATCCAGGGTTGTAATGACCAATTATGTGTGTATGGCAGCCTTAATTGAATTTCTTTCAAATGCAATTACCTTCGATTTGTTGTAAATTTTTCTATGCGAATAAGTCTTTACAAACAAAGCCATTGAATTGATTCAAATTCAGGTCAAGTATATGCCTTAATAAGTACTTTCCATTCCATTCCAAAACCATTCTAATAAGAAAACCCCCAAACAGACTTTAATTGAATGATAAATTTTTCTTGTAAATTTTCTTTTTTCTTTGCTTTAATTTTTGAAAAAGCATATGCGGTTTAAATAATTTCAACGAGTATGACCTTGTTATCGTTGTTGTTTTCTTTTGTAATTTTCTTTGGCACATTTAACGTCTGGCGCCTTAAAGTCTGCAGAGAGAAAATAAAACGAAAGAAAACAAGAAGCTAAGAACTTGGAAAGATCTTTGGAAAAACAACCCACAAAAAGAAATAAAAAAAATACGAGAAAAACAAAATGATTTTAAATTTATGCTGCCGTTCTTGTTTTTGTTTGTTTTCTTTACCTACAATTTCTTTAAAAAAAAAATTATTGAAAAGAGCTGCCACTAATGGCGCCATTGATATCAAATGAAAAACGAGCAAAAAAAAGGAAAAAAAACTTGAAATTCTTTTCTAAATTATGTATCGGGAAAATGAGCAACTTTTTTTTATAAAAACAAAAAAAATAATAAAAACAGAGATAGAAAATGTATTAAAAAATATTATACAACCTTGTAATGAAACAATTTAATATTTAAAGTAAGAAAAACAGAAAAAATTCAAATAGCAACACCAGAAAAATATGGCCTAGGTTTACATGCAATCCATACGGTAAAACCAAAAAAAAAAATGGAGGGAGGGCATCATGTTGAAATAAAATAATTTATTACCGTATAAACGGGGCCACTTATCAAACAATTTTTCAGGAATATTGTTGTGAGAAAAAAATGAAAAAAAGAGAGGAAATAGGACCAGTAGGAGTAACAATTTTTGGGCGTTTATAATAGAAGAGAATAAAAAATGTGTGACGGGGAACGCGCTAATATTTGTTGATAAATTACAAGCATAAAAAAATTTTCATTTTAAATTACAAGGATAGAACATCAATTGCTTTAACTGAATTATAAAAATGCTTTCACAGGCTTCCCCTGTCTCGTATTGATAGATTTTGTAGCGCAAAATCATCTGGAATGACTTGCATACTTAATTAACGATTACAACCTTTTAGCCACAATGTAGGGTCCTAACTAAAAGCCGCCGTAGTCTAGTAGGTAGTGTAGTTGTCTTAAAGCCAAGCTAGATATAAAAAAAATACAAAAAGTATATCAACGGCGATTTCCTCTCAGCAGATTTCTGGCAAAAACTCTGAGAGTAAATAAAATTGCTATGAAAAGTTTCTCAAAAACCTGTCATTCGGCACTCATGTATAAAATTAACACACACAACATAAGTGGTGTGAGAAACTAGGTCAATTATCCTTACTGAAGGGTTGTAATGACCAATTACGTTAGCCAGGGCACCAACCCACAACAACTTTAAGGTCAATACAGCAAGTAATCGTTACAAGTCTCACTTACTTTCATAAGATCACCTGCGCTATGTAACTGTAACTCTAGAGTAACTGGTCAAAGTTGTGTTACATCATTCAAAAATATCTGGCTTGCTTAGGCAACCTTCGAAGTGAAGTACATATCATTACAACACTTCAGCCTGGATTACAACCTTGCTTATGTCGTGAATATTAATTTTTTACATGAGCAGTGGGACCTACAATTTAAAAAGGTTCCGAACAATAGTTTTTTTTAAGACTATTCATTTGACGCATTGGAAGACAACATTGAAGCATTTATTCGTGAGATACTGGCCGAAATGTTGGAAAGAGTATGCCAAAATTGGTCCATCCGCTTAGACAATTTGAGACGCAGTCGCGGTCTACATTTGCATGAAATAATCTTCATACGTTAAATTATATAGACGGTACTATAGATTCATATAAAGATTTCATGCATTTTTCTGAATTTTATGTTTTTTTTTTTTGAAAAATTTTCCTATAGCTCTTAAAAAATCACCCTATATAAGTAGCAACAGATCAGTAAAAAATGGTAAAATTACATCCAGATGCCCTAAGGAATCTATGCATGCTAATCGAATAGAATAGCCTTTACAAGAAACATAAAAGTAATCCTAAAAACCAATTGGTGAATTTCCTGAAATACGCACAATATTTAATCGCAATTACAAAGCCACCAGCTATAACTTAATATAGCCTTGTAGTACAGTTTGCTAATAGATACAGTGAGCATCAAAAAAAATGTACATTAAAAAAAATATACATTAATTAATTACAATTATTATTATTTAAAAGATGTTTCCTTTTTAAAATTGAAAGAAAATAATTTGACAAAAAATTTCGAAATATTGCAAATTTGTTCGGGCACTCTCCTTAAGTGGTAAAAGATTAGTTTGGTGATTGTTAGAATATAATCCTTAGTGTAAAGTTTATTTTGAGGCTTACTGTATATTCTACTTTGTTTTGGAAATGAATTGATCGTGATCAATAACGCAATGTGAAGAGCAGTAAGAGGAAGTGCTAATAACAACGAATATATTACGCTTCAAAACATATTATAACCCACGTTACCTTTTAAAAACGTTTAAAATATAAGCTTACAAACAAAGTAAAAGTAAATTTGTGTTTAGTTTTAAAATACAATCCTTCAGTCAGGATTACGACATAGCTCCTGACACCACCTACGTTGTGTGCGTTAATTTGGCGGCATCTACAGTCATGCCATTCGAACAGTCGCCTCCGAACGATTATGGCAATTTTATTTACTCTCGGAGTTTTTGCCAGAAATTTGCTGAGAAGAAGTCGCCTAATATATATTTTCATATTTTCGTTTTAATGTCTAACCAGGGGGTTTAAAATCGGATCTTTCGTTTAATAAGCCAACACACTATCTACTAGACTACGGCGACTTCAATAATAAAAATTCTTTATTATAATAATAATTACTTATTTAAAATTATCATTCTTTTTACTAAAAATTCTTTAGTATAAGCACAATTCTGTTGGCCACTCTTCACAACTTAATGTTAACAATAACAATTACTCTTCTTTGTTATTCCTCTGTTTATACCCTTTGCATAAACAATAACAATTACCAGGTAATTATTCTGCAGATCTTCGTAACGAAGAACTTCCAACCCCGATTACTCTCTTCAAACACACCACATCTTCACGATAATTTGTAAACAGGTTTGTTATTGCATTGTTTTGTGTTTGTAGCTTTTGTTCATAATGTTAATGTTAAGCAATGTAAAAGTCCATATTAGTTACAAATCAAGTGAGTGGCGTATTAAAATTAAAACTCATATTCATTCACAAGCTTCCATTTTATGAAGTTTTTCCAATAACCTTTAGTAAAGAATGAAAACTTTCTTATCGCAATATGTTACAATCTTTTTATAGGTCATCCCTCAAAAGCCATGACGAACTTCAACACCTTTTGAACACAAAACATAAAACTTTTCATTAAACATTTCGGTCTCAAAACAAATTCCAGAAAGATTTTCAGTTTTCAAAGAGAATATCTATGCCAACAAAATGTTAGTATTTCTGTGTGTGTGTATAATGACATTTAACCCCCGAAAATTATAAGCCTTTTGCGTTGTCATTAAAATGTGAAACATTAAAAAGTTTTTTTTTCTTTGTTTTTGTAAAAGCAAAAGGTATTTACTGCGACCCATATTTTATAGCCTGTCTAGGTACAGCAGCAGTTAAAACTAATTTACAAGTCCCCAAAGACGTAAAATACTTTTAAAATATTGTGAAAATTTTCCCTTTTTATAAAATAACGAGCAATAATTATACGAAAATGGGTTAATGCCGTATAATGCCTTAAAGTATGCTTTAATTAAAACAAACTATTATAAAGTGAAAGTATACTACACTTTATACTCATGCACATACCTTAACAATTAGATAGAGACCATATATATGTATGTGTGCATGGGTGTGTGTGCTGGTGTGTGCTGGTGTGTGCTGGTGTGTGGTTAAGTGTAAGTGTTGGCTGAAAGCAAGAATTTTAATTTTCGCTCAGTTTTTTATACTCTTCCTTGCTCTTCTTGTATTCATTGTATTATTATTACTCACTTACACACACACATACATACTCATATGTATGTACTCAAATATAATTTAAAATTTACTTTGGCAAGCAATATACACACACGCACACACATACATTTCATGTATGAATATAATGAGTCATGTGTTGAATTGGTTAAGGTAGTTAAACGGAGTAGTATTGTAGCCAAAAAGAGAATGAGAGAGGAGTGACTGGCTGTAATTCATTTCGCTTTTTTCTGTTTTCCTGTTTGTAGTTGCCATTGTTGTCCGTATTTTTGTTGTTGTTGTTGCTGTTATTATATTTGCAATGCCTTTCTATATGTCAAACAGGTTTTTAAAGCTCATTTTCATATTTGACTGAGTTCGTTGTACATGCATTAAGAATTCATTTGTTATGATGACGTCGACCAAAATTGCAACCACTCTCCCTACTGACTCATACGTTTATACACGTACACACGTACGCACACACACATTCACTTTTAAATATAAGAATTCTTGCATGGCATTATAAACTTACTATGTACGTACGTATTTGTGTGTGCATATGTATGCTTGAATGCAAAACTGCCTGCCTGCCTGTCTGCATTCATGCATAAACTGTGTAGACTCGTTTACACACTCTTTCATTCATTCAATCATTCACATACGCTTACACATGCGTACCCAAAGGCAGACTGTTTTCAAACGTGCCAGCAATTATAATTAAAGTTTGTTGCTGAATTCACAGCCTGTAGGCACTATTGGACGCAGAATAAGTTGCTCAATGAATTTGTAACACATCAGGCATTTATGTTTCAAGGTTTCTCGCTCTCTCTCTCTCTGTCACTTTCTATAACTCGTGCATAAATATTTTGTTTTTTAAGACTTACAGTATATGGAAAATAAAATCACCATTACTGCTTCAGCATATCCCATTTAATTGACAAACTGTAGTCCAGGTAATCTGATATTATATTCCCCTTTAGGCCTAAAACTGTATTATCCTACTGTAATAAAGCTGTTGGTCACCGTGGTCTAGTGGGTAGTGTGTTGGCTTATTAGACAAAAGGCCCGGGTTCGAATCCCAGGTCAGACATCAAAACGAAAAATATTTCTTCGGCGACTTCCACTCAGCAGATTTCTGGCAAAGACTCTGAGAGTAAAAATTGCCATGAAAAGCTTCTCAAAAATCTGTCGTTCGGAGTCGACTTCAAACTTTAGGTTCCGCCACTCATGTATAAAATTAACGCACACAACATAAGTGGTGTGCGAAGCTAGGTCGTAATCCTGACTGAAGGGTTGTAATGGCCAATTATGTATTATGTGTAATAAAGCTGTTGAACACTTCACAACTCGGAGAGTAAAGAAATTACCATGTAAAGCTTCTCAAAAATCAGTCGTTAGAAGTAGAATTTATGGGTGGTGTGAGAAGCTAGGTTGTAATCCTGACTAATTAAGTTAGTAAGCATCTTAGCTAAAAACTGTTGTTATTTTGAACGGATGAAAACGTTATGTATATTCAACCTTCAACAGCACAATATCCCCTTCCGCCATATTCATTACAGACTACAAAGCATCAACCGCCTACCTTTGCCTTCTTCAAGATCGAATACGCCTTTACAATGTATTTTCTCTTTCTGTTTTATTTTCTTTTACGTACCACACTTAGTTTTCTATTTACCTGTGATTGCTGGATCTTAATGTATATGCATGCATATATTTTTCTGGCGTATTTATTCTTACTTACTGACTTATTTAACTGGCCATTAACAGCCCGTAAATCGGACTTCGGACTGCCTTAACACAGACATATCTGCTTCCTGCGTACCTATGCCAGTTGGTCAAAAGGGTTGGATAAAAGGGCTTTCTCAATTTGGTTCTTCAAACTCAAACAGGGTTGTCCTCTTCGGCGTCTGCCGCAAATCTCCGCATCAAATACCCGTCTCGCCAGAGCATCCTCCTCCTTTCCAACGACATAACAGAGCCATACCAGCCGCTGGAAGTTAATACGCTGCACAACGTCTATGTCGTTGAGGACCTTATACAGCTCACTGTTGGATCGGATGCGGAAATCATTGCCAATTTAAACGAGGAACATCTCCCTCCATTCCAATGACATAGCAGAGGCATGGCTGCTGTATCTGTGCTTAATAGAGTCCATGCCTCTGTGTCATAAAGAAGCATGGGGAGGATGAGCATCTTGTAGGGCATTAGCTTTATCGTAAGAGAGAGGTTTCTAATACTCAAATGCCTTTTGAAACTATAGTAACACCTCTTGGCAAGACACCTCCACACTGATGTAATTTTTTGTGGTAATGGTGGAGCCAAGATAAAAAATTCCTTAAAAATATGGAAAGTAAAGTTATCGGCCGTAATCTAAGATCCAATACGGACAATATATACTTCGTCTTCATAGACTCCCGTTCAATAGCCTTAGAAGAAGCAGTAACAACTCCCTTGGTGCTCCCTATGACGCCAATGTTGTCAGCGTGCATAAGGAAAAAAAATTAACCTTTGCGATGCACTCCCATCCTCCGCAGAATAGTTTTCATGACGGAGTTGTAAAGTTCGCATGATTAAGGTTCGCCTTATCTGAAAGCTCGCACGGTATCAAAAAGTTATGGGGTATTTATTCTACTTAATAAAAATTTTTTTGCGAGATCAACTTTCTATTCAATGATGCACCATGGAGTCTTTTCATTTAGGGGCTTTTGAAAAAAATTTCTATAAAATCTTTTTAAGAAACTTATTGCCTTGTCTTGGCCTTGGCAAAGTGAACCTAAAGTATACTTCGTATTAATTACGTATAGCACCAGAATGTGAGTGAAGATAAACCAAAGACGCAAACCCAAATTTTTAGCGGCACCACTTTTAGCAGCGTCACTTTTCGGTTTTAACTGGGCAAAATGCTTTATCAACAGAGGACTGTTAACTGTTTAACAGCGGCAGGAAGTACATAAGTCTTCTAATTTGCAATTATTCCAGACTATTGGCATAAAATTAAGTTGTTATTATGATCATTATTATTATTTGTGAATAAAAGAAATGTTGAAAACCGTATAATGGCTGCTGAAAACGGAGAAGGCCAAAAATTTCAAAATTATTCCATCTATCCCGCTGCCACTGTTCTAAAGAAAACCCCCTGTACTACCATTTGCTTATAGTCGGATCGGTGTATCATTATTCATATTTTCTCAAATGGATCAATGATCTTTTAGAGAACTTTAAAACCTTGAAACCTGCATTTGAGTATGATATGATACTCATAGACCTAGTATATATCATAAAATTGGCTCCTAAAAAACTCTTAAACAGCTAAGAGTGCTCTGTTAAGAGAAAATTTTGCTCTGTTAACACCAAATGTGGCGTTACTAAAATTTATAGATTGTGTCTTCGATTTTCAAATTTAAATTCATTTTCCCTTATCTTCTTTAGTACCAAATCCATGGTTTTTAAATTGAAATTTCATTTGATCTTAAAAAAGCTACGTTATGGTGCGTCAAGTGTCACATTCTCGGTACAATTTTCTTATTTTACAACACCACACACTTGGTCATGCCGCTTATAACGCCATCAGTTATGCTATAATATTTAATATCTACCCTTTTGCTTATGCCGCTTATAACGCCTTCAGTTATGCTACAATATTTAATATGTAGTGAGTAAGTTGGTTGGTTAAAATATATTTTTTTTCATTTTACCAGACATAGCCTCGATAGAGAGTGGCGAAACACAGACATTTAAAATGCATCAACGGCACGTAAATGTTGTTCGTTGTTTCCAATTTTTATTCGCTGTTAATTTGGAAAATAAATGCAATCATGAATTAATGGCTGACACAGTAATTTTCGCTGGCGGAACACAAATTAGGGGACTTCATTTGGTGGGGAAAGATACGTTTTTAATATTCGTAAACAGGGTTTGCTTGTGTCGTGAAGAGGAATTGTATTATTATTTAAGTAAAGGCAAGTTAACCAAGGCAATTAGTTTAGATAATTAAAAACAAAAATAATAAAAATTGTTCTTTCAATAAATTCCAATATTTATTATCCCAAGTATTTATTATTATTACCCTTTTAATCACCCTTTATTGTATTACATATTGCGTCTGTCGTTGTAATAAGAAACTGCTCTTACGGCCCTTAATAAATTTATGTTTTATTATCTGTTTTGTTTTTCTTTGTCCTTTTTTTGTTGTTAATTATCAAAATGATTTATTTTTTGTAATGGCCTCCATTGGGTCACTTGATATTTATTTACTTTACCAACTAACTATGGCCATATATTTTCTCTAAACAGGTCATTTCTAAGCCCTGCACTAGAGTAACAATTGTTAACAAATTTACAACACTTGGCAACAGTATATTTTCATATTCTAACTCTATTGTGAGTTATTAAAGTAAATTATGGTTGTTTCCTTTTAATAATTTATGTTGCTCTTCTTATTTTCCTTTTCCTCACTCTCTCTCTCTCTCTCTCTTTTGGTTTGCAAAAGGAAAAAACCAATAGATTTCAACAGAAAATTAAAAGAAAATTTATTACTATTCAGGTGGTTAAAATTGAAGTTAATACACCATTTCCAAAGGGAATAAGAAAATATTTATGTAATAGTAATAAAAACTAATTTAATCATATTGTAACAAAAATAAAAAATCTAGATATTAGTGTTTAGTTTAAAATTATAAGCAAAGCAATACAGTAAACTAACCTGTTTACACATTATCGTACTACATAATATAACAACAAACACCAACAGTAAAAAAGTATACAAAAATATATCAACAACACTACAAGAGTAAATCAAAATAAAATACACAAACAACACTACAATACATACATAATTGGCCATTACAACCCTTCAGTCAGGATTACGACCTAGCTTCTCACACCACTTATGTTGTGTGCGTTAATTTTATACATGAGTGGCGGGACCTCAGAGTCTTTGCCAGAAATCTGCTGAGAGGAAGTCGCCGAAGAAATATTTTTCGTTTTGATGTCTGACCTGGGATTCGAACCCCGGCCTTTCGTCTAATAAGCCAACACACTACCTACTAGACCACGGCGACTTCAACTACAATATTAAATGTAAACAACGATATTTACATTTATAGAGATTTCGAGGAGGCAAAGGCACGAATATTCGCCTTCAAGACCATACATCAGACTGTTTACTCTGCCATATAAAAAGCAAGGTAAAGCAAATGACTGAGTTAGTAAAAGTTCAGTCAGTCTTAAGTGAAGAAGCGGTGGGTTGGAAGAGAGTAATCGTGGTTTGAAGATCTCCGTTAGAAAGTTCTGTCGTATAATTGCTTAGTAATTGTTATTGTTTATGTAAAGAGTGTAAACAGCGGAATAACAAAGAAGCTCTTCTTTGTTGTCGTTTACATCAAGTTGTTAACAGTGGCTTACAGAATTGTACGAATAATGAAGAATTTTAACTAAAACTAAAACAAACTTATTTTTATTTTATTTTCAATTTACAAGCTCATATTTTAAACGTTTTTAAAAGGTAAAAACGTAACAATATCAATTGATAACTAAGAGCCAGCCTTACCGTTTTATAATAACAACTATTGGCTTTGGAACCGGTGTAGATATTTTAAATAAAACGTTTCTATATTACAATATTATGAATATTATTTTTATAAGTTATTATGTTGTAAACTATGCCAATTAAAATAGAAAACAAATATCCCAAAAAATAAATTTTTGAAACATATATATAAAAAATAGAAAATAACCATTAGTATTGCTAGACATCAAAAACGAAATATTAAAAAATATTTCTTCGACGACAGATTTCTGCCAAAAACTCTGAGTGCAAAATAAAATTTCCATGAAAAATTTCTCAAAAATCTGTCCACTCATATATAAAATTAATACACCCAACAAAAGTGGTTTCAGAAGCTAGGTCGTAATCCTAATGTTATGTTATTTTTGTATTGCTAGCGAAAGAGTATTTAAAAAGTTAACCGTTATTATTACGTTTTTCAAATCAGATTCTTCCGTTTACGTACCAAGACACTACGGAGACTACCAGCCCTCAATGCACCTTGTCCATAGGTTAGGTTAGGTCGTAGTGGTAGCTCTGATATCACAAAGCTCACTTGAGCATGCATGGCGGCCCGTTGTGATGCCACGGGTGAAACGCAGTCTCTGTACTAACCAAGTTCCGCCAAATCAGGGAAAGGAAGAAGTTGGTCAGCGCAAGGGCTGCACACCTTGTCCATAAATCTCTGTGGGTTAAGGAAACGACAATAGTCTATATTGCAAAGTTGAGCTAAAATCTAGAATGATGTAAAAAATATAGCGATCTGGCTCAAGGTAATTGACAAAGGTTTTAATGTTCTTAATACTCCCACGGGATCGTAGTGATTATGTAGAATGCGTAGAATGCTAAATGCTTTCTTTTTTAATTTAAACTAACATTTCTATTGCTGACCTTTAGAAACTCATTATTATTATAAAATACAACAGCCTAAAGTTATGCTCTTTTCTATTTAAAAAATTTTATGACTCCCTAGATTATGTTACATTCTTTTTCTAATTTAATTACTTGGCCTGGTTATATTGCGTTGGTCTTAATAAAAAAAAAAAAATGTTTAATCTAGCAAAAGGGATCCCTTGTGTTTTTATAGACCTTCAATAAACAGCTGGCCAGCTGATTATCAGTGGAGAAAATTAAAAAAAAAGAAAAGAAAGAAATATATTTTATAACCTTTGAAGGCATATCAGTTTCGTTTACCGTTTTGTCAATTCCACAAGCATCATTAAAGCAGACGGCTAATGAGATTTAAATCTAAGGATTTTCCTTTGATTATCTATATATAGAGGGTCCCAAAAATAATTTCTTTGAATTTTTTCTTCTCTTCTCTTTCTTCTGTTTCTATTCTAATTTGCATTTAAATTTTTATGACTTTATCGCTGGCGCATTTAAACAGCATCTCTTTATGGCTAAAACGTATTGAGCACAGGGTCATTTACCACAAAGTGTATCTAATAATTGTTCGGGTATAAAACAAAACACTTAAAAGAGAGATAGAGTGAGAAGGAGAGAGAGAGGGAGAGAGACAGAGAGAAATTTCAACAAAAGAGTAAATGAAAAATAAATATAATTAAACCAGCTGCACTGTAGTACCCCCATTTAGAGAACTAAAAACGAAAAAATTCATTCGAGAGACAAAGTTATCAAAATGTGTTCTCTCAGAGCCCTAATGATGTTAAATTTTAATATTGTTCTCCTTTGTTCTTTAACCATATTTTTTCTGGCCGTGGTTTTTTTTTACTTTTTACGAACAACAACAAAATTGAGGAAATTATCATCAGGTCCTATTGTATTGTGTTGAGTTGAGTGGGTTTTTGTAAAAAAAATTTTTTATTTTATTTTCCATTATCCTGCGGTGTTTTGTTTTATGTTAATAAGCTTTTGTTTTGTTGTTGTCTTCTTTATCTAAGCAAAATAAAACGAAAAAAAAAATAAATAAAAAATTCAAGCCTAAAAGCCATTATGATAATAACTTAAGTTTTATTGCCTGAAAGTATGCAGTGGTTTTTTGTTAATAAAAATTATTATAATTTTTTTTATTTTTTCTGCCAACACAAAAAACCATGTGCAAATTAAATAAACTATAACAAGTTAATGACAAACTAATTGCTGGCATAATAACTCACTGAGTGACGGTGCCATCACAGCGGGAGAGTTAAACCACTGGGTTAGTGGTTAAGGCTTAAAAGTAATATTAAGTTGGACTAGACAATTTTTTTTTTTTGTATATTTTTTAAATATGTTTACAACATAGTTTCAAGGGATTTAAAAGTTCGTTATTAAGGCTACGCACTTCGTCGATTTACTAACCATGTTCGGCAGCAATTGTAAAAGATTTTCATTATTTAGTTCTGCTATTCCATAACAATACGTTTATCTAATTGGCCATTACAACCCTTCAGTCAGGTTTACGACCTAGCTTCTCACACCACTTATGTTGTAAGCGCTAATTTTATACAAGAGTGGCGGGACCTACAGTTTAAAGTCGAAACCGAACGACAGATTTTTGAGAAGCTTTTCATGGCAATTTTTTTTTACTCTCAGAGTGTTTGCCAGAAATCTGCTGAGAGGAAGTCACCGAAGAAATATTTTTCGTTTTGATGTCTGACCTAGGATTCGAACCCGGGCCTTTCGTCTAATAAGTCAACACACTACCCACTAGACCACGGCGACTTCATTTAAGACTTCAGTAAAGAATAAATTTCCATTGCTTGTGTTATACTTGGAAAAACTTTAAAATTTTTTAAAACATCCTTAAAAACTGATTTCATTAGCATAAGCTGTAAAAAAACATTGCATAGCTTTAGGCATTAAATTAAAATTTATTTTCCTTGCATATGTTATGGCGTATTATAATTAATTTTGTATTTTCTTTTAAGTTTGAATTAATTAAGTTGATTTATTTAATGAAGGGTTTTGATTATAAGCATTATAATTAATATCGTTAGGTTTCATTGTCTTTTATTCTCAAAAAGTTTTAAATTTTTTACGAAATTGCTTACCAAAAAATTTTTTGTTGCTTGTATCTATAAGGCACTACAACTCTTTTGTTAGAATTAAGGCTTCACTTCTGGCACTATACCTATAATATGTGTTGAAATCATTGTTTAATTGTCAAATAGTGGATCACATAAGCTTCCTGTGTTATTAACACATGTGAAATGATTTTAGATTTATACAAATATAATGTCTGACAAACTTTATTAATTCCCTTGTAATAAACTTACCTACTTTAAATCCTTTACATTCAAAACATTCCATTTAATACCATAGTTCCCACCATTGCCACAACTATGGCAGGCAATTATATAATCAGACACACAAGCCATCATTAGTTTTCTTGTTGACCGACCATTTACAATCAAACAAAGCGTAATCCACCTCTCATATTTCAAAGATAAATTGTATCTCCTTCTAAACTAAAATGAATGCCGCGGTATAATTCTATTGAATACTAAATTGTGTGTGGTATCTGGCCGCTTAATTTCGCTATTGATACATACATCATCCTCGTATTCGTCATACAAATAATTTGTATTGAAACGAAACGAATGAATTGTAAGAATAAGAAAGAAAAATTTATAAAAGAATCAAAGAATGAATGAATAAATGAATGAAACAATTTGATTTATTATCAAATAGGCCCCCAAAGGCACCCACAGCCCAATGAAATTGCTTAAGGCCATCGTGTTTACTACAAAATAGCAATTCAAACAATCACGTGAATTAATGTGATTAAAATAAACGAGAAATGTAGAAAGAAAGAAAGAAATTTAGAAAATGGATCTAGGAAACTATTCTAGTACATACATGTGTGTGTGTGTGTGATAAAGTAAAGAATGAAAAGAAATGCTTCCCTTGAGGCAAATAATTAAACGTTGTTCTTGAAATAATGGGTGTCTTAACAATATAAATATGTGGGCCTTCTTATTTTCTTGCCATGACTGTCAAAATACATTTATTTTCCCTTAATATACTCGTAATATATTTTTATTTTCATTGCGATTTTTATTTCGATTTTATTTTTTATTGTTTATAAATATTTAATCGCATTTATTTACAGATGTAGCTCACATTCAATGTGACATACATATTACAGCCCACAAGAACTCACAGGCACACGGTTTTTTTTTTTGGTTTGGATTTAAAGGAATTGAAATAATTCACATGAAATTATGGCACAAATAAAATATTAATTCAGTTAATCAATGATTTAAAATATAAACACATACATACATACATACACACATACGATATACAATCACAAATAAGAAAAAAAAATTATTTTAAATAAAATTCCAATTTTTAGGCCAATAAATTGCGAATTTAAACAAAACACCGTCAATTATATTAAAGAGATGCCAACAAATGATAAAATTCTATAAAAAAAGTGAAACTGCTTAAGTGCTTTGGACTGCAGAGGATCCTACTACATACATACATAATTGGTCATTACAACCCTTCAGTCAGGATTATTGACCTAGTTTCTCACACTACCTATGTTGTGTGTGTTAATTTTGTACATAAGTGGCGGGACCTACAGTTTAAAGTCGACTCCAAATGACAGATTTTTGAGAAACTTTTCATGGCAATTTTATTCACTCTCAGAGCCCTTGCCAGAAATCTGCTGAGAAGAAATCGCCGAAAAAATACTTTTTGTATTTTATTTTGATATCTGGCCTGGGATTCGAACCCTGGCTTTACGTCTAATAAGCCAGCACACTACCTACTAGAGCACGACGACTTCCACAAACAACAATAGTGAAAACAAGTTGTTTACATTTTCAGGTATTTCTCAAACACATTCTCCTGCAAGTGCATTCGTCAAACTGCTGACACTTGTGACGACACGTGGGATTGAGTTAGAATTCAGTCAGTCGTGTTTGAAGAGGACACGTGGGATTCAGTAAGACTTCATTCAGACACGTTGTATGTGAAGAGAATATTGTTTTGTTGCTTACAAAATGGTTGCAAGCCGAGAAGTATAACGAACAGTTATTATTGCGTACGCGGAAGAGTGCGAAAGAAGAATAGCAATTAAAGTAAATTGTTATTGTGTAAAACAATTTCTGAAGGTGACACACGGAATTGTGCGGACATTAAAGAATTGATTTAAAATTAAACACAAATTAATTTTTATTTTATTTACAATCTACGAAGTCATATTTTTAACGTTTTTAAATAGGTAAAAACGTAACAATATTATAAGAAGTATTTTTCTAAAGTTATGAATCTAAATGAATAGATGGTATGAGTTTGATGTCAACGTTGTACGCTTACTCAGTGCAACCTGTACTTATAAATCAACGTTGTAGTGTGAAGTCGCCGTAGTCTAGTGGGTAGTGTGTTGGCTTATTAGACAAAAGGCCCGGGTTCGAAACCCAGGTCAGACATAAAAACGAAAAAATATTTCTTCGGCGACTCCCTCTCAGCAGATTTCTGGCAAAGACTCTGAGAGTAAAAATTGCCATAAAAAGCTTCTCAAAAATCTGTCGTTCGGAGTCGACTTTAAACTGTAGGTCCCGCCACTCATGTATAAAATTAACGCACACAGCATAAGTGGTATGAGAAGCTAGATCGTAATCCTGACTGAAGGGTTGTAATGGCCAATTATGTGTATGTAGTGTGAGTATGAATGAATCAGACAGACGTAGTTAAATTTCAATATTGTGTGTAATGATCTCTAGTTTGAAGTGGGGCCTCACGCCTAGTATGCCATTACAATACCTACTAGACTATGGCGACTACTTAACTCCTGCATTTCTTCAATCATTCCTTTAAGAATTTTCATTTTCTTTTTAACAACAATCGATTACTAATGGCATTCCCTTAAATAGACGTGGGCAAACAAATGGTTCCTAATTAAATTACAATCTATTTAAGTTGTAATACATATTAATTGAAGTGTAAATATTTTCTTTTGTGTCATAAAATTGCAAAAAAAAAATCGAAAAAAACAAGAAAGAAAACATCATTGAGTGGTTTATCTATCTAAACACAGTACAAACAAGAATAAACAATAATTTACGAATAAAATACAAGAGGCAAGACAATCTAGACATGAAATGAATAGAAAATGTTTACAAAACATTAGGAAATTATCTTCATAAGAAGCAAAGCATTATCCTTGAGTACTTAACTATATTTATACGAACGTACTTACGTACGTCCATACGTACTTACGTAGTTATAAGGACAAATATTTAGTTTATGAGTGTATTGTAAACATAAAGGCCTATACAACACAAACACTGTACATACAAGTATTGTATCGTATTGTATTGTATTGTATTGTATTACATAAAAACCATTTTCACATACATAATGGATGACTATGAACTCTTAAATATTAAAAAGCTACAGAGAGTGTATGTACACAAGCCTAAAGTAGGACGTTCACGGGTAAATTGCTTTAGTTTAAGGAAACCTTAGCCAATTGACTCACAGTGTTTTGAAAGTCCTTTGTCGGAGGATATTTATTATATTCCGACTTGTTGTTGTCTAAGCATAATAAATAAAAATATTAAAACACTCTCTCTCTCTACTCTAATATTCATCAGGAGAGTGAGTTCAGGTTTTGGGATTGTATTACAGGGCCACTTAGCTGGAATATCAAACTACAAAATGATAGACATTCGATAGTTGTTTGAAGTATAACATATGCTAACTGAAACACACTCTACAAACTACGTTCAATAAAAAGTTTTCTTGTTTTTGTTTTTGTTTTTCAAAAAAGACACCCACCCATGTTGTGTCCTTAAAACAATCCTCAATCCTTTTTAGAGTTCTACACAGTGAACAGGGTCCTGTTTTTAAAATATGCTTTCTCCTATTATTTTTACATTTATTATACTTGCTGAGTAACCCTGTTTTAAGGAATATCCATAGGTTTAGGTCATGTTTGTTTTTAGTTTTCTTGTATGTAATTGAATATGTCCTTTCATTTGATAGCCATTATTTTATGTCTTGATTGAAGTGTCAATATTAAGAAGACTTTCAAACGAAATGCTCGAAACATTTTAATTGAATTTAAAATGGGATAAAATTTTCTATTTTCCACAGGCATAGAGTATAGATTAAAGGTTCCTCTTTTAAATTAATTGATTAAATTGATGTCCAGTATTCTTATTAGGGGAACAGACAAAAGTCCATAAGGCATAAGGCATAAAATTATAAATCACGGTGATAAAAAGATTGGCAAATGTTGAAGAAAATTTTTTTGAATAAAATATATTAGCGAACCATATAAGAAGTCGCCTTGGTCTAGTAGGTAGTGTGCTGGCTTATTACACGTAAAGCCAGGGTCCGAGTCCCAGGCCAGACATCAAAATAAAATACAAAAAGTATTTTTTCGGCGATTTCTTCTCAGCAGATTTCTGGCAAAGACTCTGAGAGGAAAAATTGCCATGAAAAGCTTCTCAAAAATCTGTCGTTCGGAGTCGACTTTAACCTATAGGTCCCGCCACTTGTGTATAAAATTAAGTGGTGTGAGAAACCAGGTCAATAATCCTGACTGAAGGGTTGTAATGGCTAATTATGTATGCATAAAATCGTAAATAATGTCTTAATTCGTCTTCTTTTAGTCAGGATTACAACCTAGTTTACATATCGCTCCTTTATTGCAATATAGTCAAATCTTAAAAAATTAAAAATTTGTAGTTACTTCAGCAAAACTGCTCTTTTAGACCTTCTGTACATGTTAATAAAATTTCAGTTTTATATCCCAAGCTGAATTAGATCATAGGACTTATGTCTTGAAAACTTAAATCGCATTTTGCCAAGTTCAAGTTTTTTTGAGATATGACTATGTTGCCATAAAGGAGCGATACGTAATGTGACCTGTACGACAGATTTTTTGAGAAACTTTTCAAAGCAAATTTTATTTACTACCGGAGTTTCTGCCACAAGATTATTGAGAGAATCTCGCAGAAAAAATATTTCTTCTCGTTTTGTTTGGCTGCAGAGAGGAGATCGCCGAAAATATGAATTTTTTTTTATTTCGTTCGAAAAGTCTAGGCTGAAATTTAGAACACTACTAATAAGCCAATACACTTCCCACTAGACTGTTTCGACTTTACATGTCTCCAATTCCCCTGCTTTCCGCTGTCCTACATACCCTCCTTTTATGCTATCTCCTCTATTATCCTTCCCACTTTTGGGACGTTGTACAATGGATCAATTCGTTCTCCGGGTACTGTACTTGTTTTGATTGGCAGGTAAACGTCCTCTAACCTAACCTACATGTCTCCATAAAAAGATGATTTTTTGGAGAAACATCAATAGTTATCGGTTAAAGTCATGCATAGAAAAAATCGACAAGGTTTTCTACGAGGTATTTCACCTAAATGTTTCCAGTGTCTCCATGAAAGTAAAATTTTAAAGGAAGTTGTTGACGAATGCTTGTGAATGCTTGGATTTCAACGATTGCAAATGGTATCTGAAAACGTAGATACTTTATCAACCAAAAAAATGCAGTGAAAGTTATGAATGTAGAACGAGAAAAGCTGATAAGTTCATCACAGCAGTTCCAGTATCATTTCGAATAACGAAAGAAATTCTTTAACGCTGATAAATAAAGAATGTAATCAATTCAAGTCATATTTGATGAACTTGTTAAAGGAAATAGTATTGTTAGGTTTTTACCTTTTTAAAAACGTTTTAATATGAGTTCGTTAATTGCAAACAAAGTAAAAATAAATCTAAGTTTAGTTTCAATTAAACTCTTAATTGTCCACACTATCTTACGTGCCACTTTTTAAACTTATACAATGTACACAACAGTCACTACAACAATTTATTGCTTGTTCGATCTTGTCACACAACTATTCGCTAATCTGCTCAAAAATTTCGCACACAACTTCACACCAGGCTGACTAAATTCTTACTGACTTGTCGTCTGTTTTGTCTTGCCCTTTTATAGTCCAACAAAAGCAGTCAATCGAACGTGAAAGGTTCGTGTTCTCGCCTTCTCTAGAACTCTATTGCTACACATTGCTTGTTGTTGCGTTTGCTTACTTGTCTTTATCCTTTTCGCATATTGATATTGTTGTTGGCTTACTTATTATAAGTTCGATGCATGTGTTAGTGTAGTTGGTAGCTTTTGTTTATTATTTTTATATGAAACGATATTAGGTCGTTTCGACCTGCATAACAGTATTATTTGGTAATAAATCAGTGGCTGCAAGTAGATGTAGCCTACAAGGTAGAGTGTAGACTTATTAGGCACAAGCCAGTGGTTCAACCTTTAGACAACATGGACAGAAACGGTGTCTTCTTTTGCTCTAAACTGTCTTTTGACAAGAACTCCGAGAGTAAATAAAATTGCCATGAATACCTGTCAAAAATTTATCTTTGAGAGAAGACTTTAAACTGTTAAAATTAACTCACATCAACAGTAGGGTTTGAGAATCTAGATTGTAGTCTTGACAAAAAGTATTGCAATGGCCAATTAAGTAAGTCAAAAGCTTTATAGCCAAATATATATTTGCAAGGTGATATTGTTATAAAAATGTAAAATCTAGATACTGGTGATCTAGGTGTACTTGGCTTTTACCCAAAAATTCACAAACAATACTTCAAGAATAAATGTAAACAAAATACGAAAACAACAATAGAGAATGTAAACAACGATGTTTAGAGTTATAGAAATCTAAAAAAGACCAAGAACGTTCATCAGATAGTCTACTCTGTCATATAAAAGGCAAGGCAAAGCAGGCGAGTGAGTAAGCAAAGTTCAGTCAGTCTTATGTGAAGACGCGGTATGTTGGAAGAGAGTAAACGTGGTTTAAAGACCTCTGTTACAAAGATCTGTCGAATCATTGTTTAGTGATTGTTACTGTTTATGCAAAGGGTATAAACAGAGGAATAACAAACAAAACAATTGTTGTTGTTTACATCAAGTTGTGAACAGTGGTACACAGAATTGTGTGAATAATAAAGAATTTTAAAAGGTAAAAACGTAAAAATATTTTTGCGAGATCAAAAATAGTTCCTTTCAGATCAATAAAAGTATATTAACTTATACTTTGTCTGTAAATTATAGCTTGCAAAGATGAAAACCTCTCTGTATTCTAAAATTTTATTCAGGACTAAAAATTCCATGTAAGATTAAATTGATATTAAAATGGGCTATAAATATCAGACATTAAAAATGATGTGATATTTGATTTGTATACAATATTATCTACTACGACTAATTCTTCCAAGGAATTAAATATCGTACATGATCTAATAAATTATGGTTAAACAAATCGAATTTTTGTTTTCTCCGGACAATTATCTGTTAACCATTATGTAGTCTTCTGGAAGGAATATTAACCAAACCAATAATAACAATAAAACAACCTACACACGTACGTTTACTTATTAATTTACCTTGAAAGGAGGACAAATGAAGAAAGTCCCTTCAAAACTATAGGAAACAAATATGAACTATAAAAGAAATAAAAAAATAGGGAGTGAGAGAGTAAGAAAGAAGGTCAATAAAAAGAATAAAATAAAATAAAAATTAATGTGTAACAAAAAAACATACAAAAAAAAAATGTAAAATGAACATGAAAGCAAATATATAACCGGATACCGGAAATAAAATACTACAACTGGTGCAGCATATAAACATATTTATAAACGTGAGCACAATTTTAATGTTTCCGATTTTCATTTTGAGACTACATAAATCTCCAGTTACACTATTGTATCTGCTATTAGTGTTGGTGCTTCTCTCTCTATCTCTCTCTTTGTTCAATACAATACAATACCTATGTATGCCTTTACCTACCTACTCTAAGAATTGTGAAACAAAGACCCCAATAATCCAATACAATAGGAGATAAAAATGAAAGCAAGGAGAGGGGATGCAAAATGGAAAATAATTCCATTTGCGGCCATGAAAAAAAATCTTCAATTGTATTAAAACTATAATAAAAACCAGGACAGGAAATGGAACTATAACTTCTACCAACAGATACACTCATACAAACACGTACAGATACACACATACACTATAACGGTATAGTTTTAGTTCAAATGTTTGATGTCTTAACAGATATTACATGGGCAACAATATTTACAGCCATGTTAACTGGTTTGTATTACGGGGTACTTTCTTTTTGTATGTATGTATGCATCCATAAAAACCATTTACATATCAAACTGGAGACCAATTGTCAAACTATATGTATATGGAGCATACAGGCCATATAAATGGTTTCGTGGTTAAAGAGAAATTCCGGAACATAAGCCAGAAGCTATGGTTCAATGGTAGTTAAAAAATATTGTTACAAAAGTAAAGAATTTGGATGCTGGTACTTTGCTTTTACATCATACATAATTGGCCATTACAACCCTTCAGTCAGGTTTACGACCTAGCTTCTCACACCACTTATGTTGTGTGCATTAATTTTATACATAAGTGGCGGGACCTAGAGTTTAAAGTCGACTCCGAACAACAGATTTTTGAGAAGCTTTTCATGGCAATTTTTACTCTCAGAGTCCTTGCCAGAAATCTACTGAGAGAAAGTCACCGAAGAAATATTTTTCGTTTTTTATGTCTCACCTGGGATTCGAACCCGGGCCTTTTGTCTAATAAGCCAACACACTACCCACTAGACCACGGCGATATGGCTTAACATAAAATTATAAACAAAATCAACACAAAGAAACACCAGCGTAAAAAATGCTAAACAAGTAAACAAAAATGCAACAACAAACACCTGCTTAAAAAAAATGGTAAACAAGTAAGGAAAAATCCACAAACACGAATAAAGGTAAACAAAATACCCACACAACAGCAATGAATGTAAACTCAGAGTGGCCATTACAACCCTTTAGTTAGGATTACGGCCTAGCTCTTACGCCATTCATGTTGTGGTTTACAGTTAAACAAAAAACAGATTTTTAAAAAACTTTTTCACGGCAGTTTTATTCACTCTCAGAGTTATTGCCAAAAGACAGTTTAGAGGAGGAAAAGATTTTTTTTTTTTGGTCATGATGTCTGAACTGAAGGTTGAACCACGGGCTCGTGCCTAATAAGCCAACACTCTACCTACTAGACTACCATTTCCCCCCAAATATGACTTGAATTGATTACATTCTTTACTATTCATCCTTAAGAATTTCTTTCGTCATTCGAAATGCTGCTGGAACTGATATGATGAATTCATCAGCTTTTCTCATTCTACATTCATAACTTTCACTGCCTTTTTTTTTGGTTGATAAAGTATCAACGTTTATGGGTACCATTTGCAGTCAATGAAATCCAAGCATTCGACAACAACTTTCTGTAAAATTTCGCTGTCATGGAGACCCAGGGAACATTTCGGTGAAATGCTCTAAGGCATACAAAAGGCTAGGCAAAGCAGGCAACGCTATTAATGAAATTCAGTTAGTCTGGTGTGAAGATGAGGGGCTTTTGAAGAGAGTAATCGTGGTTTGCGATCTTCGTTAAAAAGATCTGTCGAACAATTGTCTAGTGATTGTTATGGAGTATGCAAAGGATATAAACAGAGTAATTGTTGTTATTTACATCAAGTTTTGAAGAGTGCCCCAAGGAATTGTGCGAGTAATAAAAAATTATAATTAAAACTAAACATAAATTTATTTTAATTTTATTTTGTAAATTCAAAGTGAAGCTGAAAGACATAATAACCTTTCCAGGCAGATTATTGGTAGGGAATTAAAGCCTTTTAAAACATGGCCACCTTTAGCTAAGCAAGTTCTATCGATGTCCAGTTTTCTTAACATTAAAGCTGTCGCTGAAGTCTTTGTAAATTATTTCTAGTCCTTGGCTGGATATGTCTACGGATCAGTGTTTTGTTATGATACTTAAATAAATGTAACGTAAGGAACTCGAAATTACTAGAATTATTTTTAGTAATTCCTAAGGTCAGGGACATAATGCGAGTTCTTTCTTTTTTCTCTTGCCTATACTTAATTTGTCCACGAATAAACTGCATTGGCATTGGCATCTCTTTTCGGCAGTCGCTGTAGTCAAGTTGGTAGTGTGTTGGTATATTGGACGTAAGGCCACAGTTCAAACCCCTGGTTAGACATCTCCAACAAAAATCGAAATATGAAAAAATATTTCTCTGATGACTTTATTTCAGCAGATTTCTGGCAAAACATGTGAGAGTAAATAAAATTGCCTTGAAAAGTTTCTTAAAAATCTGATGAAGTTCGGAGTCGATTTTAAACTATAGGATCCGCCACTCATGTATGATATTAATACATACAACATAGGTGGTGTGAGAAGCTAGGTCGTATTCCTGACTGTATTTATGTATTGGAATCTCATTGTCTTCTACATTTTTTCTTTTTTATTTGAGTATTGAGAATTCCACTCTAGTGCCATGCCATTCTTCTTATAATATCAGCATTCTTTCTGATACACAATCATCATTTACTAAGTTTTATTTGTCTTATTATGGGTTCCTCGTTGGTAAGGTTCCAGAGATCCAAATAGCTGATGTTATTAGACAAAAAATATCTTGCATACGATTCTAAAGCTTTTATAGATAAATACCTCCTGCAGTTTTTGCGTGATGTTGGCCGATACTAATCAGATTTTACTTCTATACAACAGAGTTGATTTTCCACATGCATGAAATATTCTGAGCTTGGTTTGGCTGGGTGTAAGCTTCTCCATATTTACGGAATGCCGCCCTCGTTTTTAATAAGCCTGTAATGCATTCTGCATTACGTGTGCCTTTTTTGCCGTTTCTATCTTATGGCGTCAAAACTAAATCGAATTTAAATATTCTGTATAGTTAGTGAAATTAACATTAAAAATTAATTTTTGAAAACTTTTATCAAAAAAAGAGAGTGTTTTTCATTGACACTTAAAACTGTTAATGGAATTAAAAATTCATAAAAAAAATTTTGCTTTTAAAATTGCTATTTATCACGATTATAAATGAAATCAAATTTAAATTCTTAATGGCTTAAAGAAGAACACTTAATGCATTCTAAAAGAGTTGAAAAACTTTAATGGATAATAATTGATGCCTTGTCTGTAATTTCAACATCCAACAAAAATTTCAAAGAAAACAAAAATTTTTCTTTTGCTGTCTGGTTATCCATATCACTGCTAAAGTGTTGTTTTTTATTCATCAAAACAAAAATACGATTTCGGTTTAAAATTTTTTCATGGCCCTGTAATCTCGCAAACAAATAAAAAAAAAATCGCAAACTCGAGTAAAGTTTCACCCAAAATGTTCACACAACAACTTACCAGCACTCGAAATAAAAGGGCATTAACAGCAGTTTTAAGAGTAGTAGTAGTAGTGGTAGTGGGAGCAATGGTAGTGATAGTAAAAGCACAAACACTACATCGTATATTACATATGCAGCCATTGCTCTTCTTATTGTCTTTATTATGATTGTTCTTGTGCAAGTGCAGTTGTAGTTGTAGTTACAGTTGAGCAGTCACTTCTTCATATGAATTCATAGACGTAATTTTACTTGTAGGTCTACGACTCATACATAGCATAACAACAATGGTAGCAGCAACAACAACAACAGCCTGTTTGGTTCAAAGTGTATGACTTTTATACACTCTCACTTACTATTACAACCATCGACAGTTCTAGCACATAGGGTAGTACTTATGACGGTAGTAGTCGTGCTGTATGTGTGTGTTTTTTTCGACTGAAGCACACCACACCACCACCTTACTGTTAATGCCACTTATTCATTTATTTATGCATGTTTTTAGGGTGTAAGCAAGTGAGCGTGAGTGTGTGTAAGAGAGTAAGGGTTTAAAGGAAAGCATTGTTCGTTTTCATTTCATTTATGGAAATAAATTTTGTTTTC
The DNA here is from genome assembly GCA_014635995.1 of Sarcophaga peregrina. Classification (NCBI taxonomy): domain Eukaryota; kingdom Metazoa; phylum Arthropoda; class Insecta; order Diptera; family Sarcophagidae; genus Sarcophaga; species Sarcophaga peregrina. The sequence goes on along the minus strand of CM025790.1, from coordinate 7,159,596 downwards.
ATTTCAATACACACATCGTACGGTATGGCACTGCAGTGCGAGGCATGTTAACTATTTAAACAATAACCATAAATTGAACTTCTTTAAAATTTTAAACGGTTTAAGTAATGACAGACTACGTTGTACTAATTGCATAATCCTTCCATTACATCGTCTTATCCGAAATTCAATCGACATGAATGATTAAAAAAAAACGAATTGGCCAACCAAAAAACGTTACTAAAACTACTTGGATTATCAATCACTTTGTCGACTAGTTTTGAAGATACCTATCACCCCGACGTCCATCTTTGGCACTGCGTGCTGGTAATTTCTATATGAGCCATAGCCGATATGAAACTCTGAATCTCCAACACCTTACGGATAGCGGAAGGTGAATGGTGAGACTTATTCTTTGCTTTGCTTTCATTATATCGCTTAACATTAAAATTATAAACAAAATCAACAAAAATAAAACACCAGCGTAAAAAATGCTAAACACGTAAACAAAAATGCAACAACAAACACCAGCATAAAAAAATGGTAAACAAGTAAGCAAAAATCCACAAACAAAACTATACGAATAAAGGTAAACAAAATACCCAAACAACAATAATGTATGTAAACTCAGACTTTCTCAATCTTCAACATCTTACGGATAGAGAAAGGTGAACGGCAAGACTTATTCCAGACACAAAGCCATGAATTGGTCGGTGAATTTGGAGAGGTAAATTACTACGTTACACAGATGCTATCGGGTCACGGATATTTTAGGAAATATCTTTACAGAATACCGCCTCCCTTTACTGTCTTTACGAGGAAGGGGAAGTAATTGATGATACAGAACACACTGTTTTCCAAACTGCACACTGGCAAAGCTATCGGTTTGTACTGACGTCAACAATTGGAACGATTACGACCGCTAACATTGTCGGGGTTATGATTGCGAGAATTGAATCTCAGTGGAGAATTACGTGGAGCGTCTTCTAAGACTAAAGAAGAGATATCTTGAAGCTGCAGAATATGTGGGCACGTCGGCATAGATGACACTGGCAAACGTGTCAAACGAAATTCCAAATAGGGACCTAGAAGAAAGGAATAGTGGAGACACTTAAATGTCTACTCAACTTTCGATACACAATTCAGACGCGGATATGAGCACGCAGGAACCAAAAGCCCAAAAGTACTCCACTCCGAAGTAATACAACCGTAGTGCCGGAGTAGGCACAACAGCCCACGAGACGAGGGAGGGATTTAGTGGATAAGGGCCCTACACATGGAGGATGTGATGGTGCGATTATATACATTTACTCCTACTCGGCTTAAAAAAAAGATCGTAGGTATTTAAATTGCCTTAGTAATACTGAAAATCCTGTGGTTGTTTTTCAGGCAGCCATTTTGCAAGACTCTAATGGTCTTGTATGGATACAATTCGCACAATTCGATTCACGTGAACCAGTTCTATATTGGAAGGCATGCCGTTAGGCTTAGTATTTAAGCAAATGACTTCTGCGATAGATGTAGACCTGAGTTGGTGAAGGACTACTTCATGTATTATTTGAAGTGTAGTTGATGTCCGCTGTGGAATATTTATTCTCAAACTAGATATTAATTGTGATGGCACAAGGATCCAAATGCAATGCTCACTGGGACCTTGTCCTTCACAACATTTAACCCTTTGACGGACACTGACGTCTATAGACGTAATAACAAGGGTTTCTGGGTGGCACATGACGTGTATACACGTCATAAATTGTATGTAGCCAAATAACAGAGATACAGCAAGTGTCCCACGGGAAGACCTACTAAAATTTTGGTGTCCGTCAAAGGGTTAAGTAACATAACAATACCTAACGTCCCTGTAGTCTACCAGATAGTGTGTCGGCTTATTAGACGTGAGTTCGTGGTACAAACCCCAGTTCAAATCTGAAACATAATGAGCGACTTCTTCTCAGCAGATAACTTTAAAATTGCATTGAAAAGATTGAGAGGTTAGATTGTAATCCTGACAGAAAAGTTGCAATGAATATGAAGTAAGTAAGCTTTTTTCCAGAAAACTATCACAAAGATGGCCAAAGTTTATGGAAAACAAAGGCTAGCATAATGTCGTTGATATGAATTGATTTTTAAATACGACGGATGTACCCAGGACAGACATCAAAATGAAAAATATTTCTTCGGCGACTTCCTCTCAACAGATTTCTGGCAAAGACACTGAGAGTAAAAATTGCCATGAAAAGCTTCTCAAAAATCGGTCGTTCAGAGTCGACTTTAAACTGTTGGTCCCGCCACTCTTGTATAAAATTAACGCACACAACATAAGTGGTGTGAGAAGCTAGGTCGTAATCCTGACTGAAGGGTTGTAATGGCCAATTATGTATGTATGGATGTACTTTATTTCATTAAATTGTTCTAGTTCTTGAGATTGTTTCCACCTAGTCTTGGAGAGTTCTTCTTGAAATGTCGAGTTTCAATACGTTGGCTTGGATTTGTTTTACGACTTTTCATACATAATTGGTCACTTTAATCCATCAGTCAGGATTACAACCTAGCTTCTCATGCCACATACGTTGTGTGTGTTAATTTTATACTTGAACCTGCAATACACAACCGATTTAGAATCACAAAATTACTCCAAGAATTTTTGCCAGAATTCTGCTGAAAGGAAGTCACCGAAGAAATATTTTCTTCGTAGTTTGTTTCATTGGAAATGTTTAGCTTTAGGTCTACTGACTAGCCTACGACGACTGTATTCCTCTTCTTTTTCATGGTAATTTGACAAAACTTAACGTTACAGTTTGTTCGCTTAGGAAACTTTATCTGTTGTTGGTGATGTTGCTGGTAAATTTTGAATTCTTTTTAAGGGAAGAAATAAAAGATTTCTATATGCTGTGTTTTCCATACAAACAAACGTTTGTGTTACAGAAACAGAGCATTAAAATTTAAACGTTAAAACTATTTTTTTTTTTCCTTCTTTCTGTTGAACACAATAATCGAGGCATAAATCCTTGCTTTTTTTAATTCTCCTTACCGTACACTAACCGTATTTCGTTTTTTTTTTTGTATTCCTACAAATTGCTGGTACAACTCTTAGGTTTTATTGCCTTTATTTTAAATTATTTATTAAGGAACAACAACAACAAAAATAGAAACCAAAAAAATCTCCATTAAAATAAAATCTCCTCTCCATTATTTCTTAACACCCATAAAAATAAAAACAAAAAAACGGAATTTAAAAAAAAAAACATTCCTTGTGTTTTACATTTGGTTTGCACTGTATCTCCAAGGAACACTATAAAAAATGTTTCCTTTTTTACTGTTGTCTGCATACATATTTCCTTTTATAGTTGTTGTTGTTGTTATTGTTGTTATTATTGGTTTTATTATTGAACATTTCGTTCCGTTATCGCAGCAGTATTGGTTATTGTTGTTATAGTTTTTGTTTTTTGGTTTTTTTTTATTGGGTTTTTTATGTCGGTCAGTCCATTTTCGCATTCGCATTTTATTTATTAATACACCCAAACCCTCTCAAATACAAACGGCATATCGGCAACATACCAATAACAATGGCCAAAAGGATACAATTGTTGTAGATTTCTTCTTAACATGGCCCATATAAATATTGTATGGTTTGGTTAAAAACAAAACAGCACAGAGTACCACAAAGGGTGGGTGGAGGTGGCCAAACTATTGTAAGCAAAATTATGTTTTAAATACGAACGAAAACTATAGGCATTCAGGCTGTGGTTGCTAAACGTATTATAAAGACAGAGCCACGTACAACGAGTGGGTTAATTTATGACCTATAAACGAGCCTTTTAGTGAACCCTCAAATGAATCCGTATTTTTTGTGGAAACAAACAAATAAAAGAGGTTCCAGATTGGAATTAAAGAAAATTTAAAAAGAATTCAAAACCCAACACATTCTTAAATTTAAAAATAAACGAAACAAAATTTTCACGTCAGAATTTTACGGCATAACCGTTGCTAAATAGTCACAGTATTCCCTCAATTTACGTCGTAGAATGTTTCAAAGAACTCATACTATCAGATGCATTTATTTATTGCACATACATTTTACAAAAACAAAAAAACCTAGAATAATTAAATTGTTATCCTATGTATTGAATTTTTTTAAAGAGGGAATTCCCCTGACTTTGTTTATAAATCCAACTTGAAAGAAACAAAATTTTTGACAACGTTAATCGAAGTCGTCGTGGTCTAGTGGGTAGTGTGTTGGCTTATTAGGCAAAAGGCCCGGATTCGAATCCCAGGTCAGACATCAAAACGAAAAATAATTTCTTCGGTGACTTCCTCTCAGCAGATTTCTGGCAAAGACTCTGAAAGTAAAAATTGCCATGAAAAGCTTCACAAAAATCTGTCGTTCGGAGTCGACTTTAAACTGAAGGTCCCGGCACTCATGTATAAAATTAACGCACACAACATAAGTGGTGTGAGAAGCTAGGTCGTAATCCTGACTGAAGGCCAATTATGTATGTAATCGAAACAACGTAAATCGAGACGATGTAAATCGAAACAATACTGTAACAGTAAAATCCTTCAAGTTTATTTTAAGCCAAGACAAGAACCGAAAATAGTATTTGACGAAACTATACCAGAATACATACACAAAGTTTTCTAATCAAACAATATCAGCAAATGTTCTACTCTGGACGCAATTGATATCGAGTTTCGAAGACGTTAGAGGTCAAGGGTCGGACATGGTATACGTATTTTACGCTAGTCACTTCTTGGCATAACGAGGACTGCAAATGATTGGAAACTGTGGCGCAGTCGTCGGTGTGAACAGAAGTGTCTAACTCAGCTCAGACAACTAAATCTTGTATAGAAAGAAATGATGGTCAATTCTTGAGACCCTATGTTGATCATATTCCCATGAGTTTACGGCCTAGCTTCTCACACCACTCATATTGCGTGTGTTAATTTTATATATAAGTGGTAGGACCTACAGTTTAAAGTCGACTCCGAACGACAGATTTTTGAGAAGCTTTTCATGGCAATTTTATTTTCTCTTAGAGTTTTTGGCAGAAAATCGCCGAAAAAATACTTTTTGTATTTTATTTTGATGTCTAGCCTGGGACTCTAACCGTGGCTTTACGTCATACAATTCTTGGTCAGTTTAAAGTCGACTCCTAAAGACAGACTTTTTGAAAACTTTTCATGACAATTCCATTTACTCTCACAAGTTTTGTCAGAAATCTGCTGAAAGAAAGTTTTTTTTCATATTTTCATTTTAATAACTGACCTGGGATTTAAACCGCGGTCTCTCGTCTAACAAGCTAACTCACTATCTACTAGACTAAGGCGATTTCCCTTATACTACTTACTCCGGATTAAAACCGTAAGCAATGGGACGACGAAGAAATAATTTATTTCTACATTCTAATAGGAATTCTCTGAAAGACGGAGCAAACTGTTAGCCTAGTGGAAACTGTGCTAGACTATTAGCGTGAGCGTTGTGTGTTCGATTCCAACCAAAGGCTCTGGTCTGTGACACTATATCTGAAAGACGCCATTTACAAAAGCACAATTCTATTCGTAATGGGATGTTATCAGGGGCCTTAAGCGAATACATTTGCGAAACACTATTTTGGACGAAATATGTTACAAATAAAGTTAAGCTGTTCATAGATTGCCTTAACTCCCGATATTACTAAAGCCTGTTGCTACAATATGCCTGCTCTACAGCTGACCTAAATATCTCTAAGGATTTCTCTTTTAGTTTGTAATTTTTTTTTTAATACCTCGAGAACGAATGATTCCACCTTTTTAAAATGATCTCCCAATCTTCCCAAAGATCATTTCGACCTTTTACACACATTGGATCCGAAATTAAAAAATGTTCGTTAAAAAGAGCGTAAAAATACATTTAGTACCTAGTCATCTTTCAGTAAACAGGTTTTCATTGCTTCTTTTTACATTTTTTTATATATGAATTATACACCCGAAGAAAAATTACAATAGGATTCAATATTTTCTAATGAGATTCACTAATAAACTATGAGAAATGATCTCCATTTTTAGGAGAATATTTGTCAAGTTAAATACGCTAACTTTAGGGAGTTGGAGTTGTACATTTTTTTTTTTCTATATTTTCCACTACATAAACATATTATTCGGTTACACTTGAAAATATTACTAACAATTTTCCTTTGGCTTATGCAAATGCCTCTCACCAAACACTCTTATTTTTAGCATGTTCTCTTTGTGCCAATGTCAGTGTTATCCTGACTAAAGGGTTGTAGGTTAGGTTAGGTTAGGTTAGGTTAGAGGACGTGTATTTATCAATTCTGACAAGTACAGTACTCGGTGGTCGAATTGACCCATTGTACTAGGTCCTAGCTTCTCACACCACTTATGTTGTGTGCGTTAATTTTATACATGAGTGGCGGGACCTACAGTTTAAAGTCGACTCCGAACGACACATTTTTTGAGAAGCGGTCCAGGGCAATTTTTTACTCTCAGAGTCTTTGCCAGAAATCTGCTGAGAGGAAGTCGCCGAAGAAGTTATTTTCAAATTTTCGTTTTAATGTCTGACCTGGGATTCCAACTCGGGTCTTTCGCCTAATAAGCCAACACACTACCTACTAGACCACGGCGACCTCCAAAAAGGGTTGTAATGACCAGTTATTTTATGCAATCTCTTACATACATACGTACATAATCGGTCATTACAAACCTTCAGTCCGTATTAAAACCCAGCTTCTCACACCACTTATGTTGTGTGCGTTAATTTAATACGTGAGTGGCGGGACCTACAGTTTTAAAGTCAACTGCGAACGACAGGTTTTTTTGTTTTATTGAGAAGCTTTTCATGGCAATTTTATTTACTCTAAGAGTTTTTGCCAGAAATCTGCTAAAAGAAAGTCGCCAAAGTCATATTTTTCATTTTGATGTCTCACCTGGGATTTGAACTCGGGCCTTCAGTCAAATAAGCCAACACGCTACCTACTAGACTGCGACGACTTCAATCTCTTGCTTAAGGAACATAAGGACACTATAGCTCTTCTATCAAAGACAAAATTTGCCTTTGCTTTCGTATATAAATTATAACGAAAGTTCAACTTATTCCTGCTATTGATCCCGCATAAATATTTTCTTTCTTTTTCATTTCTCTTGACAATTCAAGACTTTATAATTCACTAACAGTTCGCTGTTAAACTGAAGATTCAATATTCATCACTTAAAGATTTAAGCAATTAAACATAAAACATTATCATCAATTTAATGAATTAATTACTAAATGCAACAACAACAACACGTAACACATTAAATTGCATAGAATTTTCAATGAATTAAAGTCACTCCCTGGAAAAAATGCATTGAAAAACCTTAAAAAAACCAAACAAACTTACCGCACGTGCATCACACTGCATGATAATGAAAAATAATCCGACAAACAAAAACTGCCAATTGAGGCAGGCTGAGGCTGGGGCTGAGGATTGCTGGCGTCGTAACATGATGTCACAATTGATTGAATTTTTTTTATTTGCCACAAAAAACTCTGAGTTTTCTTTCATTTTCTTTTTTTCTTTCTATAAAAAATTCTCTTTTAATTTATAATTCAATTAAATTACTGAAGGTTTTTTTCATAATTTTTTTAATAACTTTTGTTTGTTTTTGTTTCTTGTTTTTTTTAATGAAATTTTTTCATTCAGAATATTACGCACCAACACTCTTACAAAACTGAAAGGAAAAACAAAACAAATCAGGAATAAAAAAAAAACCAACAGGAAACGAAAAAAATTTTTTGCAAAAAAGGACACAAAAAAATTTAAATTATTTTGTAATAAAAATTGTTAATTAAAAATAATAAAAATTAATTAATTAATAAAAGTATTATGAAAGAATATTTTTTTTATAAATTTTCAAGAGTTTTTTTTCTGTAATTCCGTTCTGTTAATTTAATTCTCTTCGTTTAATTAATTTTTTTTATTAAATACTTTTTTTTTTAATTTTTATTAATTAATTGTTTATAATTTTTTATGAAACTTTTTAAAAAAAAATATTTTTTTTTAACAAATTTTTTCCGTTCATTTAAAGGCAACCTTACGTTATGAATACCCGTTAGAGAATGCTGTTGAAATTCGTTCAACATGTCCTTAAAAAGGCCAATAACAAAAGAGCATAAATTATAAAGAGATAAAGAGAGCACAATAATAACTTTAGTAAATTCGCTGCGGCGAATTCTTATTGCATGAAGTTAAACGAAGCAGTTAAGTGTTGCTTATTGGTAACTTAAAAAAACGCTAGATTTTGTGTTTCGACCAATTTAACGAAGTTTTCTTCTACGAATTTATGTCTGGAATCTTGTATGTCCACGGCTTTTCTGGGTGAAGCTCATGGTACCGCATTAATCGTAATAAATTTTATCGAAGGCATGGAAGGCAAGTCAGATATCAAAACGAAAAATATTTCTTCAGCGACTTCCTCTCAGCAGATTTCTGACAAAAACTCTGAGAGTAAAAAATTGAGTAAAAAGCTTCTCAAAAATCTGTCGTTCGGAGTCGACTTTAAACTGTTGGTCCCGCCACTCATGTATAAAATTAACGCACACAACATAAGTGGTGTGAGAAGCTAGGTCGTAATCCTGACTGAAGGGTTGTAAAGGCCAATTATGTATGTATGTATGGATCAATTATGGTTTGAGGGCTATTAATTTAACCTATAACTGCAACTCGCAAGAGATGAAAATTACCAAAGAAAGTGGAAATAGTCTTCTCTTCTTCAGCAGATCTCTACCCACGGCAGAAGTCGCTAGATGGGAGCTACATCCTTTCCGCGTGTCTACCCATAACACAATAACCTGTAAGCATGGCCACGTTACAATCAAGATGACGTTACGATTAAGTCCGATTGGTGCGCCTTCTATTCATTGAGGACCAAGTAAATCTAGTAGTGAAGCAGGACTCCTTATTGACCCAGGAATGCTTGGTGTCCTATACACGAATCACAAAATTCAGCTACTTTAACCAAGGTACGTGGCTTAGCCAAATCAATTGACGAGTATTCCGAAAGAAGTGCACCAACTCTACTGAGTTCGTCATCTTTGCAGTTTCTCGGAATGTGGCTGTGCCTAAACAACCAGACAAGTAAGATACTAAAATGAGCAGAATGAAGATCGTGGAACCGTTAGGGATAGTCTAACGATAATCATGAAGCTCGATAGAGATCATAGAACAGCCTGACTATCAGAGAAAATTGCGATGGATGCGGTTGAGAGAAGAGGTTGATGAGGATCCATTGATCAGCCCGATAGATGGCCATTACTGAAGGGAAATGTTCAAATTCAGTTCCCCAGAGTAGACACCGCTAGGTTAGAGGACGTGTACTTGTCGGTTAAGACAGGTACAGTACCCGGAGGTCGAAACTGTCCTTAGGGAAGGAAGGAAATAGAGGATATAGAATGAAAGGAGGGAATATAGGTAAGGGGTGGGAGAGCCAGCGGTGAGTATGTCCTGGAGTTCCGCGGGGGATGATCATGTAGGAGTTCCAGCAGCCATCCCTGCTCAGAACCAGGAGATAAATTCTCAGCGAATTACTCTTGTCTTACTTAATTGTTCATTACAATCCTTTTTTACGATCTAGCGCCTGGCGCAATGCTTATCGCATGAGTTAATTTTAACCACAAATGGCGGCACCTATAGACTCTTAGAACCGACTCTGAAGTATAAATTTTTGAATAACTTTTCATGACAATTTTATTCTTAAAACTGCTGACTGGGTATGACGATATATTTCGTCACAAAAGGAAGTACTTCTGCAATATGCGATGTCGACAATTTTCGTTACAGGAATTTTGCCACAATTTTCAGAACAAATGAATTTTTATAATAGGTTAAACCTTTTTTAACAATAAATTAACATTTATTATCGGCATCAATATCCCTCAGGGGAAGAACAACTTCGGCTTTTTACACACATAGAACACGGATATCAAAAATATTCTTTAAAAAGAATGTACAAATACATTCATTTTCTTGTCAGCTTTCAGTAAAGCAGGTTCTCGTTGCTTCTTTTTGAAATTTTTTGCATTTCAATTATACACCCAAAGAAAACTTAGAATAGGATTTACTATTTTCTAATGAGATTCACTAATGATCTCCATTTCTGGATGAATATTATTTGTCAAGTTAAATACGTAATCTTTAGGGATTTGGTGCTGTACCACTGGATAAACATATTATTAGGTTACAATTGAAAACTTTACTAACATTTTCCCTCTGGCTTATACAAATGCTTCTTACAAATATAACCACATTTTATCCGATTCCCTTTGTGCCGACGTCTGGTTATAGAGTAACGAACAGCCCATATAACCTACCATAACTTACTTTTTATAGATTGAAAAACTCACACTCTTTTTCACTCTCTCTCTCTCTCTGTCTCTCTGTCTCTTCGTTTATAATTATTCCGTTATGCTCTCTTTTACCAACTGATTTACTCTCTCACTCATAGACAACCTCTTGCTTTTTTTTTTTGTTTATAATTCCTTAGTTGTTGTATATTCTATACAGTTTTATTCAATTGTTGTTGTTTTTTTTTTTTATTCTTGCTCTTTGTTTATTTGATTTTGCTTTTGTTATTCAAACTCGACTCTCGCTCAAGGACACTTTGAGCTGTCAACGTGTAAAATTTTTGTATTGTTACTACTACTATTTTCAGGTTGTAGTTTCGTTTTTTTTGTTTTTGTTATATTTTTGCTTTCTTACTCTCCTTTTTTTCTGATATGCAACTACTTTTTGTTGTTTTCTTCTTCTACATTTTTTGTTATGTTGTTATCATTTTTTTTTCTTCTTCTTTTTTGCTATGCTTTGTTATGAAAAACAACAACAGTAACTAAGCTGTTGTTGTTGCTTTTTTTCCTTTTTCTTTTCAAGCAAAACAGTTGTTTTTTCTTTATACTCCCAGTTTTTTTCTGTTTGTTGTTTGTAATGAACATTACGCTCAGCTGTTAAGCTCTTGCTTGGATAGTGGTGTTATAGGCTAGTACAGCATGCACACACACATACACATACACTTATAAAAAGGAGGAAAAAAGCATAAATTTTTAGTGTTTAGAATAGAAAAACAAGAAAAACAAAACGAGAGAAATAAAAAACTCATGCTTATGTTTAACATAGAAAAACAAAAGATAACCGTTATACACACATAAATATTCTATGATAGTGAGTAAATGTAAGCGTAAGTGTATGTTGTTGTTGTTGTTTTTTTGTTTTGTAAATTGTGCGAGTGTTTATGGATTTTTGTTTACTCACACACTGATATCTCGTTTTGGGGTTTCGGTTTTTTGTAACATCCATCTCAGTTAGAATGATAAAGTAACACAGTGTCCTTATTTTTATTTGTGTTTTTATTGTTATTGTTTGTTGCTTTTTTTAATTCTCTTTCTTTCTTTTTTTGTGGTTCATTGTTTTTTGTTTTTGTTTTTTATTTTCTACACATTTTACTGAATGTTTATTTTCATTTCATATTTTTTTCTGGTTTTGTTGTTTTTGTTGTTTTATCATTTGTTTCGTACAATTTTAATATTAATGTTGGCACTTACACTCTCTTAGATTTCCCTTTGTGCATGTGTGCATATTGTTGTCTCTGTTTTATTATGTGCATATGTGTTTAGTAAGCACACACACACACTCATACTCATTTATTTTCTCATATTTTTGTAATTATTTTGCACTTAAAACCTCGTTTTCTATTTATTTCTGTTTGAAATTAAACAATTTTTGAAATGAAACTCGTAGGTTTTGTTTTTTTTTCTGTTTTGTCAAATTATAATAAAAGCAGGCAACATTTTTTTTTTGTTTGGAATTTTTAACGGCTTAGTTATATTGTGAGAATAAAATATTTCGTGTGTTGCTTTTGTATTAAAAAAATTATTTTTACTTTTATTTCGATTATGGTTAATTAACACAAGGTAATGAACATATTTCTCTATGTATGTGTGTACTTGTACGTATGTATATACAGTGAGCATCAAAAGAAACTGTACATTAAAGATAAAATTGCCAATTTTTAAAATTAAAACCAAAAAAAATATTAAAAAAAAATTTCAAAATATTGTGAAAAATTTTTTCGGTCACTCTCCTTAAATGTTAAAAGTTGAGTATGTTGATTATTAAAATTTTATCCTTAGTGTACAGTTTGTTTTGAAGCTCACTGTATATTTATGTATGTATGTATGTGTGCAGTAATATGTATGACAATTTCGATTTGTGCTAGTTTTTAAGCATACATCGAGTATGAAGAATACAAATTAAGTGTTAATATTACTCATACGTCAAGTTGTCGCGTAATCCTAATTTTTTTATTTATTTATATATTATAAATCTTTCTGTAAGTCTCTTTTTTTGTTTGTTTGTTAGCCAATCACGCCTGGACCGATTTTCTTGAAATTTGGGATATAGATCGAGTTTTTGTCGGTGCAGGTTATAGGCTATAAATCTTTTAAAAATTTTGACCAAAACGGGAGAAAAAATGGGACAAAGGGAGAAAAAATGGCAAAAATTAGTATTTTATGCACAAATGCTGTATTTTATAGGTTTTAAAGGTATTTTTTACGATTTAGCTTAGTTAAGTTTCCCAAATAGCTATTGGAGGTGTTCTGTTTAAAAAGTTGGACCAAAAGGGGTCCAAAAAGGTGAAAGGGGCTGAAAACGGGCAAATTGCATGCCTTTATATTTAGGATATAGAGTATTCAAAAGACTGTTTCCGAATAATTTGAAAAATTGCATTTTTTAAGAAGCCGGTTTCGAAACCGGATTTTTATTTATTGTTATTTTTAATAATCTGCTAGTAATTTCAATATTTTCGTTAAATAATTCTTGCACTATTCATGGCATTTAAGTAAACTATATCGGGGGGAATATGCCTTATACTGAACTCCAGTATTGAGCTTCTTCAACATATTCAAAAGTATTTTACATCTCAAAATGTACGTTCTGTTGGGCTTTTTTTTAACGACATTAATAAACCTTCCTTCAGCTATTCTTTCATATGCAGATTTTTTCCTTGATTTCTGGATGGTTCTTAAAAGTAATTGAGAACTTGAGTGTAGTTTTGCTAATCACAGTTTCTGCGATACATTGCCATTGATTACGATTGCCCTTACCTCTCTATTTTTCTGATATTTAGTGGATGTATATGTACTTGGAGCCCCCATAGTGTAGTAGGCAGTGTGTTGTTTTATTAGTTCTGAAGCCAAGGTTAAAATCCCCAGTCAGACATACATACATAATTGGCCATTACAACCCTTCAGTCAGGATTACGACCTAGCTTCTCACACCACTTATGTTGTGTGCGTTAGTTTTATACATGAGTGGCGGGACCTACAGTTTATAGTCGACTCCGAACGACAGATTTTTGAGAAGCTTTTCATGGCAATTTTTAGTCTCTGAGTCTTTGCCAGAAATCTGCTGAGAGGAAGTCGACGAAGAAATATTTTTGCGTTTTGATGTCTGACCTGGGATACGAATCTGTGTTCGCATGCGAATCTTACTTATTCTGTGATTTGTATATAGAGCGCCAAGCTATCCCATGTCAATGAGGAGTCCTGTTTCACTATTGGACTCACTTGCTCTTCTATAAATAGAAGGTGCAAAAACCAATTACCCACACTTGATCGCAACAGTCATTCTTCCAGGTCATTGTGATTGATAGATTATTTGGCTCTTCAAATCCTTGTTAATTTGACGGAGTTATCATCCATTGACGCCAAGAATAAAGCTTCATTTATCAAACTTTCGGGCTGGTTAGAATAGTCGTGCTATTAATGTCCAGTCCTTATTCTTATCAACTTCTTTCCCAGTTTGGTAGAAATTGTTCATGTTTTCGCGAGTTCACTGTATTTAAATAATTTGAAATTTGAAATAAATATGCGGATATTATAAAATATTTTTTACTGTATTTAAAGGAGCTCATATTGCAATTTAATATGAAATAAATTTCAATTTACAATATTGACAGAATATTTCAAAAAAAAATTTCATTTTCAAATTGAAAATACGAAAATTTTTTTAATATTTTCAAGCACATCACACACATCACGTGCGTCAATAAACCTTTTCTTGGCTTAGGGCGAATTCCGGGATAATTTTGAATTTATAAAATCAAAGAAAAAAGAATTAAAAACACTACAACAAAACGGATTCCATCATTAATACCCTACCTTACGCATATGAATTGCATTACAAATTATGTATCAGCGCCAAACCTTAATCACGTAACAGTTGACTCAGTACGTACTTCCTTCACAAATTCAAAGTGATGCTCAACAAGCGGTTGCAATGCTTAACCCACCACAGATTATCAGCGCATTTCATTAAAATTTCTGTTTGATTTTAGAAAGCAACGCTGAATTGAAATTTTAAATTCAATGGGCGTCTAATTTTCATTACTCATACGTACAGACAGTACAGTCGTACGTATGTAGTGAGTGGGATATTTTATACTCTCTTTCAACATTTCTCTCTATCTCTCTCTCTCTCTCTGTGTTTCTCTTGCTTTATTAAGTTTGTATGGCTCATTCATAAAACATTTAATGGCAGTTTTGTTTACATGCTGCTACTCTTGTTGTTTTTGTGTTTTTTTCACTCTCTTTTTTGTTACTGCTTGTAATTGTATTTGAAGTGTGTTTTACTTTTTCTTTGTATTGTTGCCGGTGTTATTATTATTATTGTTGTTGTTGTTTTTGTTTATTCTTTTTTCTTATTGTCCTATGCTTATCCCTGAGGAGTTTTAAAATATCCGTAACTTATGTTCTCTGTTTACAATTTTATTTGTTTTATTTGTTGTCGTTGTTGTTGTTGTTGTTTATTTGTTTCTACACTCTCGCGGTTAGGTACTCACACTCTGATTAAAGTAGGGAATCAGTGTTGCCAGAAGAACTTTAAAATGAAATTGAAGCTGTAGTAGTAAAAATAACACAGCCCGGCATATTTGGACTTTTTTTGTGCAAATAAGAGGGCTCCAGGTGTTTTGGAAGGCATTTTGCACGCTAAACACGAATCAAATGTAAATTTTATTTACATCAGGTTTTCGAGAAAAATTGTGTTTTTGGCCATTTTTGAAAAATTCTAGAGCTAGATCGCTATCGTCAGAAATTGATAATTGATCTTTGCTATTTAAAATGAGTCCAAAACCAAATTTATTGCATGCAACCTTAAAGTAGGGGGTGGGTTAATGTCAACGGGTGCAAAAAAAAAAAAGAAACACATTACGGAGGTCCTTACAAATTAATCAGATTTACTTAAAAATTGTTACTCACGGGTTTTTGAGGTCGCTGATTACAGAGCTTTATTCAGATTTTAAAAATTCAAAATGGTGGTAACAACTTTCAAGTAAATCCGATTAATTTTTTTTTAACTTGGACCACCATAATGGCCAAAAACACTATTTTTAGAGGTTTCAACTCCCTTTTTCTGAGGATTCCATCTGACGTGATGGAAAGTTTTTAAAGCCAGTACAGAATTTCTATAAATTGAATCAACATTATCCAGAAGGAAACTTCAACTTATAGAAACTTCAAGTTAAAGAAGTAAAACGTGATAGAATTCCTCTCAAAAATGCTGTTACTGTGCTGCAATTTATAGAAAATTCAAGTAATAGAAGTTCAAATTAAGTTCGACTTTTTCAGAAAAATGCAGCGCTAAAGGCAAACAAAGATCGATGAATATATCTGTAGGTCTCGCAATATGTCGCAGAAACTATGGTCAGCAGAACCACATTCACGTTCTCAGCTACTTTTAAGAACCATTAAGAAATTCTGGCAAAAAACTGCTTGTGAAACAATAGCAGAAAGACGTTGGGGTATAGTTTCACTATCACACCATGTTATTAATATTGTTAAATAAAAAGGCCAACAGAATGTAAATTTTGGAAGGAAAACTAGTCTTAAATTTCTTGAAAAAGAAAATTTTCTAGGCCTTTTTAGTGGAGCTCAGTACAAGATGTATTCCTCTTCGAAATAGCATAGTTAGGTCACATGAGTAGTACACAAATTACGGCAAAGAAGTCAGTGAAAATACAGTCGTCGTACATTAATAGGTAAAGCGTTGGCTTATTAGACATGAGGCTGCGGATCAAACCCCAGGTCAGATATCAAAACAAAACAAAATTTAAAAGCACTAGATGACCCGTGCGAATATTTCGCACCTTAAGTTGTAATTTTTGTAACATAAAATGAAAATATTTAATAGAAATTTTATTAAAAGTATAAAAATATTAGAAATCATAATATATCATACATATTTACATACATGCGTACATATGTTTAAATGCTTTTATAATACTTCTTTGAATACAATGCCCGTACGAATCCTTAATACAAACAAAAATATCTTTAATGCCCAAGTGAAAAGACCGGTTCTGGTGAATACAACCCTATCTTTTGAAGGGTTTGACCTTGTGCATTGTTTATCGTCATAGCAAAAGCAACTTTCACAGGCAATTGTTTTCGTGTCATTCGGAACGGCACAGTTGGTTCAGAAGGTGTAAGGTTGTTTCGGGGTATGAGTACAGTTTTATCGGTATGAATAATTTTTGCTCATATGATATGTTCTCCCAAGTGTGTTACGATTAGCCTGGTACCATTTATTATTCCGTATTACTACACTTCATAGAACAAACAATGCCATGACAATAACGATCTTACCAAAATGGCTTTTACAAATTTATATATTATTATTATGTGGAATGGCATTACAATTAAGCGACCCTGTTTATCGCACTTGATCTAATAACTACTGCTAAGTATATATAACTGACGTAGTAATAAACGGCATTATAGTAAATAGCGGTATTGCCAGAATGGCTTTTAATACATACTATATTATGTCGAACTGCATTACTATTAAGCGACCCTATATTAGCACGCTTGAACAAAAACATATAATCATAAAGACATCAGTATTATCATGCAGTTCTATATAAAATATAATTTTTATCAATGAAAATATTAATTTTTCAATATCTAATTATTTTTCGTCATTAGTGTTAGATATAAGCTTTTAAATGAGATATCATTCATTAAATTTGATGCGGTGGTATGGGAGATATTTGCAACCGACAAAAAAAAGTGCTTTAGAAATAATATATATGATGATTTTTCTTCGGCGATCTCATTTCAGCAGATTACAAGCAAAATTTCCGGGAGTAAATAAAATTGCCATGAAAAATTGCTCAAAAATCTGTCTTTCGGAAACGAATTTAAACTGTAGGTTCCCGCCATTCATGTATAAAATTAACGCCCACATCATGAGTGGTTTGAGAAACTAGATTGTTATCCTGACTAAATGGTTGTAATGACCAATTATGTATGTATGTCAGTGGAAATCACCACTTACTTGCGGCTTTTTGAGTTTTTTTTTTCTTCTTTTCTTCGTCCTATCAAATGATAAATTTTGTCTATTTCCATTGATTAGGATGACTCTCATATTATCTGAGAATTTTGTTGTTCGTTGCACTATTTTATTTACACTATTCAACTGTTATTTCCATAGAAATTCTAATTTTCTCAATGTATTCTTCAAGTTTCCTTGGATACTTAAAGAAGAATAAAGTGTTGCATTTCAAATTCACAAGGAAAATTACTTTACAATTGAAAAAGATGCAAAGGCAACACTGTTTCTCTCCCTCTTAGCAATTCTTATTTCTTGTTTCTTATTACATCTCCTGCTTTTGTTGTTGTTGTTAAACATTTTAAAACTTTTTATTGTTTTTTGCCTTTCATATGACAATAACCGTTAGAGAGTTCAACCGAAATGGACCTACAAAATATCAGCAGCAACAGCAACAACAACAACACGAATAATATAAACAAACGTAAAAGAGAATATGTAAGGAATTGTAATATTTTATTTACACATCATCACACCATACACACCATACTCACCACACTATACAGGCATATAGGGACAGCACATGCATACGTACCAATGTGGACTTTGCCATTAAAAAACGAAGAGAAGCACGCACACACACACACAAAGTCTAAAGCAACATGTCTTTGGTGTTTAATAAAACCATTGTCGTTACGGTTGTTTTGTTAAGTTTCTCAAACCTCTCTGCTTGCTTCTCTTTCTCTCATATTTTATATGTTGAAAGCAGATGCTTTTGGGAATTTAATAACGTTACCCGTCAGCCTGGCGGTTGTTCTTTTACGCTTTATTTGTTTTCTTTTTGTTGTTTTGTTATTGTTTTTGTTGTTTTTTTTTATTTTCTGTTTTTAAAAAATCGTAAATATAAGTTCCATTTATTTTACTCTTGTTTTACGGCGCAACAATTTGTGTGTGTTTATTAAAGGCATTAAAAAAATTATTACCACCAGCCATTCATTCATATGCTCATTTAAACACATCACTCTGCTCTTGTGATGTGTTTTTGTTTTTGTTTTTTTTTGCTTTTTTTTGCTATAAACGAATTGATCTCTGGGGTCTAGTAAATGCTCTTTCTTACACACTTTTGCACTTTTTTCTTTCTCTCCCTCTCTCTTTCTCTCTCTCACACCATTTTAAAATATTTGTTTAGAAAATTTAAAATTGAAACAAAAAAAAAAAAAACAAAAAACAATACATGCTTAAATAAATGAATTATTGCCTAAAGGAGAAACAGAGAGAGCGAGTGTGAGAATGCCAGAACAATGTTAAATGAATGATTTGTTTGCTTGACTTTAAATGGCCCTCCCTTATTGTACATGCTTAAGGTAAGTGTGTCTTAGTGTTTTTTTTTTTTTTTGTTATCATAAGACAACATTAAGTCATTAGGAATGGAAATTGTTGAAATACTTTACCTCATTATAGCCTGATCCCCAAGTGATAAGCCCAATTTAAGAATGATTAATGCCTTAGCAGGTAGTTGTTTGTATCTAATGGGGCCTTTTTTCGTAAATTTAAATAATTATTGACTGTCAGAAATACGATTTCTTTGTTTTGGTGAAAATGCGTTTTAAAAAATGGCGTGTAGTATTTTAATAGGAAGGATGAATATTGTTCCACTTTTAGCTTTTTAAAAATTTTTAAAATATAGACTCTTAGATTGCAAATAAAATAAAAATAAATTTGTGTTTAGTTTTAATTAAAATTCTTTACTATTCGCCAAGTTCTGTGTGTGCCACTGTTCAACAACTACGATTACTTGTCTTTGTAATTCTTCTTTTTTCAGCTTTTGGATAAACAATAACAATTACTAGACAATTATTCGACAAATCTTCAAACCACTTTTACTCTCTTCAAACACACCGTGTCTTCACTCAAGTCTGACTGAACTTCACTAACTCACTCGACTGCTTTGTTTTGCTTTTTATATGGCATAAACGATAACAAAAAACGATTAATCTTTGTAACAGAGATTTTCAAACCACGATTATTCTCCTTCGACACACCGCTTCTTCACATAAGACTGACTGATCTTTTACTGACTCCATTGCATTACTTTGCCTTGCCTTTTATATAGCATGAATGTTCTAGAAGGCAAATTTTCGTGGATTCGCCTTCTCAAAATCTACATTATTTAGCCCTGCAAATTTGGATTTTTTTTTGTGCAAATAAGATAGCTCCAGATGTTTCCGAAGGCATTTTGCGCGCAGAAAAAAAGAATTTAAAATGGCGGATCCAATATGGCGGTGCAGTTTTATAAAATTTAATCAGTTTCAATTGACCGCCATATTGGATACGCCATTTTGAATGGAGATCTGTAATCAGCGACCCCAAAAACTCCTGAATAACAATTTTCAAGTAAATCTGATAAATTTTTAAGGACCTCCGTAATATGTATCTTTTTCTCTTGCACCCCTTGACAAAAACCCATCCCCTACTTTAAGGGTGAATGCTAAAAATTTGGCTTTGGGCTCATTTTTAAAAACAAAGATCAATTGGTAATTTCACATCAGCATTTAGCTCTACAATTTTTCAAAAATGGCAATGTTTTTAGGGGTTCCAACCCATTCTTTCACGAAAACCTTACGTGATGGAAAGTTTTTGAATCCAAATTCGTGTTCAGCGTGCAAATTGCCTTTGGAAACATCTGGAGTCATCTTATTTGCAAAATCCATGCAGGGCTGTTTTATTGTTGTTTGTTTATTTTGTTTACATTTATTCTTCTAGTGTTTGTTGATGTACTGTTAACTTGTTTACCATTTTTTCTGGTGTTTGTTGTTATGTTAAGCATTTGAATAGCTTGTAAACAAGTTAATTATTCTGTATTCTTGTACATACATACATAATTGGCCTTTTACAACCCTTCAGTCAGGATTACGACCTAGCTTCTCACACCACTTATGTTGTGTGTGTTAATTTTATGCAGAAGTGGCGGGACCTACAGTTTAAAGTCGACTCCGAACGACAAATTTTTGAGAAGCTTTTCATGGAAATTTTTTACTCTCAGAGTCTTT
The DNA here is from genome assembly GCA_014635995.1 of Sarcophaga peregrina. Lineage (NCBI taxonomy): Eukaryota > Metazoa > Arthropoda > Insecta > Diptera > Sarcophagidae > Sarcophaga > Sarcophaga peregrina. The sequence goes on along the minus strand of CM025790.1, from coordinate 7,139,210 downwards.
TACCAGAAATCTGCTGAGAGGAAGTCGCCGAAGAAATATTTTTCGTTTTGATGTGTGACCTGGGATTCGAACCCGGGCCTTTCGTCTAATAAGCCAACACACTACCTACTAGACCACAGCGACTCTCTGTATTCTTGTAGCTTTTGTTTATAATGATGCAAAAGCAAAATATCAGTATTTAGATATTTTTTTTTTAATTTTTTTTATGATTTTATTCTATTGCAAGATTCTCAACAACAAAATTCGAAATCATTATACGTTGTGTGGTACACATTTTCAGCTAACAAACATTGAAAAACATTTAAAGGATTTTCTTGACCTTTTCTGGCATTGAGACCTAAATTGTCCGACAACTACATTCATATTTGAAAAGTAAAACACTCCCATAGAGTGTCAAATAGAATATTAATTTTTTTTGAACGACCTCGTAATAAAATGTCTTTATAAAGGAACATTTTGATGGAATTTAATCAAAACTTATTTTTAAATTTCTTGTCAGCATTTGCTAGACACCAGCTTTTGTAATCCTCCTTCTTTTATCTATCAGTTCATGGATCTTTTAATTAATTTCGTGATTTTAATTATTGACTCAAAAATACTACCACCTACTACAGGCATTTCGCAAAAGACTTGCACATTATTTGTCTGGAATCAAATCAATTAAGTAAACAAAATTACAAATTACATGACAAAAATCGTTGCGCTTGAAATACAATCAAAAAAGATTTCTTAAACAAATAAACAAATAAACAAACAACAACAAGTAAAAAAGAAAAACTCAATTATACTTGAATAATGACATGAAAACGAAAAACTGAACGTTAATTAATAAGAAAGAAACAATAAAAATAATGCGAATTGAAAACAAATAAAAAAACATAACCTCACTCCCTCTGCTATCCCAATGGGGGGGCAACTGAAAATGATTGGAAATGAAAACTTAAGTAACAACAGTAAACAGCAACAACAACTACAACGAAAAATAATAAGAAATAAAAATCAAAAAGAAAACATAAATACAGTAGACGAGCACCAAGGGCTACAAAGAGTCAACGAACCATTCATTCATCCATCTGTCCAGTCATGCAACCAATACACACCCATCCTCTGTCCGTTCTCTGCCACCCCAAAAAACTGGTGAGTGATGCTGAACTAATGAGAAACAAGTGATAATCAGAGTTGACAGCATTTTGTCACAATTGTTTAACTTTCTGAGCACGTTGCAAAACGTGCAACGCATACTTGGCCAAGGAGAATGTTTGAACACTCTCAACACGACTCAACATTCACAAGAAATGTTTCATTTACACCAAATACAACACGAACAAACCCGAACCCGAACCAAGCATTCAACTACAATAACAACAAATCAACGACAGTTGAATATACGAAAAGAGCTTAACGTTAACAGACAGACAGCCAGCACAACACAACACAACACACGGATTTACGTACGAACAGATAATAAAGCTAACAACTAGCTGATGTATTACACGCACACAGCCAGCTGCAAGACAGCAGAAGAAGAAGAAGCCGAAGAACATAAAGATGAAAATGAAGAAATCTTAGACAACCACTCTGGAAGCATGGCTGAAGATAGTGATTGAAAGCAAAGCGAAAAACTGAGAAAAACTATTCGTTTCATGCAACAATAAAGTATTCCCTCTCTCTCGCTCTCGCTTCTCCCTCTCTCTCTCTCCCTTGCATTTATTAGCATTGCAATAGCAATAGAAAAGACAATTTAAACAGCAATTCGAAGACTTTAATTGAAGGACAACAGCAACAATAAACTGATTGCTGAAGTATTTAAACATTTAAACGAGAAGAAGTATACAAAGAAAAAAAAGAAGCCAAAACAATATAATGACAGTACATTTAGCAACTTTAAGGCACATGCTGTTAGAATTATTAGTGCAGGGGAAAAGTTATTTCGCTGAAGACAATATCGTTATGAAAATGATGGTGTTTTGCTTTCACATCCCTGAACATTAAAATTATAAACAAAAGTTACAAAACCAAGACAAAACAATGCAGTAAACAAATCTGTTTACAAATTATCATACTGCTTAATATAACAACAAACACTAGTTTAAACAAATGGTAAACAAGTAAATAAAAATACAGCAACAAACACCGGCTTAAAAAATGATAAACAAGTAAACAAAAAGACAACAACAAACGCTACAAAAACGTTTACCATTAAATAGATTTCGAGAAGCATCCGATCCAACATTGAGCTGTATAAGCTCTCCAACAACATAGGCGTTGTGCAGCGTATTAACATTCAACGGCTGCGCTGACTCGATCATGTCATTCGAATGGAGGAAGATGCTCCGGCGAGACGACTATTTGATGCAGCGATATGCGGAAGTCAGTAAAAAGGGCGACCAAACTTACGTTGAAAGGACCAAATCGATGAATCCCAGTCATCGATTGGTGTGATCAACTGGTACAGAGCCAATCACATGTGTTAAGCCAGCTCGAAATCCGTTAATTGGGTTGTTAATAGCCAATACATACATAATTGGCCATTACAACCCTTCAGTCTGGATTACGACCTAGTTTCTCACACCACCTATGTTGTGTGCGTTAATTTTATACATGAGTGGCGGGACCTACAGTTTAAAGTCGACTCCGAACGACAGATTTTTGAGAAGCTTTTCGTGCCAATTTTTACTCTCAGAGTCTTTGCCAGAAATCTGCTGAGAGAAAGTCAACGAAGAAATGTTTTTCGTTTTGATGTCTGACCTGGGATTCCAACCCGGACCTTTTGTCTAATAAGCCAACACACTACCCACTAGACCACAGCGTTAATAGCCAATTAAGTAAGTAATTAAACAATCGCAGTTTTAGACAACCGTACAATGAAACTAAAAACTCGCCTATCCGTTAATAATTTCTACCACAAAGGTTCAAACTTTTTCTGAGAAGAGGAAAGTTTTAGGGAAGGCTTATCTTATGACGAAAGTTTTTGATTTATAATCAATAATGACAACACATCCATCTGGCCACCTGGGCTTCTTGCGCGCCTTCTCCAATTCATACCACCAATCGATGACCAGGTTTTCCTGATTTGAGGCTTCAAACGTATATGTCCATTATGCTGATATCCAATAACTCTCACATTAAATGCAGGATTTAGGGTTTGAAACCGTGGCATCACGTCTTTGGTAGATAGGAAAAAGTGGCTGTTCCCTCGGCGGAGTCATGAGCGAATACACTTAGGCCGTATACAGTGCGCATTGTGATAGCACATCTTCTCGTTCTCCCGTATTTCAGTAGCTTTCGATGAACCAACTCAGACCGCCAATTTCCATTCATGACAGTTCATCTAGGTTCTCCGTGTACTAGGCACCCAGGTGTCTCTTTCTCCACTGGCCAAGTGCCGAACAAGTGCACAGTAGTTGAGGAATAGTTTCATCCTCTTCTTCATGTCCTCAGCTTCTGCAGAAGTCATTTTCGAAATGTACAAGACCAATACGCCTCGCATGCGTTCCGAGACGAGACGACGCTGTTTCTTTGGAGTTTAAGCAGAGTCGGCGCGCGCCTCCTAAACAGCCTTGGCCAGATTTTTTGCACCGTTCTGACCTTATTCGAAGTTGCCCACCTGCATACAAATAAATTTGTGTTTTATTTTAATTAAAATTCTCAATTATTTGCACAATTCTGTGTGTGCCACTTTTCACAACTTGATGTAAACAACAATAATTGCTTTGTTTGTTATTCCTCTGTTTATACCCTTTGCATAAACAATAACAATTTCGAGACAATTATACGACAGATCTTTGTAACGAAGATCTTGAAACCACGATTACTTTCTATAAACGCAACGCGTCATCACACAAGACAGACTAGACTTCACTACTCAACTCTTTATGGCAAATATGGTAATAAATCCAATGAATGCGCTTGGATACGAATGTTTGTATTATTGTTGTTTGTGTATTTTGTTTACATTTATTCTTGTAGTGTTTGTTGTTGTATTTTTGTTTACAATTTTAATGTTAAGTAATGTAAAAGTAAAATACCCGCATCTAGATTCTTCTTCATAAAGACTACAGAAAATAATTGCGCCCTTGTCCAATATATTATGAAACATTGGCCATGCAAAACAAGAAGCAGCATATTAAATGCCAAAAGCATTCTTATGAGGTATAATTAGGCCTCATAATGAACAGAAATAGCCATACAATTACCCCATAAATATTTGATCATTTAGTTCCAATGACAATCATTTCCACAAATCAATGGTCAATAGCCAGCCGGGTTAAGCTAAACGTTTCGAAAGAAAAAAATTTTTTTTTCTAAGAAAAGGCTTAACTTAAGTAAGAAAAAAACAAAAAAAGAAGAAGAAAACTTTTTTAATTCGTCTTCTTCCATTTTGTTTGCTTTGTTCTAGAAAAACTGTCAATTGCTGCTTTTGTTTCATTTTTATTCTCATCACTGTACAGTGGCCAGCTAATATCCTATTTTATTGTTGTTGTTGTTGTTGGGTTTTTTTTTTTTGAGCTTAAGATTGTGTCCTCTTGCAATGCGTTGATAGAATTTTTGATGTCCTTAACGAGTCACGTGATCTGCAAACTGATTGCCTCAACCAACCACTGATGAGTTGCATTAAAAAAAGATTGTTGAACTGAGAGAGAGAGAGAAAGAGAAAGAGAGAGAGAGAACAGCATGAGAAAGAATAACAAAAAAAAAGTTTAAAAGATCCAGTTGGTTGGCCAGAGTTAATGTTACCTCGTTCGTGTACATTTCATCTTAAGGAAATGGGAAATAAGGAAGAGTTTTTCAAAAGTATTCGGATGTGATGTGTGTAGGTATTGGTTACACAAATAAAGTTTCAAAGGAAAACTTAAAGAAAGAAAAAGTTTCTCTAAAACAGTTTGGTTTTGTTTCACTTTTAGTTCATCCTTATGGTCAATATTATCCTTTTTAATGAGAGTACTCAGTTACAGTTGGACGTTTGGTTACTAATAAGTAAGGTTGACATCATGGTTTAAACTTTAAAGAATTGCTTTACTTCCTTCTTAAGGAGGTTTAACTTTGATGAGGAAATTTTTTATTAAATACGTCACCACCAAGAGGTATATCACTGACGTTTTCCCAATGAATTGTTTGACATATTTCAGGTCAATTACGATATAAAATGCTAAATGAAGTCATCGTAGTCTGGTAGGTAGTGTGTTGCCTTAATAGACTAAAGGCCCGAGTTCACATCCCAGGTCAGACATCAAAATGAAAATATGAAAAAATATTTCTTCGGTGACTGCCTCTTAGCAGATTTCTGGCAAAAACGCTGTTACAAGTAAAATTGCAATGAAAAGTTTCTCAAAAATCTGTCGTTCGGAGTCAATGACTGTAGATCCCACCACTCATAATATAAGTGGTGTGAGAAGCTAGGTCAATAATCCTAACTAAAGGGTTGTAATGACCAATTATGTACGTATGTATGATTTTTAATAGCCCAAGTTCTAAACAGTTCGTTACTATTTGCTTGATAATAAATTGTTACGTTTTTACCTTTTAAAAACGTTTAAAATTAATTTGGTGTTTAGTTTTAACTATTATACTTTATTATTGGCACAATTCTGTGTCCCACTGTTCACAACTTTATGTAAACAACAACAATTGCTTTTCTTTGTTATTCCTCTGTTTATACCCTTTGCAAAAACAAAAACAATTACTTGACAATTTTTTTTAAAGACAGATCTTTTTAACGGGGACCTTCTAACCAGGATTACTCTCTTCAAACATAACGCGTCTTCACACAAAACTGACTGAATTTTTACTGACTCACTCGTCTGATTTGCTTTGCCTTTTATAGGGCAGAGTAAACAGTCTGAGGAATGTTCTGAAAGGGAATGTTTATGACTTTAAATACATTATTGGTCATTATACCCTTCAGTCTGGATTACGGCCTAGCTTCTCACACCACTCATGTTGTGTGCGTTAATTTTATACGTGAATTGCTAGACCCACAGTTTAACGTCGACTCCGAACGATAGATTTTTGTGAAACTTTTTCATGGCAGGTTTATTTACTCGCAGAGTTCTTGCCAGGAATCTACATACATACGTAGTTGATCATTATTACCCTTCAGTCTGGATTATTGACCAAGTTTCTTACACCACTTATATTACTTTACTTACTTAATTGGCCATAACAACCTGATTAACGGATTTCGGCCTGCCGCAACACATCCTTCCAGGCGTCTCTGCTTCTTGCGCGCCTACGCCAATTGGTCACACCAATCGATGACAGGGCTTCCTCGCTTTGGTCCTTTTAACGGATACAAGGTCGTCCTCTTCACCGACTTTCGCAGATCCCCGCATCAAATACTTGTCTCGTCGGAACAGCCTCCTCCATTCGAACGACATGACCGAGCCATGTAGTTGAGGAGCTCATACAGCTCATTGTTATATCGGATGCGAAAATCATCGCCAACTCGCACTGGACCGAGGATCTTACGTAGGACTTTTCTCTCGAATACTCTCAAGGCAGCTGCATTAGTTCTTAATAGGGTCCATGCTTTTACGCCATATAGAAGCATGGGTAGGATGAGCGTCTTGTAAAGTATTAGTTTCGTCTTGCGAGAGTGGTCTCTGCTACTCAATTGCTTATTGAGACCACACCACTTATGTTGGGTGTGTTAATTTTATACATAAGTGGCGGGACCTACAGTTTAAAGTAGACTCCGAAAGACAATTTTTTTTTTTTTGAGAAACATTTCGTGGCATTTTTTTTTTTTACTTTCAGAGTTTTTGACAGAAGACTGCTGAGAGGAAATGGCCGAAAAAATATTTTTTTCATACTTCGTTTTGATGCCTGACCTAGGATACGAAACCGGGCTTTAAGTCTAATAAGCCAACACACTGCCTACTAGACTACGACGACCTTGCTTGTAATTTTACCTTCTCGAAATCTATTTAAATGTAAACAAAGTTGTTTACATTTTTTTGTAGAGTGGTTTGTGTATTTTTGTTTACTTGTTTAGCATTTCTGTATGCTGGTGTTTGTTGTTGTATTTTTATTTACTTATTAAGCTGGTGTTTATTGTTGTATTAAGCAGTACAACAATTTGTAAACAGGCTTGTTTACTGGATTGTTTTGTTTTTGTAGTATTTGTTTATAATTTTAAAGTTTAACGGTATAAAACCAAAAGACCAGTATGTATCTAGGTTTTCTTTTACTGCTCACTGTATGTTTTATAGTTGGAAAAAGTTTTTCTTTTTTCTTTTTATTATTATTGCTGTTGTTGGTGTCGTATAATGTTTAGCTTTTATGTGGTCTTTTAATTTAAAAAGTTCTGCCTAACAATATAGATACTCAGAAAATTATGTTAAAAACACAATAAAGACATTAAAAAAAATCACATACACCGTCAAACTCACATAATACAGGCGTTTACCTATGCAACTGCAACATTTAGTTGCATACACAGAAAGCAAAAAAGCAGTCTGTTGGTTGCCTGAAAAGTTGCAAAAGAAAAAGTTTCATTAATAAAGTTTCATTAAAAAAAAATTTCATTAATAAAGTTTTAATAAATCAAACAGAATGAAATCTTTTGTTCAAAGCACAATCATAAACACAACCAATCGCTGAGTGCTGCTGAGTGTCGCTTCACTCAGTGTCATGCACAGGAAAGACGGCAACACAAATTTAATTGCTGTGTGTATGTGTGCGTGTTTTGAGTATCACTTGCAGCATCAACTTTAGCCAACTGACCTGATGGGTCAAGTGTAGTCAACTAAAAAAAAAGAATTCTGCTCGGTAAGGAGGGGGAAAATTGATATTCGTTTTGTGAAATTCGTTTTTTTTCTCAATTGAAATAGATTCGCCCCGCCGTATAATTAAACGTTCTTTTGTTGCCATTGAGTGGTTTAACCATTGCAAAAGTGATTTGCTTTTGTGAAATACTGTTCGAATGAAAATGAAATGAAAAATTTAAATTCATTTTGAACACTATCACGGGGTATAGAGGGGGGGAGGGGCATATTCTTTTTTAATTGAATTATTTATTGCAACACAAAAGGCAATAGGAGGTGAGAGTCATCAAGAGTTGTTGTTTTATTGGACTGAATAAAGTCCAAACAATAATATTTGAAAACATTTAAAAAAAACATTTTTTTATTACTTTTTCATTAACACTTTGAGTGCCGTGGCAAAATTTCAGAAAACTGACTTGATTTTTTCACATTAATAAGTACGAGATAACTCGTAGTTTGGCTCCCTAGAAGGCAACCCAATCTACGAGTTATCTCGTAGTCGCCAGTCAACGTGTTAAACAAAGCGAAACTTTAAACTTCATTACGAAAATATGCCGCAAATGCTGATGTGTGGAACAGTAAAGTCGAGAAAATGGTTTTAAACTCGCCCTGCATGTCAGTATTAACCAGTAAATAAAATTTGTTCGAAAAGCAATCCAGATGAGATATTTCCCAATATACGTCAGAAATATTTGTGAGGGGAGTAAGGCTTGGCATAGATTTTAGACCGCCTCTATTCCGATTGGAGAAACCAACCTATATTCGAGTCCTGTTTCACCAGTAGTTTCTCTTGGTCCTCGATGGATAGAAGGCGCACCAACAGCTTTCTTGGACTTGGTCGTAACGTCATTTCGATCACAGTGGCCATGCTTGCAGGTCATTGTGTTATGGGAAGATACGCGGGAAGAATGCAGCTCCCATCTAACGACTTCTGCCGTGGTTGTAGATCTACTAAGGAAGAGGAGATTATCATCCACTTTCTTTATCAATGTCCAGCTCTTGTGAGGTGCAATCGTAGGTTATTTGGCTTTCCAATCGTTGTCGGCTATGACGGTCAACGATATAATTGGTCATTACAACTCTTCAGTCAGAATTATTAACCTAGTTCCTCACACTACTTATGTTGTGTGTGTTAATTGTATACATAAGTGGCGGGACCTACAGTTTAAAGTAGACTCCGAACGACAGCTTTTTGAGAATCTTTTCATGGCAATTTTATTTTTACTCTCAGAGTTTTTACCAGAAATCTGCTGAGAAGAAATCGCGTAAGAAATACTTTTTGTACTTTTTTATTTTGATGTCTGGCCGGGGACTCGAACTCTAGCTTTAACTCTAATAAGCCAGAACACTACCTACTAGACCACGGCGACCTAACGATATAGGTCTGTTTATCAAACTTTCAGGCGAGATTTTCTGCGTAGTTCTATGAATGCGCAGCCCTTGCGCTAAGCAACTTCTTCTCTAGTTTAATGGAATGTGGTCAGTGCAGGGCTTGAGTTTACGCGTGTGGCGTCATAACGAGAGTTACCGCTCCAACCAATCAACCGATTAGAACACAGCCGCTCATTAAATGAAATGACGAGACAAAACTGGAATTCTATGTTTTTTTTTCAGACATTCTTACTGAGTATAATGTAGATACTACCATCGCTTAAACTTGCGAATGAAAGTACTTTTCTAGTAGCACTTGAAGTCGCCGTAGTCTAGTAGGTAGTAAGAGTGGCTTTTATAGAAGAATTCGTAGTTCAAACCCAGGCTAAGATGTGTCAAACAAAACAACTTATCAAGAATATTTCTTTCAACGTCTCCCTCTTAAAAGTCTACTGGTCAAAAACTCTGATGGTAAATGAAATGGCCATGAAATTTGTCATTGGGATTGGACTTTAAACTGTAGGTACCGCTACTTATGGATAAAGTTAACATGCATAGCGTCAGTAGGATTAAAAGCTAGGTTGTAATTCTTTAACAAGCGATTAAGTAAGTAAATTTTCTTCCAACATTAGCAAGCAATTTTTAGTATGGCATCGACAGACGTCATCTGATTTTACGGGGTGATAGGAACGTTGAAATGGTTTGAATATACTTAATTGAAGCAGCGTAATATTAATCACTGTCAGACTACCTTTTGAGTTTCATTAACTGCGTTTCGAATTCGAAAATATGGAATGAATTTACAAACCTATAATCATACATCGTATGGTTTTTCATTCTATGAAAAACGATATCACATACATAGTTGGACATTACAAGTCTACAGTCAATATTATGGCGTAACTTCTCACATCATTTATGTTGTGTGTGTTAATTTTTTAGATGAGCGGTGGGACCTAAAGGGATCTTCCCTAAGGATCACAGATCTTCTTGGAGTTTTATAAATAAAATTCTAACTGATAAGCAATGTTTAGTTTATTGCAATCTAGTCTGGAGATGGGGCTGCCATCTAAGCCATCAAACAGACTGGATATCTTAAATACACATGTTGTGGTCAACCTAATCTATGTACAAACGAATACTCGCAAGGTTCCCAACTTGAAGCACAGGGTCATGCATGTTCGCCTCAAGAACATTCATCAGACTGTTTGTTTTGCCATATAAAAGGTAAGGCAAAGCAGGCGAGTGAGTTAGTGAAAGTTCAGTCAGTCTTGTGTGAAGACGCGGTGTGTTTGAAAAGAGTAATTGTGCTTTGAAGATCTTCGTTACAAAGATTTGTCGTATAATTGCTTAGTGGTTGTTATTGTTTGTGGAAAGAGTGTTAACAGAGGTATAACAAATAAAGCAATTGTTGTTGTTTACATCAAGTTGTGAATAGTGGCAAACAGAATTGTGTAAATAATATAGAATTTTAATTAAAACTAAGCATAGATTTATTTTTATTTTATTTGCAATCTACGAGCACATATTTTGAACGTTTTTAAAACGTAAAAACACAACAATATTTTCGTAATGATGTTTGACCTGGAAAAGGTCACAACAACACCAAGAGGCATCACCTGGTGACTAAATGGCGGTCTCGAAGGCTTAGATTACGCAGACGACATTTTGTTTGCACTCATACAGATTCGACGATATGAGTCAAAGCTTAATAACATCGAAGCCGAATCAGCAACTTGTGGACTCAAAATTAACATTCCAAAAACGAAAACCATGAGAATCAACACAACAAATGGACGACAATTCTTGCTACAACAACAATTGATCAAAGACGTCCAATCATTCTGTTACCTAGGCAGCATAATAACAAAAAGCGGAGGCTTTAGAGAGGACGTTGGAAATCGCATTAACAAGGCCAGGCAAGCATATGGAAGTCCACCCATATCTTAAAACGCATCAAAATCAACAGCTGCGTATTAGCAGTTGCTCTTTACGGATGCGACTCCTAGAACTCAAACCAATGCAATATTAATGCCTTACAAGTATTCATCAACCATTGTCTACGTCGCATACTAAAAATTTTCTGGCCAAACACCATCAGAAACGAACGCTTATGGACCGAGTGCGGACAAACACGAGTTGAAGTCGAAATACGGAAACGGAAGTGGAAACCTTGCGAATACACCAACCGACACCACTAGAAATGCAATAGACTGGAATCCACAAGGCAGCCGCAGAAAAGGTCAGTCGAGTCGCACCTGGCGTCGACGATTCGCCATCGAAGCAACCAAAGTCAACAAAACGTAGAACGTGCTGAAGATCGTAGCAGCAGATAAACATGAATGGAATGAAATCGTTAAGGTCCTATGCTCCTTATAGGAACAACAGGAACTTATATTTGTTTATACATGGAGTTTGAACAGTGGCCTTAGGTTGAGTAAGCCAACACACTATCTACTAGACTACGGCAACTTCATAAGGATGTCACTGTGAGACCAATAATCCATCCCAAATATGTAGTTGAAGTTTAGAAAAAAACAATTTGCCTCATCAGTAAATATTTACATACATAATTGGCCATTACAACCCTTCAGTCAGGATTACGACCTAGCTTCTCACACCACTTATGTTGTGTGCGTTAATTTTATACATTAGTGGCGGGACCTACAGTTTAAAGTCGACTCCGAACGACAGATTTTTGAGAAGCTTTTCATGGCAATTTTTACTCTCAGAGTCTTTGCCAGAAATCTGCTGAGAGGAAGTCGCCGAAGATATATTTTTTGTTTTGATGTCTGACCTGGGCCTTTCGTCTAATATGCCAACACACTACCCACTAGACCACGGCGACTTCCAGTAAATATTTAGGCCTACGATTTAAATCTGTATCATCGAAAATGATTGCCTTAAGACCGTGTCCTGTCTTAAAACAATTGTCACCCTTTAAACAATTACAAATCAAACGATTTCTAACCTCAAAACTAGCATAGAAAGAAAATTTAATTCCTAGATTTTTTCAAAATAGAACTCTAACGGGGCATCATAAGTCAGAGAGAAAAAAGGCACCCCCTTATTTCAATTGCATATAATTTATGTTGCCATTTAGAAATCCTTTCAAGCATTGGATACTCATTACACAAGGGGAGAATACATAGCAGACAAGGCCAATTAAATATTTTAAAATATTATGGCTGGCCTTTGTGGATACCCCGTTTCATTATTTTCTGCTTGTTAAACTTAAATAATTACAAAATATTTTTGTAAAGAACACATGATGATGCCTACTACCCTTCTGCTGTTCTTTTTTTTTTTGCTTTTTCAAGCAGCAAATAAAATGAAATCCTTTTTCAAAAAGTTAAAAAGTATGTGGAGAAAGAAACAAAAAACGGACTTAAACATTAGGCCCCACAGATAATTTCCGTCATTAATTTTCCGTATAATAAACTATACAAAAAGCAATAACAACAACAACAAAAGCCGTTACATAATAAAAAAGAGAAGATAAAGAGAGAGTAAGAGAGAAACAAACCAAAAGTCAAAAATTATTTGCCAGCCAAACAAACAGGAACAAACGCTTTTCATACGCATGCATACACACTCAAAAACATTAAACACTCATACTTATACATACAAACACTTACCCCTACTCAGATATACATACTCATACACACACTCACACTCATACGTATAATTATGTTGCATACTTTACGGGTATTTAAGTTTGCTGTTGGTCTGACCAAGTCTGTTGTTGGTTTTTTAATTCCGTTTCTGTTCTTTTCTTTGTTGTTTTATGTGTGTGTGTGTGTGTGTGAGCAACCAAAAGAGATTTTAAGGGCTTTAGTTGTTTTTATTTCCGACAAGATTGTTTTTTTTTTGTTTGTTTCATTGCGTTTTGTTGTTGTTGTGCTGTGTAATACAGTTGTTTATGATGTTTTCCTGTTTTTCTGCTCTCTGTTCTTATACCCTACACTTTAACATAGTGTAACACTGGGAATAACTTTGTAAAGCGTTTTATAATCAAAGTAAATAAACTTAAAGAGACAAAAACAAAAACTTTTTAAACCCTCTTCTTGTCTTTAAACCTTTCCATGCTTCTCTTCTAGATCCGAAAGCAATCCTGAATTACAGTACGTTTATTTAAGCATTCGAAGTCCTGCAAAAAATGTTTCCTTACATGACACCCATAATACAATTGACTTTTTCTTAAATTTGTTGAAGAACAACCAATTTTGTTGCAATTTATTGATCGTAAGCCAAGCTTGGTACAAACATCTTACTGTGTAACTGTACGCACAAAATATTGACCCATTTTCCTTAGCCTTCCGTTCGTTCCTTGTCTAGTTTTAAACTGTTCCACTGAAATACATTACCCTGCTGTCCTTGCACTGACCAAGTTCCAACAAACTAGGGAAGAAGTTTTACAGCGCAAGGGCTACACATTTAAAGCCTTACGCTGGAGAACCACTCTGAAAGTTTGATAAGCAAAGCTATATCCGTAACATCAATGGATGATAGCTCCGTCAAGCAAACAAGATTTGGAGAGCCAAATAATCCATATTTGCACCACGCAAGAGTTGGATATTGATAAAGAAAGTGCATAACAATCTCCTCTTCCTCAGCAGATTTACATTCACGGCAGAAGTCGTTAGATGGGAGCTGCATTCTCCCCCCGTGTCTTCCTATAACACAATGACCTGTAAGCATGGCCACTGGCAAGTCCAAGTAATCGGTTGGTGCGCCTACTATCCATCGAGAACCAAGAGAACCGAGTAGTGGAAGAGGACTCCTCATTGATCCAGGATAGGTTGGTGTCTCGAAAGAATTTCCGCATGATAGTCAATTTAACCGAGGTAAGTTTCCTACTCAAGTCGATTGAAAAGGATTCCGGAAGTAGTGTACCAGGCCTGAGGAGCTCGTCGGCTCTGCAGTTTCCCGGAATATTACTGTGCCCAGGGTCCCGTGTCGCTGCGGGCCACCAGTACCGAACTGTTTGGACTTCAACTGGTAGTAAAAGATTTAAGTAGTATGTTTGTGATGGTTCTGGACCACTTTTTCCATACAAATTGGGAGCATGCCTACGCTACAGCCGGTCATGTTCGGTATGTTGATTGGTATGTTACACGGTATGTGATGTATTTTTTATAGGCTTACGAGTTGTGTGTGTTTGTCCTGTAGGGTGACGAGCTTGGTCCCCCGCGCCTGTCCCCCGAGCTTAGTCCCCGCGCTTGTCCCCTGCCCTTGGCCCCCCCGCCCTGGTTCTGGTCCCGCTCCTGTGGTCGCAGTTCTAACTTTGTCTAACCTTGGTTGATGTGTAGTGTGAAGTCCGTTATGTGTGTGTGTGTATGTCATTTGTTTTGTAAAAAGATATGTAGGGTGATTGTGATATGTTAATGCCGGTTGTTTTTATATCTGCATGTTGTAACAGTTCTCACATGTACAAATTTGGGACTACCCCTTTAATTGTTATTTATTTTTTTTCGGTTTCATTTTTGGTTTGTATTGCGAAAGGCTAATGCTTTTTGATATGTGTGTACGTGTGTGTTAAAATTTGGGGAGCATGCATAGCTTTAAAATAATTAAATCGTTGCAGAATTGTGTGCGATCGATCTATTGTATACGCTTTGCATGTAGGTGTGATTAATGTTGAAATTAAAAGAATGTTTAATTAGTTCTTTTAATTGTTATAAAAATGCATTTATTAAAAATTAAAAACATATTCTCACAGTTTATTCACTAAAAAACGCATATCAAGTTACACACTGTCTGGCGCGTGTAAACAAAAAAAATATTTCATATATTTTTCGTTGTGATATTTGATCTACCGAATTCCTTTTTCCATATTTGGGAACATGCATAATCGTAAAAGACTGTATTCTTTATTTTATTTTTTATATGATTTTTTTTTATTGAAAAAATATAATTTTGATAAGGGATTTTAAAGTACGGTTTTCTTAATAGTTTGTTGCAGAATTATGTGTGTTCGAACTATTGTATACACATACGCTTTGCATATAGGTGTGATTAATGTTGAAATTAAAAAAAAAAAATAAAATGTTTAATTGGTTCTTTTATTTGTTATAATAGTGCAATTATTAAAAATTAAAAACTTTTTCAAACAGTTTATTCAATGTTAAATGCATATCAAGTTACGTACTGTCTAACGCGTGTAGATCAAAATATATGGTATATTTTTCATTATAATATTGAAATGAATCTGATAAATTCAAAGCATTTTTAAATCGCATAAATTTAGTCAGACAGTAATTCAATATCAGATTTCCGCT
>CM025790.1:4021056-4038626 GCA_014635995.1 Sarcophaga peregrina | reverse complement strand
GTGTCATCTAGGAGTGCTATAGCAAGCAGACTGCAATGATTACTTATACTCTGTAGGTAATTTTCACTTAATCTGGAAATTTCATCTTTAACCATTGGAACTGATAGATCATCATGGATAGCTTTGTCTGATATGACAATTGACCTTAAGTTTTTGATTGATATCTTTGTAAGATTTCGATATTAGAACTACTGGAGGTTCCCCATAATTGTACACCGTAAGTCTACAGGCCTTCTGCAATACAAAAACAGAAACACAAACAGTAACGGTAATTTGCATTACAAACAACAACTGCACACACACACACACACACACTCGCAATGGTAAATAAAATTTCCTTTTAAATGGCTTTTAACAGCAACAACAACAACAACAACAACGAAAGAAAGACAAGTTAATGGTTGAGTAGACAAAGACTTCGCTCGACTCCACCTATATCTAGTTATACGGTATTCCAGTTGTTGTTGGTTGTTATTGTTGTTAGAACCGTTAAGATTACCTGTTGCGGCGAATTCATAAAAGAAATTAGACCGTGCTCCTGGATAACTGTGTTGCATGCCACTGCTTAAATTCACCGATGACTTGCTATCAATGACACTGCGTGCCATACGATTGACCAGCTCATTTTGGGCATAACTGTAGATTTCATTCTCCTCTCTATTCGATAACAACTGGAGGGCTAAAGTCCAAAAAAAAATTAAAAAAAAAATCAATTTCAATTTGATTTTATTTTCTTGAAAAAAAAACACACTCACAGAATACTTCCCGGCACATACAACGGCTGACTATGACTAGAGGGTAGTATAGACTGATTGGCTATATTTCCGGTTATCATTGCACTTACACCCATGCCAAAACTACCGCTGGCCCCACTGCTATTGCCTCTTCTTAGTGTCCCTGTATTGCCACCGCTACTTGTATTACCACCACTCGTTGCCATTCTCATATGCCGTTTCGCCATTTCGCACTGCGCGCACATTCAAAGCATCGAGGACATCTTCATAAGGCATATTGACTTCTTTGCTGTAGTGGGCAGCCAAACCCTCCAAATAGCCACGTTTACCTTCCTGCAAAACAAAAAAAAAATTCAATTTGAATCAGTATTTCGTATAAAAGAAATAAGAAATCGATTGTGAAAAAAAAGACTTATTCGAACCCAAATCTTCCAAATGAAGTTGGCTTTGTGACCCGAATCATTGTAAGCAACAAAGGTCCACAAAATGTTTGTTATGAGTTTCAAGGTGCATACATAATTGGTCATTACACTCCTTTAGTACAGATTACGACTAGAGATTAGCAATGAGTGTTCAAAAGAATAAATAGATTCGAATCATACTCATAATTCCAATAGTTCTGGTACGCATTCATACTTATTTTAATATCATGGAACCTCTCCTTTACTCATATCCAATGTGTGAAGTACTCATCATATTCATACTTAACAACACGACACGTATGATGTTGTTGTTGAGTTCGACTCTACATAACTCCACGTTGCTACGCAGAGGGAAACGAGCTATTATCGTTTCACATAAAACAATTAACAAAAGCTACCAGCTACACTGACCTCTATATAAATCGAACCATTTCTAACTAATCCAACAATATTATCAGTATGAGTATGAAAGAGATAGAAAATGCAAGCGAAAGCACAAGAGGCAATGTGTACACGATCCATATACATCAAACACGTTCCGAGCAGCAACAACAAAAATATAGTCGCAATAGAGTTCTCGAGAAGGCGAGTACAAGCAAATATATTGAGAAAGGTCCCAACCTTTGGTGATAAATTTACTGGACTTATTAATTAGGCATTACAATACTTTAGTGAGAATTAGTACCTACTTGCAGACACCGTATGTTGTGTGTGTTAATTTTAACCATGAGTGGCAAGCCGTATATTTTAAAGCGACTTCAAAGGGCAGATTTTTGAGAAACTTTTCATAGCAATTTTAGTTTTTCCAAAACTCCGTTGAAAGGAAGTCGCCAAAGAAATATTTACGAACATTCGCCTTCAAGAACATTCATCAAACTATTTACTCTGCCATATAAAAGGCAAGACAAAGCAGGCGACTGAGTTAGTAAAAGTTCAGTCAGTGTTGTGTGAAAATGTGATGTGTTTGAAGAGTAATCGTGGTTTGAAGATCGCCGTTACAAAGATCTATCGCATAATTGCCTAGTAATTGTTGTTATGTGTGCAAAGGGTGTAAACAAAGTAATAACAAACAAAGCAATTGTTGTTGTTTACATCAAGTTGTCTACAGTGGCATTCGCAATTGTACGAATAATATAGAATTTTAATTAAAACTAACCATAAATTTATTTTTTATTTTATTTGCAAACTACAAGCTCATAATTTAAACGCTTTTGAAAGGTAAAAGCCTAACAATATCCTGCACAAATTAATTTTCTAACAATCTTTTGCAGTAAAGTTAACAAAAGTTTCTTGCGTTTTTTAATAGATTTTAAATGAAATGAATCCATTGCTGTAACTAAGACTTATAATAACAGCCTTTATAGAAACCTTATAATTAACCAGGCATTATAAACACGAGGAAAATGTTTTCAAATCATGTAATTAAACGCTTCTCTTACCAAATGGAAAC
Source organism: Sarcophaga peregrina (assembly GCA_014635995.1). NCBI lineage: Eukaryota > Metazoa > Arthropoda > Insecta > Diptera > Sarcophagidae > Sarcophaga > Sarcophaga peregrina. The sequence continues at coordinate 4,036,020 of CM025790.1, read as the reverse complement.
TTTTTAATGGCTTTATTAGGTTTTATTTAAAACAAATTGATTTAGAAAAAAAAATTTTCATTCTTCAACATGCCACACTAAAAACACTTGAAATTAAAAGTATTTTTGAAATACTAACACTGCCCTGCTACATAGTTTGCTACACGTCGTATTACTTACAAGGGGGGGTATTCATTAAGAACTTAATAGTGGCAACACAGGTAAACAGGAAGGAAGAGGTGAACATGAATAGCAATTAAGCCGTTTAAAATCATGAAAATCATGAAAAACAAAAAAAAAAAAAAACCCGCGATTACATTAAACAGAATTGAAAAGTTAACGAAAGCAGAGCCAGTAAACGAACAAAGCGAATTAACAACGAACAACATGGGCCATGGCATGTTCATTGCCTTGCCTTTTGGAAGTGGAAGACAATTTAAAAAATAAAATTTATTTGCTTAACGTGGTATTGTATTTGGCAAACAATAACAACAACAGCAACACCTTTAGCAACAAAAACAATGTAAAAATACAAAATAACAGAAACATGGCTACTAAACATGGCTTTAAATTGCATTTTGGCTGACAGCACTTAACCTAAGTGAGTCAGTGTGTATGTCAGTGTAAGTGTATTAAGTAAGTGATAGAGTGTTGAATGTAATCCTAAAATTAAACCAATTTAATCTTAAAAACTATAACAACAACTACAACAAATTGTTGTCTGTATTGGCCGGGGTCTTACCTTCAGTTGCATGCCTTCCGTTGGATTCAGTTCATCGCCGGTTTGTCGTAAACCGTTTATAAAACGAGCAAAAACAGTCCGTCTTTTATGTTTGTTACGGCCTTCTGCAATACAAAAACAGAAACACAAACAGCAACGGTAATTTGCATTACAAACAACAACAACTACACACACACACACACACACACACACTCAATGGTAAATAAAATTTCCTTTTAAATGGCTTTTAACAGCAACAGCAACAACAACAACAACGAAAGAAAGACAAGTTAATGGTTGAGTAAGACAAAGACTTGGCTTGACTCCACCTTTATCTAGTTATACGGTATTCCAGTTGTTGTTGTTGTTATTGTTGTTAGAACCATTAAGATTACCTGTTGCGGCGAATTCATAAAAGAAATTAGACCGTGCTCCTGGATAGCTGTGTTGCATGCCACTGCTTAAATTCACCGATGACTTGCTATCAATGACACTGCGTGCCATACGATTGACCAGCTCATTTTGGGCATAACTGTAGATTTCATTCTCCTCTCTATTCGATAAACAACTGGAGGGCTAAAGTCCAAAAAAAAAAAATTGAAAAAAAAAATCAATTTCAATTTGATTTTATTTTCCTTGAGAGAAAAAACAAACTCACGGAATACTTTCCCGGCACATACAACGGCTGACTATGACTAGAGGGTAGTATAGACTGATTGGCTATATTTCCGGTTATCATTGCACTTACACCCATGCCAAAACTACCGCTGGCCCCACTGCTATTTGCCTCTTCTTAGTGTCCCTGTATTGCCACCGCTACTTGTATTACCACTCGTTGCCATTCTCATGTGCCGTTCTCCGCCATTTCGCACTGCGCGCACACTCAATAGCATCGAGGACATCTTCATAAGGCATATTGACTTCTTTGCTGTAGTGGGCAGCCAAACCCTCCAAATAGCCACGTTTACCTTCCTGCAAAACATAAAAAAAAAATTCAATTTGAATTAGTATTTCGTATAAAAAGAGATGAAAATTCGATTGTGTTGTAAAGAAAAAACTTATTCGAACACAAATCTTCCAAATGAAGTTGCCTTTGTGATTCGAATCATTGTAGGCAACAAAGGTCCACAAAATGTTTGTTATGAGTTTCAAGCATGCATACATAATTGGTCATTACACTCTTTCAGTCCGGATTACGACTAGAGATTAGCAATGAGTGTTCAAAAGAATAAATAGAATCGAATCGTACTCATAATTTCTAATAGTTCTGATACACATTCATACTTATTTCAATATCATATCCAATATGTGAAGTACTCATCATATTCATACTTAACAACACAACACGTATGATGTTGTTGTTGAGTTCGACTCTCCATAACTCCACATATTGTTACGCAGAGGGAAACGACCTAATATCGTTTCACATAAAAACAATTAACAAAAGCTACCAGCTACACTGACCTCTATATAGATCGAACCATTTGTAACTAAACCAACAACATTATCAGTATGGTTATGAAAGAGATAGAAAATGCAAGTGAAAGCAACAAGAGGCAATGTGTACACGATCCATATACATCAAACACGTTCCGAGCAGCAACAACAAACAATATAGTCGTAATAGAGTTCTCGAGAATGCGAGAACACGAACCTTCTAATTCAAGAACGTTCGATGTACTGTTCGTGTTGGATTATAAAAGGGCCAGACAAAGCAGACAACCAGTCAGTTATAATTCAGTCAGTTTTGCGTGAAGTTGCGAGTGAACTAATCAATCGCGGTGTGAATACAAGTTGCGTTGTAAGTAAAAAGTCGCGGTTCGAAGGTATCCGTTGTGAGCAATATAGCGAATAGTTGCGCATACGAATGTCCCTCAGGGGAAGCTTACCTCCGTATTTTTACACACGAATATCAACAATGTTCGTTAAAAACAATGTGAGTCTAATGGTCCAACTTTGTTTGTTTATCAGCCACTAATGCCAAGAGAGTGTTTCTATAATACAATTTTGTTATTTTAAAAACATTCTGGTCCATGGGATGAATTAACGATGTGACGTAGGGGGGCAAAAACGTTGGACAAATGAATGCGTCATCAGAAATCGATTCAGATTCAAGGACGATTACCGGTAGCCCCTTTTTAGTTAAGAACTCAGTAACCTACGACCAAAAATTATTAGGAAGTATTCAGTTTGAAAGTTGAGAAGTCGCCGTGATCTAGTGGGTAGTGTGTTGGCTTATTAGACAAAAGGCCCGGGTTCGAATCCCAGGTCAGACATCAAAACGAAAAAATATTTCTTCGGCGACTTCCTCTCAGCAGATTTCTGGCAAAGACTCTGAGAGTAAAAATTGCCATGAAAAGCTTCTCAAAAATCTGTCGTTCGGAGTCGACTTTAAACTGTAGGTCCCGCCACTTATGTATAAAATTAACGCACACAACATAAGTGGTGTGAGAAGCTAGGTCGTAATCCTGACTGAAGGGTTGTAATGGCCAATTATGTATGTATGTATGTATTCACTTTGAAATTTGTCAATTGAAATCTATCTCTTTAACAAAATATTGATGAAACCAGTCACAAAAATTTTACATGTCATCCATGCTGGCTTGGAGCATTTGTTATTCACTGGACAAGTAAAGTTTTTGAAATTTCGTGGATTTTTAGATTTTCCAAATACCAGTAAATTTAGTTTGTGAGTTGCCGGTGCATCAGAATAGCCCATGAAATTTAATCGTTGTTTCATCACTTTTCTCCAGTAATGACAAATATATTTTATATGGCAACTGCTTCCAATATAAACCAAATTCATCAGCATTATAAAGCCCATCTTCACAGAGAGAGATTTCTTCCATTTTTGCTTTTAACTTTTCCTTAAGTGGGTCAACATGTTGCGGGTGCATAGAAAGCTTTTCTCCGGAAATTTTAAGAAAGCGAACACCAAACCTTTAATTAAACTTTTGAAGCCATCCATCCCTTATGTTCAAACCACAATCATTTTCTTTAATTTGATCGAGAATTTCTAAAGATTTCACAAATTTAAAAACCGATTGAAAAAAAATAAATAAAATATATAGAAAAAAGTTCACGTTCTAGAGCTTTCAGATATAATTAACATTTTAGAATATTTAGTGGAAAAATAAATTTGTTCACTTTTCTGAGACATTCCCACTTGCAAGTGTTCTTGTTAATTCATCCCTATCAGTTTGGTATCAGAGTAGAGCACTCCACTATTCACCAGATTAAGAGAGTGGTCAACATGATTAGATCGAATAGAAACCGAATGTACTCTACTGGTATACTTTTCCTTGACGTGGAGAAAGCTTTGTACTCTATTTTCACAAAATGAATATTCCGCTATACCTAATTCCCCATTCCTTGTTAGCTTAACGGAGATATCATCTATTGATATCAAGGATATAGCTTCGCTCATCAAATTTTCTGGCTGGTTTTCCAGTACGGAGTAGTCGTGCTTTATTGTACAGCCCATGCGCTGATCAACTTCTTTCTTTCCCTGATTTGGCGGAACTTGGTTAGTACAGGGATTGCGTTTCACCCGTGGCATCACAACGGGCCGCCATGCGTGCTCAAGTGAGCTTTGTGATATCAGAGCTACCTAACCTTACCTAACCTATACCTAATTAAATTAGTGAAAAGTTTCCTTGAGGACAGAAAGTTTGTGGTTGATGTTGAAGAAGGAAGAAGCTTGACATTCCAGCTGGTGTTCCCCAGGGTTCGATTCTATCACCATTGCTGTATTCTCTCTACATTTCCGACTTCAAAATTGTCAGAGGCAATGATGTGGCATTTTATGCGGATGACAGTGCTATAATCTGTCACGGCAAGGTTTCTAACTTAATAATGAGGAAAATTCAGAACGCTCTGTCATCAGTCGCAAAATATTTTTCTAAATGGAAAATTAAAATCAATGAAGAAAAATCTTAGGCCATTTTGTTTCCTTACAACAAGTCCTCTTAGGTGACTCCCTGTAGCAAACTTAGGAAACAGGGCAATGAAGTAGAGTTCGCGAAATCCGTAAAATATCTTGAAATTACATTAGATCAAAAACTGAATTTTAAAGAGCACCTAGAGAATACATGTCTTAAAGCAATAAAATGTGGGCGATCTTTATATCCTCTTCTGAATAGGAAGTCAAAATTGAATTTTAAAAATAAATTTCTTCTATTCAAATGTGTATAAGGCCACTACTTACATACGGCTGCCAAATCTGGTATGATTGTGCCAGATCGCATCACAAAAACTTACAAGTAATACAGAACAAGAATCTGAAAATAATTTACAATCTGCCTTCAAGATTTCCTACGGTTGAATTGCATTCGAAGACTAACATCCAGATGATTGAAAACTTCATAACTGACTTGGCGCTGTCATTTATAGAAAAATGCAAAAGGTCAAACTACGTCCATCTTAGAGGTTTGGTTTAATAGCTTCTAATTTCTGCTATACTACTATGTATAGCATTCATTAGATGTTGTCTTAGAGCTTCTCAATTTTCTTATGTGATATTAAATTTTAGGTTTTTTACTATCTTTAAGATAGAAACCAATGTTCCTATGATAGAAAATAAAAAAAATTATATAAATAAAAAGTGTTCTCGTTTTCGAGAGTTCACTGTATGCTTTTTGAATCGGCTGTCAATTGTAGTGGTAGAATTTGCAAATCTATCGTAACTTTGAAATAATTATATTTTGATTAATAGCGGTCGACATGGTGCTGTGTTTAGTTAGCATAATTATAATCTCAAAGTCAGTAGTATGTAAACGAATCCTGACGCGTCTACTGAGCCGAACATTTTCCAGTCATTACTAGGACACATGGATCATGCGAAGTGTATTAGGTCGAACTAGTAAAATTATTATTTCTTTTCCATTTGAGCTGTTCGACTGAAGACATCGAGGAAAACAATAATATATTACGAGTGATAGTAAAACAATTTTAGAAAAAATATTTAATTAAATTAAAATTAATATTGAAAAAGTGATATATAGAAGTGTTTCCATTTTCAAGTGTATTTTTCTTTTGTTTTATGAACAATTGAAAGGTAAGATTTTGCAAAATTTATTTAAAAAATTAGTGGCGTGAGGAGTTTTTTTTCTTACAATTCTTTTTAGTAAAAGTGTGAAGCATTTTAATAAGGTCAATACCTAACGGTACTAACGGTACTATCCCGTTAGCCCATCATCCCAAATTTACCTCGTTATCTTTTTGTCCTTTAAAAGCAGAATTATTTTTTTTTCCTCAAAGTTTTTAAAGAAAAGGTAATAATATGTTTGTTTTTGCGATTTGAATATACCTCATTTTATTAAAGGAAATTTTTTTCTAGAATTCATAAAAATAGTGGTGTTGAGAATATTGTTACACCGTGTAAAATACATCGTTCGGGCAGTGATCTTTAGGACAAAAGATTGTGGCAAAGAGTGGGATAATTGAATTTATCCAGTTGCCAGTCTGCTGGACTAGCAGCACCCCAAATATCACAGGAATACTAATCCCCAAAACACCGACAGAAAACCTTTCAAAAATGTAGTAATTGATTTAATATATTTTCTTATTTTCTTTAATTAATTTAGTTGTAAGATTTTTGTAGTATAAATAGATTAAAAATTTATTCTTTTTTCCTTTTATCATTAGTATAGAATATAAGTTAAATATGCATGGAAATACCCATATGTTTAGACGTTTACTAGACATATTTTAATCAAGACACTTAAAACTCTCAGCAACATCACCTACAGCTATTGAAGAGGCCTCATCAACATGCTGCAGAAACATTAAAATCGGTGAGTGATTGTTTTCCTTATTTTTTTCTTATTTTTCTTTCAATATTATTTCGTGTTATTTGACCTATATACATGCATATTTAATTAAACCAATCTATAAACAGATTGATCCCCAGCAACATGTTTAGCAACATGTTGGATAATTAGAAAAAGCTTTTCGTTATTCTTTTCGCCCTCTACTTGACTTATTAGGTCACTTCTGTTTAATAGTTTTTTTTTATATAATTATATGTAATTTTTTTTATTTTTTGTATTGAATTCATAATGTAAATTAAAATTTCAAATTTAAATTCATTAATTATTTTATATTAGTTTAACGAATATAGTTTTAAGTTAATTTTTTTTATTTAATTGTTATGGATGAATTATTATTTATCTAATGAATACAAGTAAATAAAACCATGAGAAGATAGAAATATTTAGGGACAGTTTTCTTACTGATGTGAGGAGATTGGGTAGGCTATGCTTTTGGGATCTTAACAAAGAACTGGCGCGAGTTAAGATCAAAGGAAGGGTGGGTGAAGATGCGCTTTATTCTCCAATACCATCGTGGAGAGACGAATCGACAATTGATTTAGTTGACCTCTTTATTTCCGTTAAGTTAATCCTTAAATAGGGTTTTATATTACCATCTTCTAGCATCAAGGATTAACAACCCGGTCCATTATATTATAGTTTCCAGGGAGTCTATAATAATTATTTATGATAATGACGAATACTATTGGTAAAGGAGATTGATGATAGAACAAGAATCCCCCCCACCGACTGCTTGCCTAGCTTTATTTCAATGGCTCCCGTTCGTTCTCTTCTTCTCACCAGAGCACCTAAATACCAATAAGTCACCAGTTTCTCAGTGTCGGCTGCGACCGTATCAGAATTTGTACATTACACAATTTAATCAAAATTTACTTAACCAAAGGATATAGATTACTTAAGTAACTTAAGATATAGATTCCAAAGGCTTACTTTTACAATTAACACGACACCACATATTCATAGGCCACAGTATATTTAACGAAATTGTTCTTCATCATTTTGATTGCAATTTTATTCCAAAACCAAATCTCCTGTGGCATGGTAACGATTATAAATATTTATAAAGACGAGGTTGAACAAACAAAATACGTTCGATATTAAAAATTTAAATCACTTTACGTCAACATTTAAATTTTTATTGAAAGAATTCCTTCTTCCCTTCTTGGGGACCTATATTAACTGCTTCTTTTTTGCCATGCGAAAGAAAGAAATGAAAATCAAATTTTGCATTAAAATTGTCATCTTATATAGAGAGTAAAGACGTCATTAACATTTATGCGCCCTGATATTTACCCACCACACACATGCTCTTATTACGGTTCATCAGGCCTTAAAGAAACAATATGTGCCTGCCGAACTGCCTAACTGCCTGGCTGCCTCTGTTACTTTACATATTTGCATAATGACAACAATCTAGGCCTTAAATAGGACTAGAAAAGCAGAAGAAGAAGAAGCAGGAGAGAATAAAGAAAAATCAAATCAATATTTGAATTTATTTATTGTGATAACAATTGCGGATAATAAAAATAAATTGCCAGACAGAGAAGAAGAAGCAAAGGAAACGTTGTTAAATACTGCTAATGTTACAATTTTAAATGAAGATTATCTGAATAAATGGAAACGAAAAGGAAGACGATGACAATGAATGCTTTTTTTTGTTTTTCTGTTTCTTTCTTTTTTCATCTCAAGTTTAATCTTTAGATTCATCATCTCAATTTCATTCACTCCCTCATTCTTTCTTTCTTTCTCTTTTTTTTTTTGGGCTTTCAATTTGCAAAATATTGACAAAATACACGCACAAATATAAACAAAAATAAATAAAACAACAACAATAGCAACAACAACAACAACAACAAATAATTTTACAAAACAAATACAAAGAAAATTTGAAAAAACAAAAACGGAGAAAAATTGAAATGAAAATTTTAGAGTGTAAGAGAGTGTTTGTATGGAGCACTACTGTACGTGTGCGTTTGCCTGAGAATTTGGGTGTAGAAAATACCGTAAACCTATTACCAGTACTCCACTGTTGCTTCGCTCTTGTATAGCATCACATACACAATCTTCTGGCTTCTTAATATGCCAGTCACACGCCTACTCATACATTTTAAAAATGTGGTTGTGGTTAACGTGTAACTCTGTGTGTGCGTCTCGTTGTGTGTGTTGTTGCCATTCGGACAACAGCTTTTACTGTGTGTGTGTGTGTGTTTGGCCTTTCAAAAAAGCATCATGTCAGGGAATAAAAGAATCGAACAATTTCGATTTGACATTCTGAAGCAAAAGAAACGAAATCCTTACCAGTTAATCCCGTACACATTGCCATGACACACACACACACACACACAATAATTTAATGTGTTGCTCTTAACTCCTTGTTCACATGGACATGGACAACATAGGAAAACAAAAAAAAAGCATCGGGATTTTCCATGTAAACTTGGTTTGGTCGTGTAAAATATATTTGCTACCCCCACCCACCCCCGTTCAAACACTCGTTGTAACACTCTTTGGAGTATTGTGTGTCAAAGTTCAATATGCATACACGAACACAAACATACACAATCAAATTGCTTGTCTGTTTACAAAAGCAAGCTTGTATGTGCGTGTACCCATGCCTTTCAATGTAAATACGCTAAAAATTGAAAATAAAAAAAACACACTCACACACACAAAATTTAAATAAAATAAAAGTAAATACACACACACCCACGCATACCCTACCATACCATTACTACTCCTATGTCATGCAAACAAATACGACTACAACGCACAACACACAACACACAACAAACAACAGAATTTCAGTAGCGGTGTTGAATACGGCAAATAAAATACAAATTCACCTAGAGAGAGATATATATATATATAGAGAGAGAGAGCGCGAGAGAGAAATAAAAAATTGTTTCTGTTTTTTTCCCTGTTGTTTGCTTGTGTTATTTGTTTTATGGTGGATGGATGAAGGCACAAAGGGCATGTGATGTAATATTCGTTGACGATTCAGTGTCTCAAAAGTAATTTACATGTGTGTGTGTGTAGGTGTGTGTATGTGTGTTTGTAAAGCAAAAAAAGGTGAAAAAATATGATGTCAAATGGTTGGATAGATGGCACGAATAACTGACTGACTCTGCCTGTGACTGTTCGAATGTATGAGCGAATGAATGAGTGTGTGGTTGAATGGTAATAAAGTTGTTCGAATTCGAATCACAGGTAAGTAAAGCCTGGTAGTTAAACACGTACATGTATGTACGCACAAATAACCCACTACATATGACATATAAAAATTGTACTTTCACTCTATTCGCCTATATTGGGTTGGGGAAAAAAATTCTAATCGCACTAGAAAGCAAAATTTTGAGAAAAATTTTTAATTGCCAGGTTTAGAGAGAGACTTATTTTGTCTGTAGTTACCATATAAATGGATGAAATCAAAATGTCCTTCAAAAAAACCTGAAGATGGGACATCAAGAGTGCTAAATCTATTTGCTATTTGTCTCAATAGTTCCGTTCCTTCGTATCGTGTGCAACGGACTTAAATTCAAACTTGCGTGTAAAACAGTCCACAGTTCTGTTGCAGGATTTTTTTCCTTTGTCTCGCCTAAACCTGGTGGTGTGTGTACATTGATGACTTCATGCAACAAAATAAAAAAAATGATTAAATACACCCAATCTCCGTGGTCCAGTAGGTAATGTGCTGGCTTATTAAATGTAAAGCCAGGATTCGAGTCCCAGGCAAGACATCAAAATAAAATACAAAAAGTATTTTTTCAGCGATTTCTTCTCAGCGGATTTCTGGCAAAAACTCTGAGAGTAAATAAAATTGCCATGAAAAGTCTCTCAAAAAATACACCCAGCCAATGAGACTGGGTGTGAGATTTGTTGTGTAGAACTCAAAAATATTTATTTTTTTTTTCCATATTTCTTGAACCCTCTAAACTTCTTTTATTTTACAAAAACGTGTTTTTTACACTTCACGCACAAATTTATTGATCACACAAACATTTCTGAACCAATGTGTCAAATTTATACATTCTTAGAAAGCGGAGAGATAGGCCTTTTAAACGGTATACATAAACGTATTATTTGACTTCATATTCTTCGAGGTTTGATGAGATAAACGTGAAAAATTAAAATTTTTTTCATATTTTTTCAACTTTGTCCGTTTATAGTAGCAAACTTTAAAAATAAATATAGGATAAGTGATGACATTCTGAAAGTTTATTATCTTGGGGTTATTAATCCCTACAGTTATAGATACCTATTATCAATAACATTATGTAAATTAATTTTAATTAATGATATATTATTTTGTCATTTATTAAAAAGAGTGCGAATTTCATGGGAGCAATAAAAATGCAACAGCAAAAAATTTTAATGTGTTTATTTAAATTAAATAGTAATTCTTACAAAAAAAAAAAATAATCTAAAATTAATATTTAGTGGCGTAGCCCTTATTTTTATGACTTCTTGCAACCTAGAAGGCATAGAGTCGACTAAAGCTATTAATGTGTTAATGGATATTTTCTCGCATTCACTTTTCAAAATTTCTTCTAATTGCCTCTTATTTGACGGATGTTTCCTCTTAACTTCCCGATCTAATAGCTCCCATAGATTTTCTATGGGGTTTAGATCGGGAGACTGTGATGGCCAATCCAAAACATAAACATTGACATCATTGTCGCTTAAAAAGTTTCGAGCTAAGCGGCTTGAGTGCTTTAGATCGTTATCCTGTTGGAATATGCTACCAGGAGGCATTTTTTCCCGCAGATGAGGAAGCATGTGTTCTCCAAGGAGTTCACAGTACTTCTTGACGTCCATTTTTCCTTCGATTTGAGTTAAAGGACCTACCCCATCACGGGAAAACGCACCTGTAAATACGTGACGTAAATCAATAATTTTTTTTAAACATATCGTTCCTTACCCCCACACCATTATTGATCCCACCGCCATGTTTTACGGTTGGAAGTTGATATCTTGGAGAATATCTCTACCCAGGCGGTCTTCGAACAAAATTTATCCCATCGGAGCCAAACAAATTAAATTTGCTTTCATCGCTCCACTCATTTGACCAATCCTTGTAACGTTTTGCAAATTCCAGGCGCTTCTTTTTATTGATTGCACTGATGAGAGGTTTCTTTGCGGGTCGTCTCGCATGCAAATTAGCCTCTTTCAACCCTACGGCGAACAGTGCTCCCATTTGCTCATTTGCGAAATTAGCAACGTCCACTGCGGTCTTTCGTGGATCTTTTTAGCCAGTGCAATCACCTGGCGGTCTTGGCGAGAGGTAGTTTTTCGAGGATTACCACTACCTGGTTTCCTTTCCATACTATTTCTCAAGGAAAATCCGACATACGGTTGATTGATTTACACCAAAGAGGTGTCCAACTTCACGCCTGGATTTTTCCTTCTTCTAAGGCTTTAATGATTGCAGTTTTGCTGTCAGCTGAGAGCTGAGAGCTGCTTCTATTACAAAACACATGTTGTATAACTTATTTAAGAAATTTTCAAATAAAATATATAGAAAAAAGTTCACGTTCTAGAGCTTTCAGATATAATTAACATTTTAGAATATTTAGTGGAAAAATAAATTTGTTCACTTTTCTGAGACATTCCCACTTGCAAGTGTTCTTGTTATTCATCCCTATCAGTTTGGTATCAGAGTAGAGCACTCCACTATTCACCAGATTAAGAGAGTGGTCAACATGATTAGATCGAATAGAAACCGAATGTACTCTACTGGTATACTTTTCCTTGACGTGGAGAAAGCTTTGTACTCTTTTTCACAAAATGAATATTCCGCTATACCTAATTCCCCATTCCTTGTTAGCTTAACGGAGATATCATCTATTGATATCAAGGATAATAGCTTCGCTCATCAAATTTTCTGGCTGGTTTTCCAGTACGGAGTAGTCGTGCTTTATTGTACAGCCCTGCGCTGATCAACTTCTTTCTTTCCCTGATTTGGCGGAAACTTGGTTAGTACAGGGATTGCGTTTCACCCGTGGCATCACAACGGGCCGCCATGCGTGCTCAAGTGAGCTTTGTGATATCAGAGCTACCTAACCTTACCTAACCTATACCTAATTAAATTAGTGAAAAGTTTCCTTGAGGACAGAAAGTTTGTGGTTGATGTTGAAGAAGGAAGAAGCTTGACATTCCAGCTGGTGTTCCCCAGGGTTCGATTCTATCACCATTGCTGTATTCTCTCTACATTTCCGACTTCAAAATTGTCAGAGGCAATGATGTGGCATTTTATGCGGATGACAGTGCTATAATCTGTCACGGCAGGTTTCTAACTTAATAATGAGGAAAATTCAGAACGCTCTGTCATCAGTCGCAAAATATTTTTCTAAATGGAAAATTAAAATCAATGAAGAAAACCTTAGGCCATTTTGTTTCCTTACAACAACAGTCCTCTTAGGTGACTCCCTGTAGCAAACTTAGGAAACAGGGCAATGAAGTAGAGTTCGCGAAATCCGTAAAATATCTTGAAATTACATTAGATCAAAAACTGAAATTTAAAGAGCACCTAGAGAATACATGTCTTAAAGCAATAAAATGTGGGCGATCTTTATATCCTCTTCTGAATAGGAAGTCAAAATTGAATTTTAAAAATAAATTTCTTCTATTCAAATGTGTATAAGGCCCTACTTACATACGACGGCTGCCAAATCTGGTATGATTGTGCCAGATCGCATCACAAAACTTACAAGTAATACAGAACAAGAATCTGAAAATAATTTACAATCTGCCTTCAAGATTTCCTACGGTTGAATGCATTCGAAGACTAACATCCAGATGATTGAAAACTTCATAACTGACTTGGCGCTGTCATTTATGAAAAATGCAAAAGGTCAAACTACGTCCATCTTAGAGGGTTGGTTTAATAGCTTCTAATTTCTGCTATACTACTATGTATAGCATTCATTAGATGTTGTCTTAGAGCTTCTCAATTTTCTTATGTGATATTAAATTTTAGGTTTTTTACTATCTTTAAGATAGAAACCAATGTTCTATGATAGAAATAAAAAAAATTATATAAATAAAAAGTGTTCTCGTTTTCGAGAGTTCACTGTATGCTTTTTGAATCGGCTGTCAATTGTAGTGGTAGAATTTGCAATCTATCGTAACTTTGAAATAATTATATTTTGATTATAGCGGTCGACATGGTGCTGTGTTTAGTTAGCATAATTATAATCTCAAAGTCAGTAGTATGTAAACGAATCCTGACGCGTCTACTGAGCCGAACATTTTCCAGTCATTACTAGGACACAGGATCATGCGAAGTGTATTAGGTCGAACTAGTAAAATTATTATTTCTTTTCCATTTGAGCTGTTCGACTGAAGACATCGAGGAAAACAATAATATATTACGAGTGTAGTAAAACAATTTTAGAAAAAATATTTAATAAATTAAAATTAATATTGAAAAAGTGATATATAGAAGTGTTTCCATTTTCAAGTGTATTTTTCTTTGTTTTATGAACAATTGAAAGGTAAGATTTTGCAAAATTATTTAAAAAATTAGTGGCGGGAGGAGTTTTTTTTCTTACAATTCTTTTTAGTAAAAGTTTGAAGCATTTTAATAAGGTCAATACCTAACGGTACTAACGGTACTATCCCGTTAGCCCATCACCAATTACCATTTACCTCGTTATCTTTTTGTCCTTTAAAAGCAGAATTATTTTTTTTTCCTCAGTTTTTAAAGAAAAGGTAATAATATGTTTGTTTTGCGATTTGAATATACCTCATTTATTAAAGGAAATTTTTTTCTAGAATTCATAAAAATAGTGGTGTGTGAGAATATTGTTACACACCGTGTAAAATACATCGTCGTTCGGGCAGTGATCTTTAGGACAAAAGATTGTGGCAAGAGTGGATAATTGAATTTATCCAGTTGCCACTGCTGGACTAGCAGCACCCCAAATATCACAGGAATACTAATCCCCAAACACCGACAGAAAACCTTTCAAAATGTAGTAATTTGATTTAATATATTTTCTTATTTTCTTTAATTAATTTAGTTGTAAGATTTTTGTAGTATAAATAGATTAAAAATTTATTCTTTTTTCCTTTATCATTAGTATAGAATATAAGTTAAATATGCATGGAAATACCCATATGTTTAGACGTTTACTAGACATATTTTAATCAAGACACTTAAAACTCTCACAAACATCACCTACAGCTATTGAAGAGGCCTCATCAACATGCTGCAGAAACATTAAATCGGTGAGTGATTGTTTTCCTTATTTTTTTCTTATTTTTCTTTCAATATTATTTCGTGTTATTTGACCTATATACATGCATATTTAATTAAACCATCTATAAACAGATTGATCCCCAGCAACATGTTTAGCAACATGTTGGATAATTAGAAAAAGCTTTTCGTTATTCTTTTCGCCCTCTACTTGACTTATTAGGTCACTTCTGTTT
>CM025790.1:3999773-4020556 GCA_014635995.1 Sarcophaga peregrina | reverse complement strand
ATATTATTTCTTTTGGTTTTAGTTTTTAACATTGTCATGCATGAATGAATAACTAAATGAATGAACATATTCATACGCTAATTACGTTAACACACACACACACACACACGCGCTTACGCGGCCAACAAGTCGCTGATTATTATCAAAATGCTGCGACATAGTCGTACATTTGTATATAAATAAGAGATAGGACAGAGGGATAAAGAGGCTGGGGTACAAGTATGTGTAAAACATGCTCTTTGCCCTCTATGTGTTCATCATTTTCATTATCCATTTTTGTACTTGAGGTTTTTACACAAATAAACCGTCATTTAAGAGTGGGTTTTCAGTTTTAAATATTTCTTTTAGAGTATAGAGCATGAGTTTTTTTTTTTTTTTTTTTTAGCTATGCGAGCTAAGGTTGGAAAATCTTCGAAAGACCTTGGTAGCCCGGCCTACCAAAGTGCACGATTCGCCGCAAGACTTACTCTCGGCTTGCTAAGCGCATACGTACTAAAACCAACCTCATCACACACTTTCAACCATTCGCCCCCCCCGGGACCACAATCAAGTATTACTTCGGGGGGGTGGTGATTCAGCGAATGCTGCCTTCAAATTCCGCTGATCTTGCTCTCTCAGCCAATCTTTGCTGCGTCAATACATTCCGTGCGAAAACACATACTGCGTTCCAATTGTCACTTGAGATTAACATCAGGTTTACTATATTCTCGGGCGTTACCTGGAATCCTATTGATCTCTCCAGGCAATTTCGTTGAACAGAATATCGCGGGCAATTAAAGAAAACATGCTCCGCCGTCTCCCTTTCATCACGGCATTCTGGGCATGCCTCATCTACGTCATGACCAAACTTATAGAGATAAGCCCTATAACAACCATGGCCCGTTAGCAACTGAGTCAGGTGGAAGTTCACCTGACCGTGTCTTCTTTTTGTCCATACGCCTATGCTCGGTATGAGTCTGTGGGTCCATCTTCCCTTAGTGGAATTGGACCAGTCCTGCTGCCATCTATCCATAGCATTATCAGTTAGTTGGACAGGGTTCGAAAAATCTGTTCCTCTCTTTACGTCATATTTCCTCCTCTCTAAATCCACTACTAGCTTCAGGGGCATCATCCCCGCAATCACTAACGCTGCATCGGTAGACACCGTTCGGAAGGCAGAAATCACCCTAAGAGCAGATCTCCTGTAGGCCGCTTCTATTCCTGCTCTATAGGTCCTCTTCTCCATAGCACCAGCCCATACGGGGGCTGCATATATAGCAATCGCTGTCACTACCTTCATCAGTAGCCGTCTCCTCTCCTGTCTTGGGCCTCCTAGGTTAGGCATTAATCGGGCAAGCGCACATGCCGTCGCCGCACATTTTTGGCCGATGTACGACAGGTGTTCCCTAAACGTGAGCCTGTTGTCAATTATCACTCCCAGATATTTAATCGCCTGCTTTGATGATATGCGCTGGTCACCTACCGTTATGGTAATAAATTCTATCTTCTTTCCTACTGCTTACAAGGAGTACATCCGTTTTGTGATCAGCTAGTTTGAGACCTATTTCCGTGATCCAGCTCCTGACTATGCCAACCGCAGTGTTACATGTTCTCACCAAATCATCCAGATATTTACCCCTTATCACCAGGGCAATATCGTCTGCGAAACCAATGATTTGTGTACCTCTAGGGAGTCTTAGCCTCAGTACACCATCATACATCACATTCCATAGTAACGGGCCCAGCACGGAACCTTGCGGGACCCCTGCTGATACCGCGTATGACTTCCTGCCATCATCCGTGTCATATAGGAGCACTCTATCTTTAAAATAGTCCTTAACGATTTCCAATAAATAGTTCGGTACGTTCTTTCCATCCAGGGCAGCTAACGTGGCATCCCACTCCGCAGAGTTGAATGCGTTTTTGACGTCCAAGGTGATGATTGCGCAGTATTCCTTGTCGCCTTCCAACCAGCGGTTACCGCTGATAGCATCCTTTGCTATAGTCATAACCATTTCCATTGCATCTATTGTGGAACGTGATTTCCGGAAACCAAATTGACGCTCCGATAAGCCTTCTTCGCCCAGAAATGCTTCTAATCTCCTACAAATTATCTTCTCCAAAAGTTTTCCAGCCGTGTCAATCATACAGAGCGGGCGGTATCCCGATGCATCCTGCGCATTGTTGCCCTTCGAAATGAGGACCAGTCTCTGCCTTTTCCATATCCCAGGGAACGTCCTCTCTTGAATACAAGCATCAAAAACTTGTCTAAACAGCTCAGTGTTATTCTCAATAGCCGCCTTAAGCGCGATGTTTGGGATCCCGTCGATCCCCGGTGCCTTATTGAGTTTCATTTCTCTGCAGACTGATTCCAGTTCCCGACTGCTGACTTCTGGGATTTCCTCCGGTGACCGCATGTCTCGCACGGAGTAAGTAATTTCGGCTTTGCGCGGAAAAAGCTCCGCGACGATTGATTGCAGCTTAGCTGCACATGTCGTTGCTGGTGGTCGGAAGCTGTTCAGCTTTCTCATCACCACCTTATATCCAGTTCCCCAGGGATTCTCGTCCACATCGGCGCACATTTCCCTGTAGCACCTTCTCTTGCTATGCGCAATTGCTCCATTAAGGCTCGTCCTACACCTTCTATATCTTTCCCGTAGATCTGCAAATTCCTCACGGCCTCTGGCCCTTTGGAACAACCGCCGTGCGCGGTTACATTTACGCCTTAGATCTGCTATATCCGCGTTCCACCAGTAAACGTGCTTCTTCTCAGGTAGGTGGCGCCTTCTTACCATAGATGCGTTACAAGCCTCCGTTATGGCGCGCATAAGTTCCGTCGCTTTGTTATTCGCATTTCCGGATAACCGAGTGTTCTCCAATGTGAGGACAAATGTTTCCTTATCAAAAGTGGAGTGTTTCCAAAGAGGGTTCGGTGGGGCTGAAGGAACGTTGCGTTCCGTAGAGCGTTCCCGGATCTCAAAAATGATAGCCTGGTGGTCACTATGTGTATAGATGTCAGACACCACCCAGGTAGATAAGGTCGCCAGGGAGTCGCTGACGAATGTCAGATCAATTTTAGAGCAGCGTCCATTTCTCGAAAATGTATCCTTGTCACCACTATTAAGTAAAACAACCTCTAACGTTGCAAATGCGTCAAGTAGGCATTCTCCTCTTGGGTTCGTATAAGCCGAGCCCCACTCCACTGCCCAAGCATTGAAATCCCCGGCAATTACCACAGGCCTCAGGTTCCTCGCTTCATTAACGATGTCATCTATTCTGCATCTAAAGTCTTCTATTGATAGGCTAGGGGGAAGATAACAGCTGAGGAAATGTACCCCATTAACGGTACATTTCACAAAGCTTTCCCACCTGTTGTCGATATTTCCCACTGGGAATTTTCCACAGGACCATATCGAGGCCCTGTTGCACTTACTGACTATCCAACGTTGGTTTCCAGGCGCTCTGTAATGCTCGCTCAGTATTGTCAAGTCTATCTTCTGCTCACGCACCGTCTGATTAAGAAGCTCCTGCGCCGCTTCACAATGATTCAAGTTCAACTGCAGGATTCTCATTTACCTGCGTATGTCAACTTCCGTCGTGCTGCCAGGTAATGTGCGCACTTATGTCCACCCGTGATATGCTTCGCGTCAGCATCCGGATCGCCTCTACAGAGAAGGCAGTGAGGGTCGCGACCACAGGTCTTGGCAAAGTGACCTTGCCCTCCGCACTTGAAGCAGTGTTTGGACCAGTCGCTATTACTGCGACACTTTCCTGCCACATGCCCGAACTCCAGGCACTTGAAGCATCTCTTCGGAGTTACTTTCCTCAATAAGCGGCAAACTGTCCAACCTACTCGCAGTTTACCAACCTCTTCTGCCCTGCTTGCCAGCCTCACAGGGATTGCGATTATCGCCGTTCTAGTACCCCTGGAACGTTTCTGATCGTCTTGAGAGCCGTCGGTTGTATTTCACCGATTTGGTCCCTCCATGCGGCGATTATTTCGTCCTCGGTTGTTACTTCATCCAAGTATCTTAGTTCGAATGTGGCCTCCTCAGTTATTGTTCTGACCTCTATCTCCTCGGCCAATAAGCTCCTTAGCTTAGAACGGTGCATCTCCGTAGCCACCTCGGTTGATCTTCTAAACTCCAGGAGGATTTCGCCCCTCTGCGTCTTCTTCACCAGTTGGACATCCTCACCGACTGATTTAAGCTCTGGGGCATTCCTGACCTTTCTTAGGATGTCGGCAAAAGATAGGTTCTCGGTTGGCTTTATTATCACTGCTTCCGGTCTTGGAGGTTTCCTGCGCTTCCTAGTTTTCACGATCCAATCGTTGTGCTCCTGGGTGTCTTCTTCTGCCGCTGCAGGCACTACCATAGCCTGGTTATTAGTAGTTGCTGGTTTCGCCGTTGAGTCACTAGCCCTAGTCTCGGCGGCAGGCTTAATTTGTCCACGAGGACGGGCTGTTCTAGTCTTCTTCGGTGGTGTTCCCCTAGGTTTTTCCAATTCATCTCTCTGCCTCTTGGAAATACAGGGCGTCTGCTGTTGCAGGATCGTCTGTGTGCTTCTATCGTTGGTTTTGACCTTCTTCTCCTGCTCTGCTCCTTTATCCTTAGCGGCCTGCTGGTATAGTGACGATATAGAAGCCACTAAATCACGCATCGCTTGGTGTATGGACCTTCTTCCTCCGCCCATCATCTCTACTAGTTCCGAAATTTTATCGCCTAGCTTGGTGAAATCATCCACCTCCTTTTCAGGAGCTTTGCTCCTCTGTAACTCCGGTGGTGACGAGAGAGATCTCTCGCCGTTCTGCTTCAGCGGTGGTGAGTGGAGCAACCTCGAAGCCCTCCGGAAAGGATTCAGGAAAGGGCTGTCCTGCTGAATCTCCTTTGCACCCTCGGTGCCGGCTGGAGAAGTAACGCCTATAAGTTCTTGATTTTGCTTTATTATATTAAATTCCATTCTATTGGGTCCCAACTTGAAGCCGTTGTCTTGGATCCGTTGTGTAGTTACCCTTGTTGTGGTCCCATGGTTATCTTTGCAATGCAGGGAGGCCATGCGAGGGTTGACACAAGTCCTCATGAGAGCATGTGTTCAGAGCCAGACCGGGAGCTAAACAGAAGAGATTCTTAACTGCCCCTACACCCCAACTCAACGGGACGAATCCAAGATCGTTCTCCAAGGCTTGCCAGGTTTTAACGGGACGGAGACAGATGTCGTATTAGCCTGAAAGCCGTCTGGGCCAGGTTTCACCCCAGTCCATATTGGTAACAGATTACTCCATCTGCCAGCCCATGTCATCAAATCCAATGTTGCAGTATAGTCCAGTATGCCATAATCAGAATCTTACTGGTATCAATTCTGATGCCTATACAACTAGGCTCCGATCATTCACATCCGTAGGGAGCGCGTTCACACGCATGCTGGTCCATGGTTCCCACGGTGTCACCGTGATATCACGGTAGTTCAATACTTTGAGCGGCATTGTTTCGCTTGAAGCATCAGTGTCATCGGGTATATGCAAGACTTTTAATCCGCACCCTCTCTTAATTGGTCATATCCACCAATTGACCAATCACCAAACTCAATCGCATTGTAT
This sequence comes from Sarcophaga peregrina, assembly GCA_014635995.1. Lineage (NCBI taxonomy): Eukaryota > Metazoa > Arthropoda > Insecta > Diptera > Sarcophagidae > Sarcophaga > Sarcophaga peregrina. The sequence goes on along the minus strand of CM025790.1, from coordinate 4,014,981 downwards.
AGCTTACTGAACATAATAAAGAAAACTGGTTAAAACAATCAATTTTTGAAAAAAAAAAATAATATTTTTGGAGAAAATCAAAATAATCAATACACAGCATTTGATACATCATTTTGGAAGCACAGCAACGTTATGAAAAGTATATTATTTCTGCACACCGTGGCTTGCAAAGCTGTAACGTAAAAATATAATTCAATCTTTTCCGTTCGGTTTATATAATGAATAGCTCTTATAGCGTTCTTCTTCCTCGGCAGTACTATTTGTTGTTTGTGTGTGTGTGTGTGTGTGTGTGTGTGTGTGTGTGTGTGTGTGTGTGTGTGTGTGTGTGTGTGTGTGTGTGTGTGTGTGTGTGTGTGTGTGTGTGTGTGTGTGTGTGTGTGTGTGTGTGTGTGTGTGTGTGTGTGTGTGTGTGTGTGTGTGTGTGTGTGTGTGTGTGTGTGTGTGTGTGTGTGTGTGTGTGTGTGTGTGTGTGTGTGTGTGTGTGTGTGTGTGTGTGTGTGTGTGTGTGTGTGTGTGTGTGTGTGTGTGTGTGTGTGTGTGTGTGTGTGTGTGTGTGTGTGTGTGTGTGTGTGTGTGTGTGTGTGTGTGTCTTCTTCACCAGTTGGACATCCTCACCGACTGATTTAAGCTCTGGGGCATTCCTGACCTTTCTTAGGATGTCGGCAAAAGATAGGTTCTCGGTTGGCTTTATTATCACTGCTTCCGGTCTTGGAGGTTTCCTGCGCTTCCTAGTTTTCACGATCCAATCGTTGTGCTCCTGGGTGTCTTCTTCTGCCGCTGCAGGCACTACCATAGCCTGGTTATTAGTAGTTGCTGGTTTCGCCGTTGAGTCACTAGCCCTAGTCTCGGCGGCAGGCTTAATTTGTCCACGAGGACGGGCTGTTCTAGTCTTCTTCGGTGGTGTTCCCCTAGGTTTTTCCAATTCATCTCTCTGCCTCTTGGAAATACAGGGCGTCTGCTGTTGCAGGATCGTCTGTGTGCTTCTATCGTTGGTTTTGACCTTCTTCTCCTGCTCTGCTCCTTTATCCTTAGCGGCCTGCTGGTATAGTGACGATATAGAAGCCACTAAATCACGCATCGCTTGGTGTATGGACCTTCTTCCTCCGCCCATCATCTCTACTAGTTCCGAAATTTTATCGCCTAGCTTGGTGAAATCATCCACCTCCTTTTCAGGAGCTTTGCTCCTCTGTAACTCCGGTGGTGACGAGAGAGATCTCTCGCCGTTCTGCTTCAGCGGTGGTGAGTGGAGCAACCTCGAAGCCCTCCGGAAAGGATTCAGGAAAGGGCTGTCCTGCTGAATCTCCTTTGCACCCTCGGTGCCGGCTGGAGAAATAACGCCTATAAGTTCTTGATTTTGCTGATTTGCTTTATATTAAATTCCATTCTATTGGGTCCCAACTTGAAGCCGTTGTCTTGGATCCGTTGTGTAGTTACCCTTGTTGTGGTCCCATGGTTATCTTTGCAATGCAGGGAGGCCATGCGAGGGTTGACACAAGTCCTCATGAGAGCATGTGTTCAGAGCCAGACCGGGAGCTAAACAGAAGAGATTCTTAACTGCCCCTACACCCCAACTCAACGGGACGAATCCAAGATCGTTCTCCAAGGCTTGCCAGGTTTTAACGGGACGGAGACAGATATCGTATTAGCCTGAAAGCCGTCTGGGCCAGGTTTCACCCCAGTCCATATTGGTAACAGATTACTCCATCTGCCAGCCCATGTCATCAAATCCAAATGTTGCAGTATAGTCCAGTATGCCATAATCAGAATCTTACTGGTATCAATTCTGATGCCTATACAACTAGGCTCCGATCATTCACATCCGTAGGGAGCGCGTTCACACGCATGCTGGTCCATGGTTCCCACGGTGTCACCGTGATATCACGGTAGTTCAATACTTTGAGCGGCATTGTTTCGCTTGAAGCATCAGTGTCATCGGGTATATGCAAGACTTTTAATCCGCACCCTCTACTTCTGCCCTCCCATTTAGTCGCCTTTTACGACAAGCAGGGAAGCACTGTGGTAGTATTCTATTCCGCTACTCACACGGTTTTCTTGTATGTTCGATTTAGAATACGAAAAGATATGAGAACGGAGGAACTTTAACGTTTGGAATCAATTGTTTTTGTTTTGTATATGAAAAACATTGTATACTTCGTTAGTTTTTCTATTTCCATTAATTTCCATTAATGCAACAGGTACTCACTCTTTCAGTTATAGGCAGTACCCAGGATCACCAATGAATCGTTTTTTCGCTACTCTAAGTACTCATGCAGTTTTGAGTATGAGTGAATACAGAATTGAAATTCAACTACTCTGATTCATTCGTACTCGCTACAACATGGATTTTTTATAAGTACAATACAATAAGTGTAAGTAAGTAGAAGTTGTCATTAAATTCAAAACATTCGAAATATACTTGATTTATACGCCTACTCTTCAGATTCATAAATTTAGAAAAATTTTACAACACTTATAAAATGATTCGAGTTATTCGAATCATCAAAATTTAAAGCCTTAGTTATTCTTGTATTTACAAAAAAGCAAGCAAAGCAAACACACAACCTTCTAGTGAGTATTGTGGTAGGCGTGTCATCTTATTTTGTGCTTCGTGTAGTATATCTGGAGTCATGGGTGAGTCGAAAGCAGCACAAAATCATTTGTATTGTTAAGTACGTATTGAGTACGATGTTACAGATTTTAATATAAGTGTTGAGGAAAATAAGCTGATTGTGTAAAATATCAGAATATTGAGTATGGCTCGAATCTGCTCATCATTTCGAATACTCAAAAAAGCAGGCAAACAACACAACCTTCTTGTGAGGATTTTAGTGTATCGGACTTACTTTGGGATTCTTGTATATGTTGCGTAAAGAAAGGGAGAGTCGAAATCAACAACATCATGCGTATTGTTAAGTGTGAGTACGAAGCTTCAAACTCGAAGACTCCAATCATCGTTTGAATACGCATTGCTGGTCTTGCAGTAAACTACTATTTCAATTTTGCAACACTGATTGGGGTTGAGAATTTCAAAATAGGAGTAAAACAAGAAAACAATCTGACAACACTGAAAAACAAATCCATACACGTAAGGTGTTGAATTGCAATAAAAATTATTTAAAAACAGAATTTTTTATAATTTAATTTTTTAATATTTTATCTAAGACTAAGTTATATGCACATTAAAAGTTTCCTTTGACAAACTCTTGATATTTGGTTGAAGTGTATACAAAATTTATTGTAGAAATTGATTTTAGTTTAGTTCTTTATTATCGTGTCATATATTAAGAGTTTTATAATATGACATCATTTATATAAAAATAACATTCGTTTACAAAATCATTAATCAATTTAAAATTAAATATTGGAATATTAGGTTTTTTTTACATGCATTCAATGAAAAACAAATAAATATTTAGAGACGCAAATGCTGCGTCTATTGTGTTTACAGTATTACACGATAATTAAATAAATTTTTTTTACCGGTGCATATGCATAAATGTACTCCTTTTTTTATTCCCTGGTCTGTTAAAGTTTTCTACACACATGAGTATAAGAGTTAAACATGCATGCACACACACACACAACACACACATGCATGTAAATAAAAAGTATTTTTTTCTTATTCGACTTTTTATTCTGGAGTATTGCTTGTGTTACTGTGTTAGTGTATGGGTACATTTGTTTTCGTTTGTTGTTGTTGTTTTTTTTTTTTTTGTGTGTTTACAAATACCCGTGTTGACAAACTATACATAAAACTTTAAGCAAATAAAGGTAGTGAGTGGGATAGTAAAGGAAATGGTTTAAGAGAGCAAAAGAAATACAAACAAATGAAGCAACAAAATTGGAAGAGAGAAAGAAAGAGACAAGAAGGGGGATGTCAGAGAAAATGGCATAAATGCTTATGGTTTTATGTAGACATTAGCATTTAGGTTTATGTAAATATTAAAAATTCATATTCATACATGCACATACACACATGCATATGAGCACAAACACGCATTTTTTATTCATATTTGTTGTTGTTAACAATAGAAATTTAAAATTTTAGCTTTAAACACTTTTCCTATACACATAGAGAGAGAGAGAGAGAGAGAAAGAGAGGAAGGGGAGAAGTAAATCTATGCAAGAAATAGTCTAAATTAGGTTAGGTAACTTCCTTAATGGAAGAGGTTCCACTTAGGCCAGTATTTAAGCCCATTGGAATACAACAATCAGTCCTACCTGGGGATCAAACTGTAAAATAAATCAAGCTTTTCAGCAGATAATGAGAAGTCAAAAACCCTCTGTTTTATAGGGACAAAAGCAGGGCACCGACATATGTGGTAAAAGACAGTCTCTTCCTCTTTCTCAGACCCACAACTACGGCAGAATTCACTTGTCAAAATGCCGAGTCTTACGGCATAACTACCAACAGGTAGTCGAATAGCCCGTATGTATCGGATTGTACGATGGATGGCCATGCGATTTAAGAACAGAAATCATCTCCAACGGAGTCTAGAATATTACACGTAGCTTTCTGCTGCCCTAGATTGGATAATAACCAAGTTAACTGATATACTTGCGAACACCGTACCGGCCCTTGCTGGCTCCACAGCAATGTCATTTCCAACGATATGGCTACTGGAACCCATTAAAGTGTTACCTTGAATGCTTCGAAATTTCTAAAGGACGGACATTGAAACTACGTTCGTTAGAGGCTTAATCAGAGCCGGACAACAAATCAAGCGATTTTCAGGGAAAATCCTACTTCCTAACAAGCATGTGGGACAGTCGTCGTTTTCAAAACACCGAAGTGGTCAGGAGGTACGTATATAATATCAGAACCCCTAATAAATATACCACAGACTATCCTATCACTCGTCTACATTTCCTTTTGTCGTTTTTGTTATTCGTTTTGTAAAGTTTGAAAAATTTCTCGTCTTTATAAGCGTTATGGCAGATAATCTTAAGCGTGTGAATTGGGCTTCATTCAAAACGAAGAGTGTTTTGTACGCGTTTGAATAGAAAGCAGATACTGTCTGCCTGAGCTGTAATATGTATGTGATATTTTAATTTATTTTTGCATTTGCTCTTCATGGTACTTTAAATATAAGGAAATTCCTTTTAATGAAAGTTATGAAATTATTTATAAAAACCACGCATGGCGTGGCGTATAATTAATAATAATCAAAGCATTGACAATTTAGTACCACAAAGCATAAATGAAGTACAAAAAAAAAAATATCAAAATAGATTTGCAAATAATTATGTGTTCGAAAGGAATTTTCATATTTAGGTATTACCCCAGGGAAATGATGTTGACATAAAGTAAAATTAAAAAGTAAAGGCAATACATATTCACATTAAATTGAATTTTAATTTTTGTTACGATTTCTGTTTCCAGTTTAAGTCCCAATTTCCGGCAGAATATAAAGCATCATTAAAAATTAATAGAAAGAAACGCCAAAGCCTCACAAGAAGTTTCTATGATAATACTGTTACGTTTTTACATATTAAAAACGTTTAAAATATAAGCTCGTAGATTGCAAATAAAATAAAAACAAATTTGCGTTTGGTTTTACTTAAACTTCTTTATTATTTGCACAATTCTGCGTGCCATTGTTCACAGATTGATGTAAACAACAACAACAAACAAAACAACAAAAAACTAACTGATGAGTTTATGTCCATCGCTTATCAAAATGTTCGCGGCTTGAGGACAAAACTAACAACTTTATACACGAATAGTTTTAATATCGATCAACAAGTATTAGTATTCACGGAGACATGGTTAAATGAAAATTTTCTAAACACTGAAATACTCTGTAATAAATTTAATATCTTTCGACGTGATCGTGGCAACAAAACTACAGGAGGAGGTGTCCTTATTGCTACCTCTTGTAATTTACCTTCTGAACTGGTAGTAATTGATACTCCTCATGATATTGAATTTATAGCTGTTCCAATAAAAATGAACGGTCATCGTATTTTTATTACCTGTTCATATATTCCGCCATCTTCTCCACAAGCTGTATACTTAAAACATGCAGAAGCTATTAGTTCAGTAGCTCATTCGTCAAATAACGGTGATTCTATTTTTGTCCTTGGAGATTTTAATCTACCATCTATTCAATGGAAATACTTACCAGATGATGGTTATTACATTCAAATGAAGCTGAATTCAAATTTCGACGAATTTTTTAATATATTATATGATTTAGGTCTTTTTCAAATTAATGGCATTCCAAACATTAATTTAAAAATATTGGATTTAATTTTCGTAAATGAAGTAACTAATAGTTTTATTAAACCTCATTCCCTATTACCAGTCCTGAAGATGGTTATCACCCAACGCTCATATTAAAAACATCCATTCCTTTTAACTTATCGATGCCTTCGTATGGTAAAAATGAAAAAGGTTTTTCATTTAAGCACACCAACTATAATATGTTAAACGAACTCCTAATCAATACGAATTGGAATTCGTTATTTTCATGCTATACTTATGTGCTATACTTGAAGTCGCCGTGGTCTAGTGGGTAGTGTGTTGGCTTATTAGGCAAAAGGCCCGGGTTCGAATCCCAGGTCAGACATCAAAAAACGAAAAAAAAAATATTTCTTCGGCGACTTCCTCTCAGCAGATTTCTGGCAAAGACTCTGAGATTAAAAATTGCCATGAAAAGCTTCTCAAAAATCTGTCGTTCGGAGTCGACTTTAAACTGTAGGTCCCGCCACTGATGTATAAAATTAACGCACACAACATAATTGGTGTGAGAAGCTAGGTCGTAATCCTGACTGAAGGGTTGTAATGGCCAATTATGTATGTGTACTTATGTGGATGATATGTCTAATGCCTTTTACTCCAAGATGAATACCTATTTGAATTTATGTGTTCCAAAGCAAATATCAAGACAACTATCCGGTCCTCCATGGAATAATAAACAACTTGCTCATGTGAAAAATAAGGAGAATAAATACTATAAAAAGTTTAAACGATCTGGTTGTTATATTGATTATATAAGATATTCTATTATCCGTGCTGAATACACAATACTGAATAAGTCATGTTATGATAAATATGTTAATACAATGAAGGACAACTTTAAGAGTAATCCGAAATCATTTTTTAAATTCGTTAATTCAAAGAGAAAAGTAACTGCTTTTCCATCTTCCATGAGATTTCAGCAGATTGAATCTAGCGATGACAGCATTATAAGCGATTTATTTGCCAATTTCTTTTCCACAACTTATTCGGATTCAACTTATAATGATTCCATTGATTATCCCTTTAAAATAAATACAAATTCCACTGTACCTATATCTTTAATCAACGTTCCTGTTATTTCTATGGAATTAAGAAAGCTAAAGTTCTCCTATAACTTTGGACCTGATAACGTTCCTAGTAACATCTTAATTAATTGCGCCGACGCCATAGCTGTTCCACTATCATACTTATTCAACAAATCGATTAAATGTGGTTATTTTCCTAACGTTTGGAAGGATTCATTCATTATTCCTTTGTTCAAGTCAGGAAATAAATCCGATGTTACAAATTATCGTGATATTACAAAACTAAGTATAATTCCAAAACTATTTGAAAAAATGATTACTGAGGATTTATGTAATCAGGTTTCTAGCTTGATATCACCTTATCAGCACGGTTTCAGGAAGAAGTGTTCAACTACAACAAACCTGCTTCATCTTTCAACAGTTGTTTATCGTGGATTTTTTCATCAGCAACAAACAGACGTTATTTACACGGACTTCAGCAAGGCTTTTGATAAAGTTAATCTTGTCAATGAAATCACTGGTGATATTGGCTCCAGTTTTTAATCCACGATATCACTTTTAATGTTCCTCTACGTCCGTCACGTCATTTTACTCCATTATCAATACAATTTTTTAGGACCAACTATGCTGATGCTGATCCAATAAGGAGAATATGCAGCGAATTTAATAAATTGTATAATTTGATTGATTTTTCTTATTCGAATATTGTCCTAAAAAATAATATAATTAAGCATTTAAATTCTTAGTTTTTGTAAATTAAATTTAACGTCATAGTTTGTATTGTTACTGCCTGTAAGAATATTTCATAGGCATATAAAAATAAAAATAAAATAAAAAAAAAAAAATAAAATTACTTTCTTTGTTATTCCTCTGTTTATGCCCTTTGCATAAACAATAACAATTACTAGGCAATTGTTCAACAGATCTTTGTAGCGGAGATCGTTAAACCGCGATTACTCTCTTCAAACGCACCGTGTCTTCACACAACACTGACTGAACTTCACTAACTTACTCGCCTGCTTTGCCTTGCATTTTATATGGCAGAGTAAACAGTCTGATGAACGTTCTTGAAGACATTCTCGAAATCTCTATAAATTCAAGCATTGTTGTTTGTTTATTGTTGTTTGTGTATTTTGTTTACATTTATTCTTGTAGTGTTAGTTGTTGTATTTTTGTTTACTTGTTTACCATTTTTTAAGTTTGTATTTGTTGTTGTTGTATTTTTGTTTATTTATTTACCATTCTAATGTTAAGTGATGTAAAAGCAAAACACCAGTATCTAGATTTATCATTTTCGTAAGAATACCTTTTAAGAGAAATGTACCAAAAAAAGTGTACTAGAATGCTTTGTAATATGTTTACAGTACGTAGTAAAAAAGTACACGACCTTCAAATAATTTCAGCAACATAACTGTAAAGTACATCAAATATGTTAAAGAAACTTCCCTCATTTTTTTTCTTGGAATCAATAAATTTCTCGTTTTTTAATTTTCATTGTAAAAATACATCGAAATGAAAAAGTTCCAGGCAATACTTCAATAAAAAATCAAAAGTTTTCAAGAGTTTTAAATTTCTACAATTTTAATACATTGAGATTATAAGGCCATACTACCTTTAGAGTATGTCCTTATTTGTTTTGCTTTGTAGTCCTTTTTGATTCTATGTTTGTAGTGAAAATGTTTTTTTGAATGACATTTTCTGCCGATTTTTCTTCTTTTTTTTTGTAAGGCCAACCTGTTGCTCTTTTTCTGTGACAGACCTTAAATACGTTATTAAAAGGACTCTCTATCGCAATCTCCCTCTTTATTACAACGAGTGACCTTAAATAAAAATAAAAGAAATGGGGTGAATCTGAAATAGAGAGAAAGAGAGAGTGAAATAGAAAAAAGGAGAAGGACAGACAAACTTCACATTTTAATTTTTCTATTTTCTACAGTTTCCATTCACTTTTCATTCACTTCCTTTATAGATTGAAAAATGAGTTCAACAACAACAACAACAACAACAGCAACAACAACAACAAACAACAGCAACAAAAGTCCTTTTTTTTTAAGAAGACATTTAATGGTCATGTAAAGAAATTTTATTTTTTTTTAATTTATTTCCTTTGTTAAGTAAACAAACAGAGCTTTAAAGGAATGAACTTTTGTTTTCTTAAGTCTTGGCTTCTGTTTTTCGATTATAAGATCAGGATAGAATAATACGTTTCTCAAAGTATTATTTCACTTTTAAGATCATTGTTACAATTGTTTTCCCTTGACGCTCCAGACTATTTCGGTCAGCACACTATACAGGCGGCTGAATACAGTGAGTTTTGCAATTTAATAGAAAATTATACTGGCATAAGCCATTGTAGATCGGTAAATAAAAAATAATGGCGCATGCACTAGGTTAGTGCCTTAGTGTTGTCTATCCTGTCCCGAAAAAGGGAGACCGCCTTCTGCCTATTGCATATAAGATTTTCACGGGCGCATTGGGTGAACGACTGAAGCCATTCGTCAAAACACTGATTGGGCCTTATCAGTGCAACATCAGACCTGACAAGTCCACCATCGATCGGATCTTCACACTATGTCAAATCCTGAAGGACACCTACGAAAAACAAGTCGACACACACCATCTTTTTGCGACTATAACGCTGCCTTTGATAGCACCATAAGCGGTCGTGTTTTTGCCGCAATATCTGATAAGCTAATAAGGCTATTTAGATGTTAAGCAATTCTTACAGTTCCGTCAAAGTAGAAATGGAGCTCTCAGAAACTTCTGATACCGTGTGAGGTTTCAGACAAGGCGATATCTTCATGGAGAATGTTCTGCAAAAGGCGGGAATACATCACAATACCACTTTTTTTCAAAAAAAAAAGCGTCCAGATGCTTGCGTACGCTGACGACATTGACATTATAGGACGTATCACACGAGATGTTAGCGAGATGCCTTTAATGCTATTGAACGGGAGTCTACTAAGAAGAATCTGGCAGTAAATGAGAGCAAAACGAAGTATCTTACATGAAGCGAAGTATATGTAGTCGCTAACATGAGCCATGCGGTGTATAGGAATTCAGATTACAGCCGATAACTATACTGTCGATATAGTCAAGGAATTTATTTTAACTTGGCTCCGCTGTTACCAACAAAAATGATGTCAGTTTGGAGATGAAGTACAGGATCACTCTGGCCACTACATGCAATTATGGTCTTAAGGTAGCAGGGACCTTTCCCGTAAAACAAAACTAATACTCTACGAGACGGCCATCATCCCCGTGCTTCATTATGGCGCAGAGGCATGCACTCTGTTAAGCACTGATGCAGCAGCCTTGAGAGTATTCGAGAGAAAAGTCCTACGTACGGTATTCGGTCTAGTAGGAGTTGGCGATGATTTTTCATACGATCCAACAGTGAGCTGTATGAGCTCCTCAACGACTTCGACAGGCAGCATATTAATATTCAGCGGCTGCGCTTGCCCGTTCGACTGGAGGAGGATGCTCCGGAGAGATTGGTATTTAATGCGGGAATTAGCTGAAGTCGGCGAAGAGGGCGGCCTTGTCGTCGATTGATGTGACCAACAGGCTTAGGCTCGCAAGAAGTAGTGGCGGCTGTGTTAAGGCAGGTCGAGGTCCGTTAATCGGGTTGTCAATGACCTATTAAGTAAGTAAGTAAGTATGAAAACCATTTGTTTCCCCTTTACTACACCCTGCAAATGGATTTTTTAAAAGCTTTAAAACCTCAAGACTTCATTCTTTAACTTATTTAATCAATTTTTTTTTTTTATATTTTTCTCTTCATTTTTACCAGGCATTTTCATTTTCATTTTCATTTACATTTTCGGTTTCATTTAAATTTGTTTGTTTGTTTTATTTTACTCTGCGTGTGTACGAGGGTAGTATGCACGGCGGATATTTATGAAATATTAATGAAATGTTCTCATAATGAAGCCGGTGTTAAGAATAATAAACAGTAAATGAGAACAAAAAAATAAAATAAAAACTTTTGTTGTTGTTGTTGTTGCTTTTAATTTTTGTGTGTTATTTTAATTAAGAAGTTCATTCGTCGTTAAAAGATGAATGAATGGCTGACAGAATTACGTAGTGAATGGGCGGGCGGAAAAGTAAAAGAAGAAGGAAAATAAGCAGAAGAAGAATGATGATGATGATGATGAGGAATAAAAAAAGGATTTAAAATTTTAATAATTTAAATTATAAACATTAAGGCGGCCTCTCTAGTGCTTACAAATACTATTGCAAACATATATCAGGAAAGGTATAATGAGAGTTAAAAGGATTGCACAGTGGCTTGAATTTTCTCAAATGTTGCTTAATTTTGATTAAAAGGGTAATAAGAATTTGAATTATGCTGTCTGTGTGTGTGGCAAGGAATTACGTACTATAAGCTGCTCCACTATTAGTTCACACAAAGTGATGCCATGTTTTTAGCACACCGATATCATGATAGCCAACTCTGATTGCAGCTGTAATTGATCAAACCGTAATTGATCTCTTCATTACTTATTTACTCAATTTTCTCCGGAACTCCTTGATGTATACAATTGAATACGTGGTTGGTAGCGGAGTCTACTCATGCAAATTGGGCCTGAATATTTCCTTCCGACTGGAGGACTATTGTAGCGTATTTCCGACGGAAGACTGCTAAATGGATTCTCGTCAACGGTGTTCCTTTCATCCACATCTCGCTCTTTTCTGATAGTCAGACTGATTGACCATCAGATTTCTATTGAACCGTCAGCAAATGTCGCCGATGCGTCGACTTTCATTCTGGGCGTTTCAGTGTCACACTTATCTGTGTCACCGAGCATAGTAATATTTCGGCAAACTGCCAAGGTACACTACTTCTGAAATTGTCTTCAATCGACTTGGGTATGCTACTTACCTCGATCTATCTGGAAATTCTTTCGCCAATCTATCGTAGGTTAATGATGAGTCCTGCTTCACCGTTAGGTTCACTTGGCCCTAGATAGATAGAAGGCTCACCAACTACTTACTTGGACTTGGACGTATCGCCATCTTGATCATAGTGGCCATGGTTACAAGTCATTGTGTTATGGGAAGATACGCGGAAAGAGTGCAGCTCCAATTTAACGACTTCTGCCGTGGGTGCAGATCCACTGAAGAAGAAGGGACTGTTATCCACTTTCTTTGACAATGCCCATCTCTTGCGAGGTGCAGATATATGTTATTTGTGTCTCCAATCGTTCTCAGCTTGACGGAGCAGCTATCATCCATTGATATCAAGGATTTAGCTTCGTTTATCAAACTTTCGGACTGGTTTTCCAGCGTGGAGTAGTCGTGCCGCTATGAGCTTTTGGTATCACAGTTAGCATCCATCCTACTTACTTACCTACTTATTCAATTGGTCATTATAATCCTTCATCCATGTTATATGTGTTAATTTTGTCTATGAGTGTTGAGTTCTACAGTTTAAAATCGACACCGAACTTTTTCAAGGCGATTTATTTTTATAATTTTATGTACTTCATCTCTTCCTTTAACCCATTGTGCATTAGGCATAAGGCTTTAATTCAAATTTTAATAACACAATAATTTTTCATTTTTCTTTTTTGTTTTTGCTTTGTTTTTAAAGTAAAATCTCCCAAAAGGATAACATCAACATGAGTCTTAACTGAAGAAGACGAAGAAGAGAATTTACCATAATTTAAAGACGAATTATAGGCATAATGAGCGAAATGATACACTCACTCACTTGAAATCTGTTCTCTCGAGTCCAATTAGTATACGTTCCGCTGTTGGTTAGAGCCCCTTAAAAATTTTATCAGCATTTATATTTTGAACATAAAATTTAATTGAGTTTTATGAGTTGCTTTTCCCTGTTGCTCGTTATGTTACGGCTACATAAACATTAAAAATGTCTTTAATTACAAAATCCTCTTGATTTATTTCTTTTTTCTTTTTCTTTTATTTTTTGTTTTAAACTTTTTACAACAACAACGACAACAACAAAAAACAGTTTAAGAGCAAAAATAGGAAAAAGTCTCATACACGCTAATTTACACTGAAAGGAATAAAAAATGAAAATTGTGAAAATTAAACTGTTTACAAGGCTTTTCGACCGTTGTGTGTTTACTTTTGCTTTGTACTGTACAGAAATAAAGAAAAACTAACATAAGCATATCTGGCAACCTGCCTACCTACACGTACAAGTGTTTTGTTTTTGCTTATTAACCGTATTAGCAAAGACTATAAACATATAAAGATGTTGCACTGCCATACATTGTACTGCCAGTGCCAAATTTGTCGATGGTCGTACGGCTACTGCCACTTATTGTACTCAGAGAACTTTTTATACTCAGAGAACGTATTATTCTCATCTCTCAGCAATTCATTCTTATATGCGTGTATACGTGTGCATGTATGGGTACATATATTGCCGAATCAAAAGCAAACTAACTAAAAGAAGTTTTGTTTTCACAAAATGTATGAGAAAATAACCTGTGGAAAAGATAATGTTACCGTTTGTATTATTGTAAGGTAAGAATACGTGTTTTATTGTTGTAGAAATGAAACTATATCGATTCGCACCGAAGTAAAAGACCTTTATTATATAAATTTTTTAGAATTAGATATTTACAGAGATATAAAACTAGCAAATTATGAAAATAATCACTTAATTATTACATACATTATTTAAATACTGTAATTAAAGGTTAAAATTAGTAGTAATTTTTAAGCATTATTTTTAAAAAATTTTTGCTGCAAATTATATTTACATTTAGTTACTATAGTAAAAATATAGAAAAAATACGTAAAGATTTTGATTTACCGTTTTGATTTACCCTCAAATAGATGTCGCAGATATATACGATGAAAATAAAGAATATTTTAATGAAGATGCCGATTGTTTTACCTCCAACAATGTGCCAATAGAATTAACATCAAGTCGTTATTTTGTTGGTTACATAGCTCAACGAATATCATGCGTTAAATTGTCGTGGGGATATAATTAAACCAGCGCAAATTTTGTCATATCCTTCAGAAATGTTTGTTCATGCAAAAAAATTATAAAAAAGATTCCGACTTTGGAAGTTTGTGCGCTCCATCAGACTTATTTTTTGAAGTTTGTAAAATTCATATAAAAGTCTTCGAAAAAATTTTTGTAACAAATAAAGCTATAAAAAACATAAAAACATTTGTTGTTGAGCAATGCGTAAGTTGCACCAAAAATACAATTTATTCTTTTTGGTTCGATGAGAACAACAAATGTTATAAACATAGAATGGAGATGCTTAATTTACTAGTTCTAATTTTACCTACGGAAGCACTCCACATGGGAAACTTACAAATATAAATTATCGAATATAGATAAAATTAAAATTTTGAAACATTAAACTGCTAAATAAATTTAATAAATATTAAAAAAAATCTTGTTATGAACTGTCTATAAATTACAATTGGTAAGTAAATATATACATAATTGAATAGTATAAAAAATAACATTCTAATTCGGTGCGAATAGATATAGTTTTATTTCTACAATAATAAAATATGTATTCTTACCCTACAATAACACAATCGGTAATATTTGCTTTTCCACAGGTTATTTGCACATAAATTGTATAGAAACAAAACTTCTTTTAGTTTTTGATATTATTTAAACTGAGTGTGTTTTCACAAAAAAATAAAAACAAAAACAATGTACACTCAGGGATGCACAAAGTTAAAAACTGTAGTAGTATTGTGGTGAGGCGAGAGAGAAATGCACTGAAAGAAAAGTTGTGTAAACTGAAATAAAATGTACGAAAAAAAAAATCCGAAAAAGCGGATTTACAATCAAATTTAGAATAGAAATTCTTCCATATTATTTAACTGAAATATAGGTAGTTTCTCAAGAAAAGTTACAATCTTAAAATTAATTATATGCTAATTTTTTATCTTTCAATCTGTGAATATTGCCCTAAAAGATTTATGA